>OZ026525.1:43579028-44179028 GCA_964019695.1 Loripinus fragilis
CATAATGTGTACATTTCAGGATGTGAAACCAACACAGGAAACAGCTGGGTCAGGGCTAAATAGGTTATACAATGTTTTGTGTTCGTTATGAAATATACACTCCGGAGCTCCGCTCCCTCGTATATATTCCATAACCAACACAAAACATTGAATAACCTATACGTGTCTGAGCAACTCACCTCATTTGCCACCTCCTATCAAAGTCTTTCAGTGTCACAGCGTGTACAATTTAGTCTAATAATATGGTATACGCGAATCTAGTGCGAAATGTTAAGCTACATGACATTATATAAAGGAAACATTGCGCAACCTGGAAGTCCGTGAATGTGGATTTTGCGACTTGACATACTGATGAGTTTCCAGAAGTCCCTGAATATGCTAAGATGCATTTCACAAGATGGAGTTACTTGACGTCCTGGATAAGATAGCATGGGTAAGATAAGATTTTCTGTCCTAGGATAAAATCTCAGATATCTTTATCCGGTGTGCAAGAAATAATGACCTAACGCATCCAATTGCTTCTCGAGGGGGTCCATACCAGAATTTCTAAGGAAACTTATAGCCACTTGTGATTTTTCAAGGAGGGGGGGTCTGGGCCACATGCCCCCCTCTAGATCCGCCCATGGGGATGATTGTTATTATGATGGGTTGTACTGTATCTCTTAATTTTTAATTGTTGGACAATGGTTTATTTTACTTTTAAAGAAACTATTAAGTGTAAAATGTGACATAAAACAATAAGAGCCTAATTTACTATTACTTTGTCTTATCATACATGTGGAAGATGTGAGTTTTTAAGTCAGATTAATATATAAAATCAGCAGGTTAATGCTGTTAGACAAAGGCTTAATTATCCAGTATATCCATCAAAGAAGCTGCCAATGAAATTAATAAGATGCTCATGCGCGGATCCAGGAATTTTTGCCAGGGGAGGCGGGGGGGGGGGGGGGGGAGGGGTAGTCCAGGCCCGACTGCACAACGTTTTTTTAGTCCTCATCTTATTTTACAGTTTTAAAGAAGGGGTCCAATGGTTTTCAAAAAAAAATATAATTTTCCAAGGTTTCAGAGGGGTCCAACATTTTCAAGGGGTGGGAGGGTCCAACGTTTTTCGGGGGGGGGGGGGGGGCAAATGCTAATTTCTTTAGAAACCCATATAACTTGTGATTTTCCATGGGGGCCTTACCCCTATTCCCCTCCGGATCCACGCATGATGCTCAACACACATTTGTTTAACATTGTACAGCCATCTTGGTTTTAAACGACATGTGGATATGAGAAGAACAAAGACAGGTAAACACACAACCAAGCTCATAAAAACACAACAAACGGCTAGTCCTCTATCTCAGGCACAAAGAAAGTGCACACAGAAATATATCACAAAAACAAGAAACAATACCAAAAAAGTAAGTGACTGTGATTAGGAAATACCACAATCACATACTGCAAACCACGGCACCGTGATTAAGAGCCACAGAACACTAACAGTCCAAAGACACAAGTAAGAAATTAAAGTAAAGCAAACAGGCCCCGAGGTTAAAAAACTTGAGTACAGTCTCAAACTCAAAATAAAGCGCTATGATTGGCTGCTTGTGGGCACGTGTCCCCAAGCAGCCAATCATCGCGCTTTATTTCGAGTTTTTGGATGAACTCAAGTTGTATAACCTCGAGGCCTGCTCTCTTCCTCTCGTCCCCATCAAGATGATTGCAAAACTAAAAAGTACACCAAGTACTGCACATCAAAACAGGAACATAACACAGAATATACAATGGAATCACCAACAACACACCCACCACCTTTAAACCCACATACACATAGAAATATACATCAACATAACGAAAAAAGACACGCTTTATGATTCGGTAAAGCGCAATAAAGTGTTAAATATCAGCGACCCAGAAGACGGATAAAACTTTCTAGAGTTTGACCACTATTAGAAGTGTCAACATAATGTGATATTAGTATTTGGTGCTATCTTTACTTATCTGTAGAAACAGGTCTGTGCCCACTCTCAAGTTTTGGGGTATTCACGAACATTGAACTACCTATCTATGACGTAACTTGCTCTATGAAGTTCTGATTTAGGTATCACTGATATTTTACTTTGTGTTTTTGCTATGTAACCAGTTTCTTTAATTCAGATAAAACACTTGATTGTATATTAGTCGTCTTGGTATTTTGGCAAGCATAATTTCAGCATATTTTAGTTTTAATTAATAGATAAATTTCAAAACATATATATGTACAGGCATTATTAATAAGATTCAATCAAAAGTCATATGACTGATACAACAGTATGTGTACTATACATTTCGGTGAAGAATTTTTTTTTTCAGACAAATTATAGTCATTCAATATTGTAACTTGGCACCAGGAAGCAAATTTGCATTCTTTGTAAAGTTTGATATCATTGTTTTACCTTTTATATTTTCTTATAAATCAAACTGGCCATCTGATATACGATAAAGACGTTTCAGATGGTGAAAACAAAATCTTATTCAGTGAACTGCGCCAGAAATAAATTATGGATTAAGTAAAACCGTATAGAAAAGTGGTTGAAATGTAGGATACCTTTGATAACTTCGTAGTGAGATGTGGTTGAAATGTTGGATACCTTTAATAACTTAACCTCCACTCAAAAAAGGGGTCCAAAGATAAATGCCATGATGTCTTTGAGAATATAGTCATTCTTCTGAAGATGCCTGTCATTATAGCTGTATGATTATATTTGGGCCTCGACGCGACAAAACCTGTTTTCGGGATTTCCGACAAAGCGAGACTCAAGCCAGTCTCCTCAGCTATAGAGACTAGCTTAAAAATTGAAATTATGCCCGTAGCAAGTCTAGATATATTACTTTTCAATAAGCGAATAACAAAGGCGCTGATCAGGCTGGTCTGTGCCTGTGTCGTTCGCAAACCTCCGAAGACAGGTTTTCTCGCGTCGGGGCCAATTTAAAATTATGTTCTTGGTCTTAACAATTACATCTATGGGCAGGAACAGGCACGCCTTTTATGTTTTAATGATACTTCCATAATACCTGCCGTCATACTTACTGTGAGTCCAATGTGTTAGACAGCTAAGCGTTGCAGCCAAGACTGATCATTTTGCCAATGATTTTGTTCGCGGAAACGTTGCCAGCGGCTATGCCGTTGTGACGAAGTTATGATATTCGAAAGTTTCAAAGCTTATGCCACTTGTTTTTAACAGAAAGCTAGTGTCAGAAAACATATTTTAACATTCAACGGCAGCTTCAATGCGTATTTGATTAGAATCACGGCAGACATGCAATATGTTATTTTATTGCATTGACACTCGCCGACTTTCTCGGGAAATGTTTAGATCGTCGACATTTGGGCGTCATGCTCAAGCAACTTCCTCAAAACTAGGGACATTTAAACGCATAAAAAACTTTTAATCCCTTCACGTATATTCAACTAATTCACCTAATTACATAGAGGTGTCAATTTTTCTACAGATATACAAAACGCTTGGAAGCGTAACTTCATTTGCAATATCGATTATGCTGTTCTATAAAAGGGTTTCAGGCATTTATTTACATGTATTAAAAATGCTTTGACAAACACAGATTTTCCAGCCCGACTGGCTCATTTTACGCATTCTGCATCAATCTTTTAAAGTAGAAAGACCCAAAGGTCATTAATCAGAGGTCGTGGTACATCTATAGTAATAAAATCACATGTTATGATTTTCTTGTAGATTGACACAACATAATGGCTGAAACACTTCGCTATAAAGACAAGGTAACCATTGTGACAGGAGGCAGTAAAGGGATTGGGCGCGGATGTGTAGAAGTGTTTGGTAAGAAACAAACTTATTTGAGCCGTGGCATCGGATGTCCAACAATGCGGTATGTGCGACCAGCAAAGCCTCAGATCAGCCTGCGCATACGCGCAGTCTGATCAGAGCCTTTGCTAGTCGTTTGAATATTCTATGAGTGCTAAGCTACTGTCTGAACATCATTTGGAGTTTCTAAGCTTAAAAGGAGGCTGCACAGGCTCGTCTGAGTCTACACTTGTCAAAAATGCCACATTGTTGGAAATCGCATGTCACGGCTCATTTATATTTTATGGACAATAAATGTACACTGGTGCTTTATTATATCAGCTACTGTCGCGAAATTTTGTATTCTGCACGTAAAGCTAGTATATATAGACTGCAAGTGACAATGACGCTGACCAAACTGAGGATGCACAGTTGAATCTACGTATTTGTCTTTCTTATATAACATAACAAAACAGAGTAACGCATGGCATGACTCAAATAATGCGTGAAGCCTCCACGCGAGCTAAACAATTTTTGTGTTTCAACAACAGCAAAATCTAGGCAATTATTTGGCTAGTAAAATACTGTGGCTATGATTATATAACAAGTTTTCCGCTTATTTTTAAGGATAATCCAATTTATTTGTAAGCACTACAAATAATTATTGACTAAACAAGTTATGTGTTTAAAGAACAGCAGGACACAGAGCGAATATATGTTAAAGCTACATTTGTACCTGGATGACTGTGGGTGTTGTCTGATCCAAGGTGGTGATTCTTATAGTATTGCTAGTTCGCTGTGTTTTGTTGTTTCCATTTTGTCTGTTTTTTTTTTTGTTTTGTTTTATGTAATTATATATTTGTTTATCACATTACATGCGTCTGGCAGTGTTATAACGCGATAAACCATTAGTGGTTTACAAACTTCGCAACGTTACCTAATACCGTCTATCATAACGTTGCGTTTCAAATGACAAAATCTTGACGTTTTCAATAAAAATGTGAGTTTTAATTCATTTTAATGTCATGTGATAAATAGAATCTAACATCCCTGCTCCTGTATTATTGAATTTATTTAACTCTGCGAAAAAAGAGATAAAATGCTTTGCAAGCCGTGTAAACAATTAGTAAATGGTCACTCCCAGACGTTACGTCATAAATTTGATTCCTGGGTGTTTGGTCATGGTTAACTGTACTATACCTTATATATTCTTTTTTCAGTGCAGAATGGATCAAAGGTTGTATTTTGTTCAAGAGGAGGTAAGTGTTATGCAAAAATATTATATAAGCTGTATGTATTGCAGCGTTACACGATTCTACAAATCTAAGAACAAGACCGGGCATCAGTCATATGCATCGGACTAATTATTCCGATATTGTGTCGAAATACAATGATAGTATAAAATGATTGTAAAATATATTTGCAAACACTGTTTCCTATATAAATAATGGCATATATAGATAGATTAATAGATAGAAAAACTTTGGAATGGCTTACTATGGCAAACTACAATCAAAACCATGTCATTTATCCAATATAAAAAGTATCTAGATAAGGGTAAATTAAAAGACTTGAACCTAAATCTACCAAGACAAAAACGGCTAACGATAGTACTTAGTGATAGTAAAGGAAACTACGTTAAAGATCATGTAAAGAGTAAGGTAGGTCGTGATATCCGTTGGTGGAATGTGAAGGGCTTGACCTCAGAACTATCTGTTTACTGGTTAATCAAGAAACTTGACTTTAAAATCAGAAAACACAGCCCCTTGAGCCGGTACGTCTGGCTGGGCACTTGCAACTTAACAACTAAATTACCAGGAGCTGTCACTCTAAATAGAATCTACATGAAAGATTGTGAAGAAAAGTGCCACATACAATATATCTTGGCCATAAAAAATCCAGAGGCCTTCAAAGACCAAGATGCTGACCTGATCTCAGCCTTAGAGCTACTAAACAGCAAGATCAGAGATATTAACAAAAACAACTCACCTCACTCACCCAAGTTCATAACAACTTTAATGTATACAAAGATGGTATTCATCCTAAACTCCTTTTCGTTGAGAAAAATAGAGACACTACTTAGACTAAATTTATTTTTATTACTAGGCTGAGTTTAACATTTATGTAAATATCAGTAAATAGCCCCACATATTTTGTGAAAGT
Source organism: Loripinus fragilis (assembly GCA_964019695.1). NCBI lineage: Eukaryota > Metazoa > Mollusca > Bivalvia > Lucinida > Lucinidae > Loripinus > Loripinus fragilis. Next base: position 43,584,974 of record OZ026525.1, read on the forward strand.
GATCCATAAAGACTAAGGCTATTCGGTTAACTCAGTGCAGCATAAAATTAGTAACTACATGTACCTGTAACGCTTGTGCTGATGATTGTATCGCCATGCCAAAAAAATATTTGATAAAGTTGAGTGAGCGAGCCTTCTGACATCAGGGTCAATGCCTTAATAAATATTTCTTGTGAGACTGACACAAAAAATGGTGGCAGTAAGTTTATAAGTACCCCTCATGTATGAGCAACTGATTGTGTATATATTTGAGTTAGCTTGCTGAAATAAAATGGTACCCTATGAAACTGACACAACAAAATGTAAGTTACAATGGAAGTGATACTAAGATACTATTACCCAGAGCGTTTTCAGATGATTGCATCGCAATGCTAAAATGAAAGTGATAATGCCACTGCATAAATAGCATTGGAGTACCAATGATTGTTGCATCGCCATTCTACTTAAATTCATAGTGATCCAGTGGACGAGAAATTAAGCCTGTGCCTAAAGCAGACATATAGACAGTATATTATCAACATTTATTCGAAATGCTTTTTCTCACACTAGGGCTCAAAACACAGGTATCAATATAGGTGTAAACTATTTCACAGGTGAATAAATACACCTGTCTTATACCCCTATTCCACACAGGCCCTGAATCCCACGAATTGACACGAATTGACAAATATTTGGATTCGTGGCTGAATCGTACTCAGTTCGTGAAGATCTTAACTGATTCGCGCAGTCTGTAGTGAGTGCTTGCAATTCGTAGGTCTATCGGGAATTCGGCTCAAAAGTTTTGAACTGTTCAAAACTTTGGCCCCGAATTCGCCGATTCAAAAAATCGTGCGTGATTCTTACCAAATTCCTAAGGCATGCTTGGACATCGTATCGATTCGGAGGCGTTTTGGGGCATTCGTAGCTACTCTTATCTCATTCGAGGGGAATCGGGAGATTAAGCTAAGCAATTAAACCAAGGAAGAGATAGTAGAAGGATTTTCCCTAAGATTAATTACCCCGTCACGCGCATGTGAGCAGTCCTAGAAGTTGAAACAAATTTGGCAGATTCTGGAGCACAATAAGGATCAGTCAGTAGCTCCTGGCTGGTGATTTTGCCAATGGCGAAAAGCCATATATATTTGCCATATTTTTCCAAGTCAAAGAGTCTGGGCTAGGGCCTCTCGACTTTAACGTAGTTGTTTTCTTCTAGCTATATAAGAAGCCGTTTTCAACACTCAAGTTGCAGGATCAATTCTACTGCTGCTTTACGAGGAACATTCATTTTAGATCTGATGCCCCGAAACATGTATGGGCCTTTTTTATAACTATCGTGAGAGAAAATCTCGCGAACCGTGGCGAATCGTCGAGGATTTCTGTTAATTCGTACCCAATTCGTGCTGCATTCGGCATATTCTTAACTGATTCGTTATTGATTCCTTAACTTTCGTGTAGCATGTTCTAATGTTATTTTGCTAATCGTATTGAATTCTTGCTCGATTCCAGCCGAACTGAGCCGATTCCCCCGAATATTACTAACGACATCGTATCTGAATCGGGACTGACTCGTAGAACATCACGATTGGAGGAAAAAAATGAAACCTCACGAATCCCCCCGAATAAGAAAAAAGTCAATTCGTGGCGATTCGGGCGAATCGTGGCCTGTGTAGAATAGGGGTATAACCGATTTTTATATGGAAATGTCCATGGGTGTAGCTTAGCTAAGAACCGCCCAGTCTTTCTTATCTGGTCGAACTTTTATACCTGTAACATCCAAGCTTTGGCACTTAAGCTTGAACAATGGGCCTACCAGAATTCAAATATAAGGCATATGAAACTTTTTCCCGCTCTTTTTGTTCTTTTACATGACAGACCTAGCTTTGTCTTTGCACAGCCACTACTTATTATTGACGCGCCACTGATGCTCAAATTTTCATATCCAATTTCCATCAACTGTAAGTAGTTCTGATATTCTTAGATTTGTCACATTTTTTGCACTTTTTGTTCTTTAGTCAAGCGATGGGGGCACATCAAGCGCAAACCTTTCTCAGTTTTAACTGAGGAGCAAATATCTTATGAGCAGATCCCAATGATATGCCAACACTATGAGCAATATATTTCACTGTAAGTAAGGCGTCTCATTTAATCAGGCCTGCCACAGCAGCAATATTAGCATTGGTTACAACAATTTTGGGCTGAACAGGATAGGAAACATCTTTGAAATAGTCTTATATACCATCTTATAATTTCTTGTGCCACCTGAAGTTTAAAACGTTTTGACACTGCAGATAGTCTATGTATCTGACACAATTCAATATAGGTCTGTGATTTGAAATGTTTTGATTAACACAACCTTTAAAGCTGCATAGTCTGTAATTTTTGATCGTTTAATTTTAGAACTAATGTTTCTATTTTTCAAGAACACTGTAACAAAACTAAAATTCAGGTATACATTTTACCAATTTCGTAAATGGTAACAAATTATAAGTATCAAAACAACAGCATTTATGTTAAAATTAACTGTCTATAATTATTGGAGAGACGCAAATAATTACCAACACACCTGTTTTTATAAGATAATTCACTTTTCCGTGCAATTTTCAGCTATAGTGAGCAGATTTATTGTGAAAACATGAACTTAATTCTACTATTACAAATGATTTAAAAAGAAAATAAAAAAAAATCGAAAAATGTTCATAGTTGCAGACTTAGTCTCTTTAAGATAGGCCCTTATTTCAAGACTTGCTTGGGTTTTCATTAAACACACACTATTTTAGCCAGTGTATTACGACTGCGCCTTTTTGAACTTTCATTAACTTTTGAAATCATTAAGGGATTCAAACAAAATTTTGCTCCATTATTCAAAATCATTCCCCCCATGAAGTTACCGCAATTTCAACATTTTTTACAGCCATGTGATATGGAGGCACATTAGTGCCATAATTAAATGCCCTTCGTAAAACTCGAAGCAGAATTTTGCAATTGATATTGCTCTGAACGTTTCATCATTTAAATAATACAGTAACTCACGATGCACAATCAGAGTGGACGTTCTAACAGTCAGATGCTGTGCTTTTTCATCAGCATTTAGGCAGTCTATAGATCACATTATTGTAGTTTGTTGATGTTGTCAAACTGCGTTGTTGCGCAGATATAAAAGAGCTTGACAATATTCTATTTGCAAGTTTACTCCTATATATTGCTCAGTAAACTGGTGTATAGGAAAAACTTTGCAAATGAACTGCACTAAAAAGCTGCCCTTAACCCATAAAAACCTAGCGTCCTTTTTTATGTTACATAGTCAAACAGTGCATACACAGAACGCTTGACTGGCGTCCGATTAGGGTCTCCACTATTTGCTAACAGAAAATTATATTAAATTTTGAACAAAAATGAAAAATACCACTATCAACCCATAAAACGAAAATGTACTGGTCAAATGTATACGAGTGTGAAATTCCATTTGGCTTAAATCAGTTAAACTTCATGTGCAGATCCAGAAAGTTTTGTCAGAGGGGGTCCAGCCTTATGATGGCCAACCATTGAATGCTGGCTTTTTATCTTTGTAATTTTTCAGGAGATCCGAACCAGTATTGCTAAAAAAAAAACACATGTGTGTGATTTTTCAGGGGGTTGGGCTGGACCTCCTGTCCCCCCTCTGGATCCGCCCATGAACTTAATAATTTCCTTTTTTTCAGAGACTGAAGGTCGTGCCCTAGAGACAGAAATGAATCAAAAAGGTCCGGGAGAAGCTTTCTTTGTGCGCTGTGACATGAGTAAAGAAGATGACGTAAAGGTTATTACATTTCTTTGACTCCAATATAGAGATTTAGAATACAGTAAAACCTGTGTAAAACGCCCACTCAAAAATAGACAAAACAAATGTCTTAATGTCAATTGTTAGCTTAAACAAGGTCGAAATTTTAAATCAGAATGCTCCCATTCTGCATTAAGCGAATATCGGTCTTGAAAGCTATGTTTTGGACTTTTTGGGATTTGCCGTTTTACACAGGTTTTACTGTATTGGTAAGGTTCAGGATATTTATAATTAGATCATAAAACGGTTGAACTTGTTTGAACAATAGAACGCCTGCATTTAGACTTAAATAATTTAAACAATTTTTTCTTAAACTCTTTTGGATATTGATATGTCATTGACCATAAAGATGCAACGCATTGCGTGACAAAGTGTTCAGAACTTAAAGGAAAAGCGCTCCAGTAAATATGAACGATCTTTTTATTTCTGACAGCTTAACGGAAAATGATTTGGGTCTTTCATGCAAACCAAACATCTATGTGTCTTGTTTGTTTGTTTGTTTGATTCTTTGCGTCCCATCAACAATCTTTCAGTTATATAGGTACGGGTCTTCCTGGGTTGAAAGAGTACTAAGCTAGGATAAATGTGTCTTGCTCAAGGACCACAGCACAGTGACTCCGGTGAGGCTCAAACCCGCGGCCCTTCGGTCTCGAGTCAAGCACTCTACCACTGAGCCACTGCGCTCCCTATCTATGTGTCTTGATCCACATCTGAACTTAGGGTGTGATTGGCGCCGTGAAACCGGTTTAAGCCCTCCAGTAAAACATTTTTACTGACCGTTCCAAGGCGGTACTTCTTTTGTGGATCATTTGTGTTATTTATGCGTTGCGTTTGTCATCCTTTGCTGCCTTGTGGTCACCTGCTGGGAAAGGGATGACCACTTGGCTCTTGTTTGTGATGTTTAATTGTGTTTTTGTCACTTTCCCATGTGGTATCCTGGGTCAGGTGTGGTACTTGATTGTATGGATTCCTGATCTTTGTCGCCTTCTTACTTTCTATGTTTGTAGTTTAGTTTATGCCAATCGCCAGAGCTTAGTAAACAAAGATGTAATATCGCCATGTTTATATTTGAGTTTGACCATGAAATATTCGGCTAGTTGTGATTAAGTGTCTAAGCTGTTTTATTGTAGCAGTTTCCTGATCGGAATAACTTTTTAATGATTGGTAAAATAAGAAGCATTAAATTTTCATTTGCTCTGGGCTACATGTTGTTTTTGTGAATATATTTCAGACACTTATAGACAAGACAGTTGAAAAATATGGACAGATAGATTGTGTTATCAATAATGCAGGCTGGCGTAAGTCTATGTTAAATAAAAAAAGTTATTAATATGTATCAACCATGAGAATATTTTTGTTAGAAGCTGCGTAAGCATTCGTTTCATAAGGCATATAACGTGTTTGTATTGTTGTCTCCCTTTGGTTGTAACTCTAGTCTGTCAAATGAATCCATATTTGAGATTTCCAACAATGTGGCATTTTTACAAGAGTAGACTCAGACAAGCCTGTGCAGCATCCTTTTAAGCTTAGTTACTCCAAATGATGTTCAGTCAGTAGCTTATCACTCATAGAATATTCAAGCGACTAGCAAATGCTCTGATCAGACTGCGTGTATGCGCAGGCTGATCTGAGGCTTTGCTGATCGCACACACCACATTGTTGGAAAGTTCATGTCGCGGCACAATTATGAGCCACCGCATGCGATTTTTGTACCTATCGCATTGTCGAATAAAGTCGTCTCGTGCGAATCTACGCAATAATCTTTCTGCCAGGTCATACCCTAAATGACTTTTCGAGCGCTTCCACAACAATCACACCAATTAGCTAAAAGAACTTGGCGAACAGTATATATTCTGTTTTGCCGTTTGCCATAGACATATGCGCATATTAGATCAGCTTAAGGGGTGCAACCTAGAATAGGATCTGAGTAACGCCTCTTTCCTTTCAATGTGAGCCAGTTACAGAAGTGAGTATACCCAGGTAATACCACAACCACACATCGAGACTAACCAACCGCACCGTGAAGAAGCGACATAGTTCACTTGCAAACACAAAACACCAGGGGCTGACTTGATTTAGCAATTTTAGAGTACTCGGAGTACGCCAGAACAATCACCTAAAACAAGTAAAACTGGTCACTATGGAGTACTCTGTATTAAATCAAGCAATACAAATATTTCCTCACATGTTGGCAGTGCTCCGCCATCTTGTTTTCGAACAGGTCACATGACTGTTCTGCCTACACCACCTCGGAAGACGGAGTACTCCAGCGTACGCCAGCACAGATGTTCCAGCACATCTACCTGTTCGGAGTGGAAAGAGTAAAGGGAACAGCTAAATCAAGTCTGGCCCAGGAAGACAATCAAAGTAAAGCAATCAGCTCTCTCTTTCTCATCAAGATGATTGCAAAACTAGAAAGGACATTACAAACCAAAACAAGGACCAATCATGGGACCACCGCAGATAATGGTAGCACAATTTACAATTAATCAACATCAGCAAAACCACCGCCTAAGAAGGAACAGTAGCCGAACCCACCGGGGGTACTGGCCCAAATATCTTCGCCCTAGACTCTGCTGTTTTTAACACACAAATATACTAAGATCGTTTGGAGGCTTCCTAGTTTATGCAGTACATCATCACAGAGAAACAATCTAATCAAACGTACACACTATGATGATGAAGACAAGAAAATGGCTTATTGCATATACAAGTGGAGAAGTCTCAGTCGAGCCTATGCACCTGGACATTCTGTTCAGAGTATTCATTGCTCCGCACACATAAATTAGCAACTATGAAAGTGCAGATTAATGCGAATCTGTAGGCCTCTAGCACCATTAGAAACCGGAGCATGCATATTTAAAATGACCATTCAGCATACACTTTCAGACCACTATCAGCCACCTCCAAAATGCTAATAGAATGGCGTTTCACTGGCGGGTCAATAGTGGCCCGCTTATATGCCTACTAGACACAATCACATTCACATAACATATTTCAGAAAAACCTATGTAAAACGGCCACTCTAATGAGACCAAACAATGGTTTTTAAGACCGATTATCGCTTAATGCAGGTCAAAAGTATTGCAGAATGCTCCAATGGGAGCATTCTGCATTACTTTCGACTTTCATTAAGCTGCCAATAATTATTAAGATCTGTGTTTTGTCTATTTTGAGAGACCGTTTTACACATGGGCTTGTCAGACTTGTCAGAGACTATGTAACATGGGCTTGTCAGAGACTATGTGATTGATATTAAAGTGGATGTTTTTTTCTTGAAAAAGGCCTTTGGCCGAAATATTGGATCAAGAGTAAAATTGACACATGCGTTTTACGCAGGTTTTACTGTATATCCATTTTAAAAGACCAAGTTGACACACTATAGATTTAGTTATACTAGTAAGTACATGTCTGACATGGTAACAAAGTTTGTTTTTCTGCGGCGTGGTACATTTATATTACTTCACCGTCTGTGTAATCCGGAAGTAATCAGTCTTAAATAATGATGCAGACGGTTGACATTGAAGGACTAGGTTTAAAATAGGCCATTTATCCCGAAAATTAGAAAGTTTGCTAGACATTTAATTGAAACAGCTCAATCTGAAGTTATTCCTGACATTATTGTTGAAGGTTAAAACGTTTTAATGTGTTTTAATGAAAGCAAGTCTGCAGTTTTAAACTTTTATATCGCCCTGTGTCCTTTTTCAAGATTATTAAAGTCGTATTTATTGCTCCCAAACAGGCCAAAGCTACAGGCCAAAGCCAAAACTTCTTGCTTTGCATTTTACGCTATTGTATTCCTTCAAAGTAAGGACGAAGGCATAGACATTTTCATGCCTAAAGGTACATGCAATAAGGTTAGGATGCTCAGAGTCAGGATGGTACATTTTATATATTGAGGGGCCATAGGTTATTATTTCTAAAAACTATTGTATTTCTTTCTTCGTGGATCGATTTTTTTATTTAAAAAGCAAGCCCTGATGAAATGCCACACAATGCGGCATTTCATCAGGTTCTTCACTGTTTGCCAGGGAACCCGTTTAGAGGTTTCTGGTCCACATAGGGTTGCAAAGCAATCCTGACTGTTCTTAGGCTGTATTTCAGTTAGTACAGGCCACAATTAGTCTACCAGCGAAGTGGCATTCTAATGACGCATCGCTGGTGGGCCATTAGTGGACAGACTTGAGCTTGCTGGTTTACTGCAGCATCTGGTTCTCTTTGCAGATCCGCCACATACGAAAATCGATGACATTTCCTCCGACGACTTCAGGCAGTTATTAGATCTCAATCTTGTAAGCTATTTTCTAGTGGCAAAGGTAAATGATCATATTATTTACTCTATTGTCTGTTACTGAAATGAAAACATTGTCCAGGAAAATGGATATATAGGCATTTCATTTGTTTCATTTATAACAGTTTTCCTACATAATACCAATCATGTTTATATTTAGCGGTTTGAACTTATGAATTTTTGCGCATGTTTGTGGTATTGGTTAGTATTAGTTGGTAACTATTAGTTATCATTTAAAGGGCCTGTTGTGATGAGGCATAAAGTGTGTCAAAAATCCAATCTAAAACATGATCACCATCTATGAACCGAGTCTTTTTGTTTTTTTTTAACATCAATCAAACATGTCTTCAGATCGAAAGTTATATGGTTTCAAAATCGTGATATTTTTAAGATATGTGTCACTGGTTACCAAATCGTGGTACGTTTAAAGGACGCATTCTCCATTGGTGCCAGTGGTCACATAATTATTGTGATTTGATATGTTGAAAAGACGCTTAGTATTACTTATTACTCGAATGGTGGACTTGGTATATTTAATGGATGCTTACTTCATATATGAGGGTCTGGATGGGGTATAATGATTAGTGAATAATGGCCCTTTCTATAATGAATAGTGAATAAGGAGCCAAAAAATAATGAATATTGAATAACGAGGGCCTAAAAATTAATGAATAATCCTATTTTTTTAAGAATTGAAGAAAAAATAATGAATAGTGAATAATCAGATTTCTTTGCCACCTTTCTTGCTTTTAATGAATAATTGATCTTATTTTAATGAATAGCCCAAAATTTTAATGTGATGAATAATGGGCTAAATTTTTAATGAATAGTGAATACCAGACCCCCCCATCCAAACCCTCATATATGTCCCGAGTCCAATACAATGGACACAGGAAACAGTAAAGGCTCAGGCTAGCGGACATATATGGGGCATATCATCAGTTTATGCAGCATTTGCTTCTTAAAATCAACGTTCAGCAATTGGGATAATTTTTAAATCAAACCAGCAGCTTTTTATATTGATAAGAGGCTATTTACACCATGATACGTAAATCAATGGATTTGACAGGTGTTCTTTGGCAAACATTATTTAAGGTAGTGCGGGACCCATGTCAAAAGATAACCTTACTTTTACTTAAAAGTAAGAGTGTAAGAGTTATCGTTCCTGAATCTTGTTTTTAAAAGAGAATACTTATTTTTAAGACGGTAGATATTATTCTCCCCTGACAACTCTTTGATGCTTGAAACGTAATTCTGCAAGTATTTTGCTTTCACAAAAAGAAAGAATGCAAGTATTAGCTTTTAAAAACATCACCCAGAGTATGAAGTCATTCAGTATTTTGGTGGTTAAAAGTTGCGGACCATATAAATATACATACTATATACATGTCTCGGTTGCTATTTCTGCATGCTGCAACTAACCTAAGACCCACCCCCACCCCAAAAAGAGGGGGGGGGGTTGTAGACGTGCACATGCCTTGTATGTGACATTCTCTTGTTTTAGGTCCCATGGAGGTACATGGTAACTAATGTTTTATGGAGAAATGACGTAACTATTTCAATTACCTTATCACACCGGATAGGCAGCAATAAAAAACAGTCTAAACAATCGATGAATGCTGATAACAAATTGCTAGAAACAGTGTTTGTGATTGCCATTTGTTGCCTATCGGACTACAAACAACAATCCAAAATTCTGTTACTTACAATATTTAACTACGTTCGTCGATAGCATTAACGTTTTCGAATGCCGCCTATCTAGTGTGTTTTTGATATACTGAAGACGTAGCCAAAACAATCTGATACAAGGGCTAGGAGTTATTTCCTGTTTCTGTTGAAAAAATTATTTTGTAACGTTGCATGTTTCACGATGATAAAATGGACATTTCTGCATACATTTTAATAAAATTAATTGGAACTGCATGTGCCTGAAAGGAAGATATATGACAATATAACATTCTTTTCTGTATATCAACGGTTGGCAAGCATGGTACAGATGCGCGGATCCAGGAATTTTCATCAGGGAGGGGGGTCCAGGTCAGCCTGACAAAAAAGCTCTGACAACGATTTTTTTAGTCCTGAGCTTATTTTACAGAAGTCAAATGGTCAATTTCAAAGAAATCTATCGTTTTTCAAGGCTCCAAATGGGGTCCAATTTTTTCCAGGGGGTCCAACTTTTTCCAGGGGGTGTCCAATTGCTTTTTCCCTATAGAAACCCATATAATTTGTGATTTTCCAGAGGGTGTCCGGACCCCCTGCCCCCTCCCCCTCTAGATCCGCACTTGGCGCAGCCCTCACAGCTTCATGGTTAAGGCTACAGTACGTTATCTCATTTGGGCTTGGCAAACGTTAATAGACAGAAGAATGTATCATCCTTTTATTGTTATATACCTTATAATAAGTGTTTACTATAGAAACTTGAGGTGTTTCAATCGCTGATAATTGTACATTTTATTTAATAATGTGTCATATTTTGGTTGATCGTTGACCAATCACTGACCGCGGGCTTTATTTCCGATATAACATGAATTGCCATTTCAACCTGCTCACGGATATCCTCTGGGAGTTAAGATACCGTCGCTTATGCTTTATTGAGAAATGACCAAAATATTCAATTATCATACGATACGCTACTTTATTACATCGGATAGGCGACAATCGAAAAGGCTCTGAACAATCGATGAACGTGGATCGCAAATCGCTAGAATTTACCATTTGTGGCCAGTCAGGCAAACAAACTGCAATCCAAAAAGTCTGTTTCTGACGGTATTTGATCTACGTTCGTCGATAGCATCAACGTTTTCGATTGCCACCTATCCGGGATGTGTATTGATACAATGAATACGTAACCAAAACAATCTGAAACAAGAGCTAGGAGTTATCTACATTTTTCAGTCATGTTTCTGTTGAAAAAAAGTTTGTTTCCACACCGGATAGTGAGCAATCGAAAACACTCTTAACCATTGACGAACGCGGATCAAAACTCGCTAGAAACAGTGTTTTGATTGCAAAGTGTCGCCTGTTCGATGAGTGATGGTAATAAAAAAACTATGATTCTAACTATTTTTGATCTATAATCGTCGATAGTATTGATGTTTTCGATTGCGCCTATCAGGTGTGGTTTTGTTGTATGCTTCACGATGTTACAGTGGACATTTTTTTGGAAATGCTTTTGCTTGAAAGGAAAGTATTCTAGAACTTTTTGGATACTGTAAAGGCGGCAGCTCATGACTGCCTTATTAGTCTACTTTAGACATAGGTAAAATCTGAAAATGAGGCGTTATAACTACATTCGAAAGTGTTTGTTTATCGTTTAATATTAGTATAGAGGCAAACAGTGTGGACCCAGATCAGACTGCTCTAGGTGAGCAGGCTGCTCTAGATCTACACTGTTTGTTTAAGAGGCTTCATAATATTTCAATAGACGATAAAACATACGATTGTGTTGTAATATACGCTTTAAGGGTTAATAAATGTGGGTTCAGTGCATTAACGGACCGGACTTTCATGAAATGCACGCAGACCTGCGCGGCTCAAGCAACTTTTAAACGCTTAACCAATGGATAGAACCTGATTTCCATTCTTGAGCAGTTGAAATAACCGAACCACGCCCAGATATGAAAATTAAAGTTGCCACCTTTATAGTACCCAAAAAGTCCAATAATATATAACAATGACAATATAACATTCCTTTCTGTATATTAACGTTTGTCAGGCCCTTGTGCGATAATGTGTTGCAGGCCTCACCGCTGTGTGGTTCTGGTTGCAACACATCACATTCAGGCTTGCCAAACATTAATACAATGAAAAGAATAAAGTATCAAGACATGCTATAGCCATGCTTTAATGAGAATCATAATGTAATGTGCTGGGTCACATATGCTAGGTCAAAATCTTTTTTGTCATTTTCTACGCCCATTTGTCAGTGCTTAATCAATAATAGCTATGTCTCCGCCCAGTGATATACATAGGGGCGTAGACAAACAAAAAAATTGGAGGAAAGGGGAGACAACACTTATAAAAGTCTTTATTTTTTTCAGGATTTTTCAGAAAAGTCACCAAAACATAAAAACGAGCACGGTGACACATATTTTTTATTCAATCATTAGATTCTTCATGAAAATATCTTTGTAAAAATATGTTTTTTGTTGTTCCAGTTACATTCTCTGATATGTTTATTTTGAATATTAATGTTTTTTTTGGCATTTATTCGTTTGACTTAATTAGGATTTTGCTTAATAAATTGTGTAAATACATGTTATTTCACTATTTTTTGTTTTTATTTATATCTCTGGTGTGAGTAGTATTTGTTCTGATAAAAACTGTATTGCGTTTCTTGTTTATTTGTTAACAAAATCTGTGTTTGTTTATTTCAAAAACCTGCGATTTTGCAGTTTTTGACATCAAATAACTTTTTAAAAAGAACGGTGAGGTATTGTTTTTTTTTGTCTTAGATTATAAGTATAAGTCTATATTATAATATATTAAAAGATAAAACACTTTTGGACATATGCCGGTGAGTCCGATACTACCTTAACCACTGAATTAGTATATGTTGAAGCTAATATAGAAGTGGTCCTCATCACAAAGGGACCCATCTGCATAACCTGTCAGCCTCTGCATTCACGTATCCATACACGATCAATCCAATACCAACACTTGTCATCCCAATTTTGGTCTGAATGGTGGAATAATGACATAACAGATGGGAAACATGTTTTATTTTATGACTCCGTAATTCATATATAATAACTACCTTTCTACGCAAACTGAGTAATTTATTACCATGCCATATAATTGCACACAAAACAGCCTATTTCATTAATATACACAATTCGAATTTCTTTAACATGTTAAGAGCAATTCTCTGTAACGACTTAAAAAGTTGTGCCACGCATAATCACCGATTTTGCTGAAACTTTCCTATCTTGGTCATGGTGACCCAAAACCAAGCAATCAACATTCCTTTTATCCATATGCATGCCCGTTGCCATGGAAACGGCATGTGAACATTTTGGCTAAAATAGTGACAAAAATCACTTAAAACTGATGGATTTCCAAACGAAACTATCACTTTAGAATAAACCAAACGCCACAAATGACCCATATGTATGAATATACTACACGTCCTGGCTTGAAATAAAAAATCAAAATTACATTTGGATCACCTCGGTTTTTATCCATGCTCTGCAAAGTGGGTGGGGTTTCAGAAATTTGACAAAGGTGATTTTTGAGCATTTTCAAAGGACATTTTCATATCGAGTGCGGTCGGTTACAAATATACCGGCATATTCCAGAAATAGAACAAGGTTTCCTTAATTGATATATGAAAAGACATGTTTGGGAAAGTATGGTTCCTGAAGCGTTACCATAGCAACAATCAGTGTACCGTCACAGAAAGCTTATTTATCTGTGACTGTATTTCTGATCTCATAAAAATCTGCTGAAGGGACATATTTGATTTTTAAATGATCACATATGTTCCTTATTAAGAAAATGTACCGAAAATAACATATTATGTTGTAATTGACCTGCTAAAGGTCAAGGTCAAGGTCACAGAAGCAGGAAATTGACTAAAAATTAGCAATTTTCGCACATATTTAAGTCTATTTCTCCATTATTTGATGTAACTTGGTTTGTATATTTAATCTTCTTATACGCAGCTACACTGCCTTTTAAAAAGAAATACTTTTATCCTCCATATTACTTTAAGGCCAAGGTCAAGGTCAATGATATTTTAATATTTTTGGTTTTAAATTGGAAATATTGCCAATATTCATTAAACAATTTCTTTAATTCAGTTATATTTAGCTTCTTTCTTCAAAAATATGCTGCACATTATAACATTGTTAAAATAACTTGACAACATGTCTTAATTATCAGTTTCAAGGTCAAGGTCAAGGTCACAGAAGCCAGAAATTACCATAAAACGAGCGTTTTTTGCACATATTAAAGTCTATTTCTCCATTATTTGACTGGGTTTTGGTTAGTATATTTAACCTTTACATAAGCAACTACAATGCCTTTTAAACTGAAATAATTTTATCCTCCAAATTACTTCAAGTTCAAGGTCAAGGTCACTAAAACTTAAATATTTTGGCTGTAAATCGGAAATATTGACACTATTTGTAAGCCGATTTCTTTATTTCGGATATGTTGACTTTCTTGCTTTAGAAATATGTTGCAGGGTATAACATTGTTAAAATAATATGACAATATGCCTTAGTTATCGTTTTAAATGTCAAGGTCAAGGTCAAAGAGTCAAGAAATTGGCATAAATTGGGGGATTTTTGCACGTAAAATATTTGGTCATATTTTGGAGAAAATGACAATATTTGTTAGCCAATTCCTTTATTTCAGTTATGTTAAGCTTCTTCCTTTTGAAATATGCTCTGCAGTATAGCATTTGTTAAGATATCATGACAATAGGCCTTAAATAGAAATTTGAGGGACAAGGTCAAGATCACAGAATAAATAAATTGACATAAAATGAGCGATTTTCGCCCATATTTTAGGTTATCTCTCAATAATTTAGTGTGATTTGGTTTATAAACATGATCCTTAACTACACAGCTACAATGCATTTTAAAGTGAAAAAGTTAAATCATCCAGATACCTTCAAGGTCAAGGTCTAGGTATCTGAAACTTAAATATTTTTGTACATAAATTGGAAAAATTACAGTATTTGATAACCGATTTCTTTATTTCAATTATGTTTAGCTTCTTTCTTCAGAAATATCTTTCTTTTCCTTTTTTATGGTTTGTCTTTCTATTTTAAGAAACATATTTTCACAACAGCAGCGTGACAATATGCCTTAATTATCAGTTTGAAGGTCAAGGTCAAGGTCACAGAAGCCAGAAATTACCATAAAACGAGCGATTTTCGCACATATTTATGTCTATTTCTCCATTATTTGACGGGGTTTGGTTTTTATATGTAATCTTAACATAGGCAACTACTATGCGTTTTAAACTGAAATAATTTTATCCTCCATGTTACTTCAAGGACAAGGTCAAGGTCACTAAAACTTTAATATTTTTGGCTGTAAATTTGAAATATTGACACTATTTACAAACCGATTTTTTTATTTTGGGTATGTTGAACTGCTTACTTTAGAAATATGCTGTACGGTATAACATTGTTAAAATAACATGACAATATGCCTGAATTATCATTTTAAATGTCAAGGTCAAAGAGTCAAGAAATTGGCATAAATTGGGGGATTTTTACACATAATAATTTTGGGCATAAATTGGAGAAATTGACAATATTTGTTAACCAATTTCTTTATTTCAGCTATGTTAAACTTCTTCCTTAAGAAATATGCTGAGATATCATGACTATAGGCCTTAAATAGGAATTTGAGGTTCAAGATCAAGGTCACAGAATAAATAAATTGACCTAAGTGAGCGATTTTTGCCCATATTTTAGGCCATCTCTCCATAATTTGGTTTGGTTTGATTTGTATCTTTAATTGTCATCTACACAACTAGCCTTTGTTATGAAAGGGACTTTATGAAGTCTCTTCCTGATGATAAGCAGGCTGATATTATAGATGCCTTTTACACTACATCCAAATACTTGGAAGATATTTTTAACATTGATAATGTTTATTTTGACACTATGATAAGTCAAACATACCCTTCAGAGCTCCAACTTAATAAAGCTTATACCTCTGATACCGAATCCGCGTTTTAGACTTGCATTTGTCAATTTCTAATAATATTGTTTCTACCAAAATCTATGATAAACTTTGATTTTGAAATAATTCATTTTCCCATTTTTAGATGGTGATGTTCCTCTCTCTACATCCTATGAAGTCTATGTCTCTCAACTCATTCGTTTTGCAAGAGCATCTAGCCATGTTGCTGACTTCAACACTCACAATAAATTGTTAACTTAGAAACTTCTTAAACAATGCTATCGGTATCCTTAACTTTGCAAAACCTTTTCTAAATTTTATAGACGATACTTTGATTTGATATCTCAATTTACAAATTGGTTTTAAATCTCTCTTGCGCCAAGGACTTTCGGAACCTGAATTATATGGTGACTTGGTGTATAAATTAAAGAAGATTGTTGGCTCTAATTATTTTTAGCGCAGTTCATTAAAATAGTTTCCCATCATAAAAATATTGGCTATAACATTAATGTATTGCAACAGACTGCATACTTGGTGATCAACCCAATCACGGTTGGCAACTTTGCTTTCCTCTTTAATTGCAGACTGGTGGGTCGGACTTCAGCCTCTATGACAAGTCCGACTTAAAGACTTATCTATTGATGAGATGGTAGGGGCCTGAAGCTTTGGCTGTTGTCAGGCCCACCCAGGTTTACCTATTGGATTTCTTTTGATCCGGTATTCAGTTTTATTTACTGTTGAGTCCTTATATTTGTTTTATCTCCTTTTTATACCTTGATTTATATGTTCTATAAGATAATGCATTAATAAGCTTGGGGTCTTTCATGCTAACCAGACATCTATGTGTCTTGATCCATATCTGTTAAACTGGTTAAAGCCCTCCAGTAAAATATATTAACTGACCGTTCCACGGCGGTGTTTCTTTTGTGGATCATTTTTTGTTATTTCTGCTTGTTTTTTTTGTTATGCTTTCATGCACGTCTGTTTGTTGATGCCTTGTGGTCAACTGCTGGGAAAGGGCTGACCTCTCGGCTCTCGTTTGTGATGACTTATTGTGACGTTGTCATTTTCCCATTGGTATCATGGGCCAGGTGTGGTGCTTGATTGTATCGATTCCTGATCTTTGCCCTCTTTCTTACTTTTTTTTAAATGGAAATAATTTTATCCTCCACATAATTTCAAGGTCAAATTCACTGAAGTTTTAATATAATTTGTCATAAAAAGGAAAAATTGACAGCATCCTTATTCTAGTTATGCCTAGCTTTTGCTTTGGAAATATCAGGGATAGTACATGACTATGTGTCTGAAATAGGTCAAAAACTAGATTTAATATAAATTCAGCCATTTCCACAATAGTTAAGTGCTTTTATCCGTAATTTAGTGTGATATTGTTTGATATTCATGCTTGGTATACATAGCAAAAATGCTTCTAAAACTAAACAATTTTATTTGTTCGAGATTTTTGCAATTTATCACACTAATTCTGCCAGGAGTGATATAACGCTATGCAATAAAATTGATAAACCACCAGTGGTTTACAGATTTATTAGCATAATGTAATGACGGTTTCACCTCAAAAATAAGTTTTGGGTAATTTAATAGGCAGGTGATAAACTTATTCTAACATTGATGCTTCTTTACTAATGAATTTCTTTAATTTTATTGAAAATGTATAGAATGTTTACAAATCAGACAGTTGATCCCTTTTCCCTAACTTTTTTTTAATAAATTGATTTTTAATGAGCACTCATGTAAGCTCCTTTTATGCTGTTATGGACATCTATAATATTGATTTGACATTGACCAAATGTGTAAACCACAAGTGGTTAATCAATTTTAATACATGGTGATACATATGTATATCACTTCCAGTCTCGACATCATATAATAAACTTTGAAATATTCCTCAGTATGTTTGTTTCAGGTTTATATTGTTTGTATGTTTATGACTTGTATCCCAGTTAGGGGTTGGTCAATTAAATATGTAATCTCTTTCAAACTTTTTTGGGGGCTTAAAACTTTGTTGGCTGATTAGGAGATAATTAACTGTAGTCAACAATTTTATCTGGGGAGTTATATCATCATTTTCAGCGTAGTCGTAAAAGATGATATCTGAACGTACTGACAATTAAAAAATGGTTCTCTCAATTCCTTTTTTAATGGTAATCAGATTCTTGTCTACCTGTTCTACTTAAACACGTCAAGAAGAAGATAACAGTTACAAATTTTAGCTGCTATGTTGACCAATCACAAGTGATGTGGCTTA
Organism: Loripinus fragilis; assembly: GCA_964019695.1. Classification (NCBI taxonomy): domain Eukaryota; kingdom Metazoa; phylum Mollusca; class Bivalvia; order Lucinida; family Lucinidae; genus Loripinus; species Loripinus fragilis. The sequence goes on from OZ026525.1 coordinate 43,602,970, forward strand.
TGGCGTCATGTTTTCCTTGATATATGAAAAAATATACTGTCAGAATAAGAATTTTAGAAATAATCAGAACATAGCTGAAACAAAAAAATGGGTTAACAAATATTGTCAATATTTCCAATTTAAAAGCAAAATTATAAAAAATTCATTGACCTTGATCTTGATCTTGAAGTAACGTGGAGGATTTAATTATTTCAGCTTTAACGCCATTGTAGTTGAGTATAAAAAAATTATATATGCAAACCAAATCACATCAAATAATAGAGAAAAAAACTTAAACATAAGCTAAAAGCGCCCATCTTACGGTAATTTCTGGCTTCAATGACCTTGACCTTGACAGTCAACAACATTAAAGCAAATTGTCATGTTATTTAAACAATGTTATACTGTGCGGCATATTTCTAAAGAAATAATCTGAACATAACGGAAATAAAGAAATTGGTTAACAAATATTGTCAAAATGTCCATATTACAACCAAAAATATGACAATTTCAGAGACCTTAACCTTGACCTTGAAATAATATGGAAGATAAAATTATTTCAGATTTAAAGGCATTGTGGTTGTTATTCTAAAGATTAGATATACAAACCAAATCACATCAATACTCGAAAAATAGACTTAAATATGTGCGAAAATCGCTCATTTTATGGTGATTTCTGGTTTCTGTGACCTTGACCTTCAAACTGATAATTAAGGCACAGTGTCACGTTATTTTACTAATCTTATACTGTGTAGCATATTTCTAAAGGAAGAAGTTAAACATAACTGAATTAAAGAAATTGGTTGACAAATATTGTCAATATTTCCAATTTTAAACCAAAAATATTAAATTTTCATTGACCTTAACCTTGAAGTAATATGGAGGATTAAATTTTTTCATTTAAAGGGCAGTGTAGGTGCGTATAAGAAGATTAAATATTCAAACCAAGTCACGTCAAATAATGGAGAAATTGACTTAAATATGTGCAAAAATTGCTCATTTTAAGTCAATTTCTTGCTTCTATGGCCTTGACCTTTAGCAGGTCACTTACAACATTACATGTTATTTTGGGTACATTATCTTAATGATAAACTTATTTCCTCATTTACATCCATATTATATCCTACTTTTTCAACTATTTTTTAAAGTTTGTAGAGACTACAGACTGTAACCTGGTAAGATACTTGTCCCATGCAAAGAAGCGGTGACTGTTGTAGTTTTGGGTTATGATCTATGTTGTCTATAGCTGCTGTTGTGAAAATATGTTTCTTAAAATAGAAAGACAAACCATAAAAAAGAAAAAGAAAGATATTTCTGAAGAAAGAAGCTAAACGTAATTGAAATAAAGAAATCGGTTATCAAATACTGTAATTTTTCCAATTTATGTACAAAAATATTTAAGTTTCAGATACCTTGACCTTGACCTTGAAGGTATCTGGATGATTTAACTATTTCACTTTAAAATGCATTGTAGCTGTGTAGATAAGGATCATGTATATAAACCAAATCACACTAAATTATTGAGAGATAGCCAAAAATATGGGCGAAAATCTCTCATTTTATGTCAATTTATTTATTCTGTGACCTTGACCTTGTCCCTCAAATTTCTATTTAAGGCCTATTGTCATGATATCTTAACAAATGCTATACTGCAGAGCATATTTCAAAAGGAAGAAGCTTAACATAACTGAAATAAAGGAATTGGCTAACAAATATTGTCATTTTCTCCAATTTATGACCAAATATATTATGTGCGAAAATCCCCCAATTTATGCCAATTTCTTGACTCTTTGACCTTGACCTTGACATTTAAAATGATAATTAAGGCATATTGTCATATTATTTTAACAATGTTATACCGTGCAACATATTTCTAAAGCAAGAAAGTCAACATATCCGAAATAAAGAAATCGGTTTACAAATAGTGTCAATATTTCCGATTTACAGCCAAAATATTTAAGTTTTAGTGACCTTGACCTTGAACTTGAAGTAATTTGGAGGATAAAATTATTTCAGTTTAAAAGGCATTGTAGTTTCTTATGTAAAGGTTAAATATACTAACCAAATCCCAGTCAAATAATGGAGAAATAGACTTAAATATGTGCAAAAAACGCTCGTTTTATGGTAATTTCTGGCTTCTGTGACCTTGACCTTGACCTTCAAACTGATAATTAAGACATGTTGTCAAGTTATTTTAACAATGTTATAATGTGCAGCATATTTTTGAAGAAAGAAGCTAAATATAACTGAATTAAAGAAATTGGTTAACGAATATTGGCAATATTTCTAATTTAATACCAAAAATATTAAAATATCATTGACCTTGACCTTGACCATAAAGTAATATGGAGAATAAAAGTATTTCATTTTAAAAGGCAGTGTAGCTGCGTATAAGAAGATTAAATATACAAACCAAGTAACATCAAATAATGGAGAAATAGACTTAAATATGTGCGAAAATTGCTCATTTTAAGTCAATTTCCTACTTCTGTGACCTTGACCTTGACCTTTAGCTGGTCAATTACAACATAATATGTTATTTTCGGTACATTATCTAAATAAGGAACATATTTGATCATTTAAAAATCAAATATGTCCCTTCAGCCGATTTTTATGAGATCAGAAATACAGTCACAGATAAATTAGCTTTTTGTGACGGTACACTGATTGTTGCTATGGTAACGCTTCAGGAACCATACTTTCCCAAACATGTCTTTTCATATATCAATTAAGGAAACCTTGTTCTATTTCTGGAATATGCCGGTATATTTGTAACCGACCGCACTCGATATGAAAATGTCCTTTGAAAATGCTCAAAAATCACCTTTGTCAAATTTCTGAAACCCCACCCACTTTGCAGAGCATGGATAAAAACCGAGGTTTTCCAAATGTAATTTTGATTATTTATTTCAAGCCAGGATGTGTAGTATATTCATACATATGGGTCATTTGTGGCGTTTGGTTTATTCTAAAGTGATAGTTTCGTTTGGAAATCCATCAATTTTAAGTGATTTTTTGTCACTATTTTAGCCAAAATGTTCACATGCCGTTTCCATGGCAACGGGCATGCATATGGATAAAAGGAATGTTGACTGCTTGGTTTTGGGTCACCATGACCAAAATAGGAAAGTTTCAGCAAAATCGGTGACTATGCGTGCCATGACCCTATGTAAAAATTTAAGTTGTTACAGAGAATTGCTCTTAAACTCTTTTTTATAATTATGTTAAAATTGTAACATGCACCAGCTCTTATACTCTTTATCATATTTTAAAATGTTATTCATCTTGTTTGTATGTAATGTCCTGATGCATGATCTCTATGCGAGCTAAACAAAATATGTGTTCTAATAAAACTATATTATAAGGTATGTATGTGTCCAGTAACAGGTCCCTGGATAAAAGTGTGCAATTAAAGTAAGTAAGGGTGCAAAGATCAGGAATCGATACAATCAAGTACCACACCTGATCCAGGATACCAATAGGAAAGTGACAAATTTACAGATAGACACCACAAACGAGAGCCAAGAGGGCAGCCCTTTCCCAGCAGATGACCACAAGGCACATATAACCAGACGAGCACAAAGTCATAGCAAACACATGACAGAAAAAACAATAAAGATCCACAAAATAAGTACGGCCTTGGAACTGTCAGTAAAATATCTACTGGAGGGCTTAAACCGATTTCACAGCATGAACCTCACCCTTAATTCAGATGTGGATCAAGACATATAGATATTTGGTTTGCATGAAAGACCCCTAACTTATCAATGCATCATCTCCTAGAACATATAAATCAAGATATAACAAGGAGATAAAGCAAAGATAAGGCCTCAACAGTAAATAAAACTGAATACCAGAGCAAAAGAAATCTAACAGGTAAACCCCGGTGCATAATATTTATATTCTTATTTCTCAACCAAAACTATTGCTGTGTGTACTCAAAAGGAAATCCTAAACGAGATTAGTTTTGAGCACCCAAAACACATGTTAAGTTTGATGGATAAGAAAATATTCGCAATTTTATGCAAACTATACTTTAACATTTCATTTAGTGTGAATGGTGTCCGTTCGATGATTGTACATGTACATGTTGTTCTGGTGTTGCTAGTACTTTGATTTATTCTTGAATGAAAGTACATGTCGTAATGAAGTTTGTGTTTATTTTTTTTAATAATGTGCTTTGTGTCCTTTCTCCTTTCACAATCATCATACTGTAGGAAAGTCTTATTGTTCGGCTCTTTTTGTTTTGATTGTGATTCTTTGCAGGTTAAATGGACCATTATTTCATTCAAACAAACGAGTTATGTCTCTGCATTTAAGAATGACACACCCATTATTACTTAAATGTATAATTAGGCGTACAGTAAAACCTGTGTAAAACGGCCACTCAAAAATAGACAAAACAATGATCATAATGACAAATGGTAGCTTAATGAAGGTCGAAAGTATTGCCGAATGCTCCCATTGGAACATTCTGCAGTACTTTTGACCTCCATTAAGCGATAATTGATAATTGGTCTTGAAAACGAATTTGTGGTCTTTTGAGAGTGGTCGTTTTACACAGGTTTATGTATGTGTATTTTCAGATGTTGGCATAACCTATAATGCGATTAGTGATAAATATATATTTAACAGACAATTTTATTCCATATACATCAAACAGCATCCTATTTATGATAAACACAGGTTTTGCAATACTAATTGAGTATAACTACATACTGTACAAGGAAGCAATACGCATTCTGAATTTTTATTTTGCAGTATTCACTTCCACACTTACGGAAAACAAAAGGAAATATTATACAAGACTCTAGTCTTGTTGCAGAACTAGGTCAGCCAGGGGCTGTCTCTTATGTAGCGACCAAAGTAAGTACAAAATATAGCTGCACCATACTTTTTTAACGCTATATTACCCCACACACAATTATAACAAAAATACCCAATAAACGTATAAAAAGACCACCACAATCGACCTGTCAGCAAACCTCCAAGAAGAGAGAGAGATTTGGGTCAGATGATGGTTCAAACACAAAAGGAGGACATGCAACCCGATGGAATAATCCTTCAGACTGTTAGGAACGATTTATACACAGTTATAGTAATTAAGATGCTAAACTTGCTTAACTTTGTGTACATTTTACTGAAAACTCTTCTTGTAGATGTATTTCAGTGAGTCAGATAAAATAGTGGTTGTTATATTTATGTTTTTTTTTCTGAGAGTTTGCCAACAATATTAAACAATATTAAACTTGTGAAAACCTTTTAAAGTGTTTTTCGCAGTTTTATTAGAGTATACGCTTTTTGACTGAGTATTAACAATCATGCAGAATATTTCTATAACATATTAATGCAAATTATCTTTAAAAGGCACACGAAAAATAAATGTATTTTAAATTAGAAACAAATTTTCATTTTTTTAAACATCAACATTCCATTTTCATCTTAAATGTAACTTTTTTAAAAGCAATCGTATATCCCCTGAAGGTTATAACTTATATCCGACGCCATATCTGCAAAATCAGGTACAGGGTAACTGGTATAAGTCATTAGACTTGTTTAGATCAAAACATAATAAGTACATCAATTCAGACAAAGAACTACTGTCCTTTAAGGTTGGACTCTAATATCCCTATTAAAGCTGCATAGTCTGTAACTTTTAATCTTCTAATTTTAAAAATAATGTTTTTATTTTTCAAGAACATAGTAAAAATACTCAAATTCAGGTAAACATTTTACCATTTTCGTAAATCTTAACAAGTTATCACTATCAAAACAACTGCATTTATGTTAAAATTCAACGGTCTATAATTATTGGAGGGACGCAAATAATTACCAACAAGAGAAAACTACACCTTTTTGATAAGATAATTCACTTTTCCATGCAGTTTTCAGCTGTACTGAACATTTTTATTGTGAAAACATAGCTTAATTCTACTTTTACAAATGATTTAAAAAGAAAATAAAATTTTTCGAAAAATGTTTATAGTTACAGAGTATGCAGCTTTAAGCAGCTTTATTTTTATCCTGCTGCAAGTGTTAGTTTAGAAAGCCTAGGATACAATTGGCAAGAGACAAGGGACCTTATAACATAACTGCAATGAAGTAGTTATACACAATAAATAAAGAATATTCAAATTTTGGAATGAACATGACATTTTTTTATCGATTGAAGCTCAAAATCTACATTTCATGAGTGGTAAAGACATGAATGAAATATTTAATATCTCTATTCGCCAGATGAAATAAAGGTCAAATTCATTCCAAAAATTTGAAATTTCTTTTTATTATATACAATTTTAAAGCATGCCAGATTGAACATTTCAGCAAATCCCAATAATTTTACTACCAAAATGTTTCTTATGATCCCATTAGGAAAATGAATACCGATACTTTGTATTTTTGTCCCCTTATAACAAAGTTATATGCATTTGAAAAAAATCTAAAGTGGGCTCAGGGCAGTCAACGGCGAAAGCAGATGATATATGCGTATTGTTCATATATATATTCATATATATGCATTATATGTTTTCCTGTATTGCATTACTTTGTATATAATGAATGGTTTTATACTACCAGCCCAATAGGAACCTAGGTTGCTTGTATGGTTGCAGCTAGGACTATTATAGTTTGTGCACAAACGACCTGTGACAGCTCAGGTGTTTTATATATTCGCGTTGTCTAGCAAGATTATCAATTACTTGTATACCCATCATACTAAAACATATAAAGCTTGTTTCGTAAATTTTATATTAAATGACCATTCCTATAAGATTCTCTATCAGCGTGGACAAACAGTGGAATTATACCATGACACACTTCAATCAACCCTTTTATACTGAAAGACTCGTATAAAAAGACCATACAATAAACATGAAATGGTCAGATATACGTAATGGCGGTATAACAAGTCAAACTAAATCTTCATTAAATTAGTTTTATTCTCTAATGATCTGATACCAAATTATTCAGAACTTTTTGTTTTTTACTGCTAAACACTGTACGTTTCATGACTTTCATGCCTAAAAAATGTTTAATAAATAAATAAACAGTAAATCATTATTCTACAGGGTGGTATCACAGCAATGACAAAAGCATTAGCAGTTGATGAAGCAATTCATGGTGTCAGAGTAAACACGTAAGTATTGAAAGCTGTGTTTATGTTAAACTGTGTGCATTGTGCGTATTTGTGCATGGTATTTGTTGTCAGTTGATTGTTTATATGGTTCTTTTAAAAACAAGCGAGTATGACCAGACACATGCTAAAATCATATTTTTATCGATGTACTTGGGTTGAGATCAGCTCTACGTTTTATGGGGCCTAACCTGGATCCAAATTGTTTGTAAAGGCACTAGCAGATAAAATGGTAATTCACGATGTCTATAGAACTACATATAAACATGAATATATGTTTAATGGTGTCGTTTTAATTTGCATTAATTAACATTCCTTTAAGCACACAGAACACTAGATCGACAAGTGTTTATATGTACATACAACTTTAAGCAAAGATTGTTTTTTCCTCATGATTTGATTCATACCCTGATGTGCTTACACATCTCATTGTTTTGTTGTTGTAAAACACATTATATTTGAATGAAACACATGTACACTTATAAGTGGGCAAATCACATTTACCTGAGAAATACCTACATCCCATTTATTAAGAAACAATATATGTCTATTTCTAAAGGTTCTTTACAAAAATGAAATTTTCCCCTTATTTAGAATTATAGTATAATGTTAAAACTCATTATCCATTACATGTAGATATTTGCCTAGCAAATTTAGCATGATTGGGTACAACAATGTGACTTACAATAAAAATATCCCAGCAGCTTGATACGAGATAATCATGTTTAAAGGGCTGCAGCAATCAAAATAAGCCTAGAATAGAAAAATATATATCTCATTGTTCGCAAATATCATATGACATTCTTGCCAAAAGTCCTTATAGGCCACCTACATTTTATTGAATTTCGTCAAAAGCAAAAATGACATCATCATTATATTTAATCTATGCGCAAAAGCCCCCCCCCACGTCTTTTAACTTCCGTATTGAGATATCCTTCAGTGTGAGTCTTCATCTACAGTTATAGCAACAACCAACACGGCCCAACAACTAGAGTTGGTTGCTGTTATAATTAGCGATTTTGTTCTTTTCATTTGCAGCATGACAGCTAGTGTTTCTTTCTGTCCTATTCTACGGTTGGAAAATGTGCTGTGATAATTTTTGACAATGAAAAAATGCAAAAGTTAAAATGGAATCGAGAAGATAACGGTTTTGTTGATATTTAAGTTATAGTTTAGTTGAGGGTTTTGTTAGATCAACAATAGCTTGAGTGTTAATGATACCTCATTCAAGCAAGCGGCTGTGTGATCTTCATGATGTGATGTCACAATTCATATAATGTTACGTCACAAAGTGATTATGTCTTGTGCCAAACGCCAACTGTCAGTTGCATCGTCGCGCATTTGCAATAGGCAATCACCAGTTACATAGTGTATAGGAACAGGCATAATTATATCCAACGGAGACTTCAATGGGCCTGGCGCCTTCAATATAGCTTGCAAAATTATTTTACAGCTAAATGTGATTTCTAAATTTGCCTTCTTACTTACTTTCCTTATACTCAGAGTCTGTTTTAAAGTCAGTTTTTACTCACAAGTACCGACTCACATGTATACCAAATACTGTGCTATCATCTCAGAACAAATTGGTTGGTTGCCCATTAGGTGTGCCTATTTCATATTAGTTTTGTATGCGAGCAGCGAAGGCTCTGGGGAATCTGTTCATTTGTGTATGCTCATCAGACTTTCACTGATCGTCAATACAATAAGTTTGGACATCTCTTGTACTGTGCCAGGATAATCTGCGCTGATAATATGCACTTGTGTCGTTTTGTGGTATTTTTCTTGTTATGTAAGTCATATACTTGTTTGCTATAATTAAAATATTTCTACTAAAAGAGAGATAATATATTTCAAATTCCTGTTTTTGCATTTTTATCATTTATGCTATCTGATTGTTTGTTTTAAAGGTTTTAAAGATGATTTTTCTTGAAATTAATAGTAGATAAATCATTAGGTTGTATATTCTACTGAAAGGTGTGCTAGAGGCACACATATCCAAAAATTAACAAGTTTAACAATATATAAGCTGGACATATAGGTTTTTGTGATTATGGAAATGTATCATTGCGGACACAAGATCTCTCTCTTTTGCCTGTTTTTCTGATCGCCTGGCTCTTGAAGCGATTTGCTAGTCCAGGATCTTAGTATTTTCAAAGCATTGCGCTCCATTGATATTAATGATAATCAAGACAAACTCATACATGTTAAGAAAGATTCTGTCAGATATTCTGGGTACTTGTTGAGCTTTCAGCTGGACTGGAAACATCAGTTTGGAACTGCAATCTTTACAGGCTAGTTTCTGAGCTATCATTTCAGAGTCCAAAAGCTCGTTTCTAATTTGCTAGGCTAGAAAAGTATCTGGGTTGGAAAAGCTATATGTTGAATCAGATTCTGAGCTATTGGCCAAAACACATACGAGCTGATGCTTCATAACGTCATAATGCTTGGAGCATAACGTTTATAGATTTGCTTAGAGATAAAGTTGAGCTACGTTCCTAGCACTGAGGCTGGAACGTGTTTTAAACCAGGAGGTTTGAAATGATTATTCAGTTAGAGCTAGTTTTTGATTTGATCAGCGCTATTTTAAAGCTGCGGGTACATCCAGCCATTTTGTTGGCTTTGGGACCATATTTGATTTCTGTTTTTTTGGGTCTCAAGCCGAGAATTGTGTTTATCATTAATGACTATATAGCATATGTTATGAGCTTTTTTGTCTGTACATATTACTGACGTTTATAGACTATATTAGTCTTGGAATACCATAGTTTCATAGTTAATATGCTGAACTTTGGCTGTCCAGCTAAAAGTAAGTAATGGTGCAAAGATCAGGAATCGATACAATCAAGTACCACACCTGACCCAGGATACCAATGGGAAAGTGACAAACTCACAGAAGATACCACAAACGAGAGCCAAGAGGTCAGCCCTTTCCCAGCAGGTGACCACAAAGCACATATAAACAGACGTGCACAAAACATAGCAAACACAAGACAGAACAAAAACATAAAAGATCCACAAAAGAAGTACCGCCTTGGAACGGTCAGTAAAATATTTTACTGGAGGGCTTAAACCGGTTTAATGGCGCCAACCTCACCCTTAATTCAGATGTGGATCAAGACACATAGATATTCGGTTTGCATGAAAGACCCCTAACTTATCAATGCATCATCTCCTAAAACATATAAATCAAGATATAACAAGGAGATAAAGCAAGGATAAGGACTCAACAGTAAATTAAACTGAATACCGGAGCAAAAGAAATCCAACAGGTAAACATCGTCGCTTCATAGCACGTCCGTTATAAACATTGTTCAGGCATCGTCATAGGGCTGTAACGACAAGGTTAAACTCAGATCTCACCACCTACCTGACATACTGTCATGTGTATTTTTCTCCTGAATCATGAATTGGGCTTAGACCTGTGATTATACTACTGCCTGATCATTTTCACTTGTTTTTGTGGAATTGTGTTTTCAAGGTTCTCTCCAGGAAATATTTGGACACCACTATGGAATGAAGTGGCAGAAAAATCCGGAAATTTTGAGAAAGTGGTAAAAGTTGGCGAAGATGCACAGGTACACCAGACTTAGATTTTTCTCTTTTTATGCATTTTTTTATTAACTAAAAATAATGACATCGTTAACTATCAGAACGAAATGGTGTTTGACAACAGTTTTCATTAAATATAGCGTTCCTTATTCTATAATACTAATAGCTGACACAATGAAGGACGAAGTAACAGCAATGAAACATGTATATGTGCCACAGCTTAAAATAATGTTAGGTTATGTAACTCATTGATTTAATCATGTTGTTGATGTTTTGTTAAAACATTTTTACTTGGGAGTTAAAGTAAAGATGCATGACTGTAGCATCATCTGCCAGATTTGCGAAATAGTAAAAGTTGCCCTGTGTGTGTTTCGCTACTAATACATTTAATCTGTTTGCAAAAAGTACATTTATTATTAACACACTGTAAAATGGTAGCCCTGTAATAGAAGACATTCATTGCAGCATCCATAAACTAAATACATGATGCATTCTACCTCGTACTGTTAACAAGAGTGCTAAAAGTATTTGGACAGTCTTGGCCAGTATTGGTCTTCTCTGTCAGCATATTCTCAGTTGCATGTAAATCGATATGATTAACGCATAATCAATTCTGCGAATAATACTGAAGCAACAATTAATTGTGAAATAGATAACGCAGAAAAATTGAATTTACAAGTAGATGAATTGTCCAAGTTAAACAAACCATACCATATGTTCTTCTCAAATATTTAGCCCAATGCATGTGTTTGCGTTAAGCAAACAAACCTAAAAGCTATATAATGTGCATGTATTCAAAGCAGTTTTCAAAACGAGTGCATGGATGCGAGACATATTCCATTGGAATAAACATTTAATTATACCATAATCGCATGCCATGATCTAATGTTACTACCCATGTTTAATTTAAACCTAAATCATATATGATCTCTGTTTACAGCTGTTGGGTCGCTTTGGAACTGCTGAGGAGTGTGGAAAGGCATGTTTATTTTTAGCAGCTGATGCAACATTTTGTACTGGGATAAACATTTTAATGTCTGGTGGTGCAGAACTTAATTATGGGATAAAAAATCCAAAATCAATGTCACCAGAGGATATAGTATGATTGATGGTTAAAGGTTTTAGCCATGCATATTTAATGGACTATTGTGCTAGATCTATGAAGACGGACATTTGAATCCTAAAACCTATCCAAATGTGGTCGTATTAGTACAGAATATGTGTTTAGCAGATGCACAGCAAACACTCCAGGCAGTAATACCAATCACCCTGTTGACGTCAGTTAGAAAGCCAATGTTAGAAAACCAATGTTGTGTACAAATTTGTTTTAAAAGATTTAATTATTATTGTTTCATCATGAAGACAAAACTATCTTAATGCCATACTGTTACATGAAATTTTCGACATTAACAGAAATAATAGCATCCCTGAAATATATATTTAAGTAAAGAAAGTGTCGATATGAACAGCAATTATTGTTGTTTTTTTGTTTTGTTTTTTAGCATCTACAGCTAAATTCCTGGATATAGAAGTAGAATTGTAATGTTTATACATTAATGTTGAAATATTTCAAGTAGCAGATACAATTGCATTTATAATACATAAAACTTTCTTAAACTGTTCATCGTTTGTTTTAAGCTCTGTATCTGTGAATATTCATGTCATCCGCCTTGAGTTTGTTTTTTATTCTCAGCATCAGATCTCAACAAACATAAGTCATCTCAAATCTATTATAGATATCTTTATATAATTTCATTAACATTGATTAGTGTTTGATGAAGCATCCATGATCATATAAACCTGTGGCACAAATATGAAAGGTGCAAGAACATTTTAACAATTAATGCAATTAACTATACACATACTTACAAAAAAGAAAAACAACTGGCGAAACTAGCTATCTCTATTATACCCAGATGATTGCAATACTATTAAGAACGCGTTACCCTAGACACCACAGGTTTAGATAAACGAAAAATTTCAGAGTAAAATTGTAAATATTTTCTTACCCGTAATTTTTAGCTTTGAGACAGTTTTTTTGAGTACCCACAACATATGTTTTGGTTGAAAAATAAGAAAGTTATTTTTCTGTTACGCAGACTTAACTAAAGCCCTGAGACACTCAGAAAAATAGGTACCTCTAACTAGGCACAAAATAATGACCTCCAAAACATTAGTTTACAACGACAGACCTGCAAAAAAGACAAGACAGTATAAATAGCCACAAGAGATAGGGGACAATAAATATATTTCCATTGCAAAACATGTTTCCGGAACTCCCTTTGAATTCAGAAAGACAATCTAACGTGGTGAATGGAGCATAGAGCACATATGCTCCATTCCCTATAATTTGATATTAAACCTAACACGGTACTTTCAGAAGTAAAAAAAATATTTTGATCTTTTGACCCCATCCTAGGGGCCGAGGATGTGTGTAAGGACATAATATGTGCTTGCATGGGGCTCTTAGCTTTATTCCTATTTATTTGATATGCAACTTGAGTATTTTTCAGAAAAAAACAGAATTTGGCCTCTGCCCCACCCCCTAAATCCACCTAGGTGGGGGGAGCATACCGGGCCTTCAAACTGAAATCCCGTTTGACATGCTTCATAGCTATTGTACCTCTGTCTGCATGCGAGATTTCAGTAAAAATATTGATAACTGAGTGAGTTATTGCGAAAGGACCTCGGACTGTTTCCTATTCAATCTGCCCAAATTTTGAAAGCCTGTGGCTAGTATAATGCATAGCTGACAACTATAGTTTTGTGCTTAAATCAAACCCTAACATTTAGTGCACCTAGCAAAATAAAAATATTCCGAAAATATTGCATGATTATGCCAGGAATTTAGGGTTTAGGGGGTGGGGGTATTTTTTGTGACCAAATTTTATTTCATAGAAAGTCAAAGATTCGTCGAGTATTCACCTAGATACATGTAAATATTATGTTTGCGGCATAAACCTTGAGACGAAAGTGATGCGTTTGCATAAAATTCGGGTTGAGAAGATTACATTGTTTCATCTAAAGAAGCGTGCTGTCAATGACTTTTGACTATTACCTGTAATGTTTGTAGTTCATCCAGTTTGACTTGTGCACTGAGGTGTATCATATCTGCATACTGTATAAATTATAGTCTAGATAAACACAGATGTTGAGCTTAAAATCGTTAATATTTTCTAACACATCAGATTTAATCTATAATTTGGTGCTTAAAAGAACCGTCTCATTGCGACGGTTCTTTTGAGTACCCACAACATATGTTTTGGTTGAGAAATGAGACAATTAATTACCTTGTAAGCACTCATAACTAAAGCCCTGATACATGCCATTAACCTACAGGTCTTTTACAAAATAAGTTTCTAATAAGGTTTTATAATAAGTGTTTTGAGCATTTTGACATCGTTCCCCCCCCCCCCGTGACCAATCATGCCGTTTTATATGATGTGTGAAATGTAAAACTACAACTGTATGCAAAAGGATTAGTTTGGTCACGGGGGGGGGGAGCACTTCAGTAAAACTTTTTCTATTTTCTATATGTTGAATAGCAAAAACAGAGTTTTCAACCCATATTTTTTAATTGGTACTTGTCCAATGAGAAAACGGCTTTTGTGGCTGAGTCGAGGATTGAACCTACTATCTTTTTCATAGAAAAAAATATCATTTTCTGTGAAACTTTTCTCTGGTCATTTTTATGGGCGATCCTTCATTAAGATTGTCCGAGGTCCTTTAAATATTTGACCTTTGTACTGGCTTAAGAGGTCAGGGGGTAGGGTTAAACCTTATTTACTGTCATGCCTATCTAAAGGCACTGGGTAATCATGGCCTATAGTGAGAAGTTGTCAGATATAAAAAATTTGGTGAAATGGGAAGTTTATTACACAAAAAGCCAATATACATATAGCTTTTGAATTAGTTTAAACCTAAGTGGAAAAAAGGGCCATAACTCATTTAAATTTTGTGGATGACCTCCAAACTCAAAGTTGACCTGTATTTTATAATGCGACACATTTCTGTAAACTTTGAATGGAATTGTTGCATCCCTTCAAAATTAATTGGTTGGAAACCACAATTAAGCCAAAATCTAAGTTAAAAAAGGGTCATAACTCAGTCAAATTTTTATAAATGACCTTTTTCGAATTTGACCTGTATTTAATAATGATTTACCCTTTTGTAAATTTTGAATGAAAATGATACATCCCTTAAAAGTATTGATCTGAAACCATAAGTGTGACGCTCAGACGACGCTGCCGCCAACGACGCTGATGGAGTCATGATCACTATGTGTCGAACATGCTTCGCAGGCGACACAAAGAGTGGGATACAACATAGATACCATGAAAAAGTCTGCTTGTCTGATTGTAAGCCCAATAAAGGTTATAGCTAAGGTTTCCTCTTTAATAACACGACGGCGGGTCAGGCCTCAGACTCAATGACGACACTTACGTAAAGCTTTCATACGTGGGTTGGTGTCTGGTGATTGTCTTTGGCTGGGCCATTCGTGACTTAAGTTGAGGTTTTCTTTAGCTCTGACTACCTGTGAGTGGTGGTCTTTTTTCTTTGTCTCATCGTAGTGTGATAATTTGATTTGACTGGTTCTCTATCATGAGGCATAGCATAAGTTAGGTAGCCTCCATGCGTGTTAAATGCTTTTTTGAGTTTTAACAATAGCAGAATCGTGGACGAAGATTTCGCGCCAGTAAAATGCATTTACGCCCCCTCTCCCTAGTGGCGTGGTTTGATGTCCATTCCAAGGCAGTGGTTCTGTTGTTGATTTATTGTGTAATGTTGCTACCATTGTGGCTGTCTATGTTTGTTCCTTGTTTTCTTATTCAATACAGTGTGTCCTTTCTAGTTTTGTTATCTGTGCAAGACAAAAGAAGACAATCTGTGCAAGACAAGAGAAAGACAATAAGGTAAAGCAACCATCTCTCTTCCCAATCAAGATGATTGGGAAGAGAGAGATGGGTGCTTTACCTTAATTGTCTTTATCTTGTCTTGTGACTATTGGTGTCGTGTAGCTCTTCCTCTGACTAAATAACTAGGAATTTGGACTGTTACATATATGGCCATGTTTCATGTTTAACCTACTAGTGTTTTATAACATTTAATCATATTCGCGAATTTAACTGAAATATTCAGCCTTCAAAACCTAGCCGTTTTCATGTACAATCTCCAGGCCATTTCCATATACAACATTTAGATTAATTGTGCAGTAGCATTTATGCACAATAAATCTAAAGGTTGTACATGAAAATGGCTGTTTTTAAAGGTTTTGAATTTAACCTTTTCAGGCTAGCGTCCTAAATTAATAATTTATATGACACGGGCCTAAACCACCATTAGAAATAATTGTTTCAATGTGATATCATCTAAAGAGAGCCATTTAGCATGGTCCAAATAAAAAATGATACCGAATTGAAATAATCGCTACCTTCCTGTGCCTTAATGATTTTGAACTTGAAATGATAAAAGCTGCCTTGAGAATATAGGCTTGTGTACCAGTGTATTAGTGTCACAGAGTGCAGAAAGGACCAAGTAACATGTGAATATGACCGTGGAAGTTCAAAATTAATTACCACAGACCAACCCATGGCACTCAGTGTAAAACACAAGCAAAGTCTCATGCATAAATACACACATATAGTATAAAGAGATTAATGCATAGCCACCAGGCATATTGGTCCAGTATCTCTTTTTTATGCTCGATAGCAAATATGGAGAGCCGAAATGTTTGGTGACTCAATGGTGGTCATGTTTAATTTTTGCATCACATATTATGGGTACACGTGGGCCGTTATAAGTGCATTTGCGGAGCATTATTATTGCACAAATGGGCTGTTATGGGTCTGTCATGGAGTAGTATCACTAGTAGAATCACTAGTAGTATTTGTTTAGCCAATGTAACTTAGTTAAAACTTTATTGAATAGCTATGAAAATATACTGGTGAAATATGTGTGATAAAAGCTGAGGAACTAGAAGGCTGGTATAAATCGATATTTGCTTACTTACTCGATATGACGAGCTTACTTGGTTGCCTTAGTATGCTTTCATTACATAACATGACGATGTAATGCGTTGATGTTGCGCAAAAACGTGTCATGAACATGTGTGGACTTCATTTTGGATTATAATATGCATCATTAAATGATACAAATACCGATAAGAGCTGTCGATCATTCCACAAGTAAGCTCACAATCAAAGCAACAACCACAAATTAGAGATATGACTCATATGATTTTACACTTAGTCTAGCTCTTGAATAATATGTTGCAAACGTTGCCTTTTATAGCACACTCCTTAACCTTTTTCCATTCAGCCTCAGTATTCATTGTACCCAAGGGAATCACGCAATTTAACTGGTTGGAAAACAGACATGAATGTGTGATGCTAGTTTATTCAGCAGGACAAAGGTTAAATGGTTAAAGCTATATGCTTATGTGTCATTTAGAAAATAAATAAATACATGGGACATCTGCTGTGTCCATAAAGTTATTTTTCAGATGAGACAATATATATATACCTTCTGGGAAATGGCTGACCTCTTGGCTCTCTTGTATGAGATGTTTTATTGTGTTTTGTCACTTTCGCATGTGGTTTCCAAGGTCAGGTGTGGTGCTTGATTGTATCGATCCTTGATCTTTGCCTTCTTTCTTACTTTCATTACCACATGGCTGTAAGAAATTCGTGTAAATTGCGGTTATTTTGGGGTAATTCCACGGGGAGTGGTTTTGAGCAATGGAACGAAACTTTGTTAAATTCCGTTTACTCTTTCGACAGTTATAGAAAGTTCAAACGCTGCTGCAGTGTTTAATCAAAACTGTAGTAAGTTTTGAAAATGCGGCCTATGTTAAAGGTCGCGTTAATCTGAACATTTCAGGTTCACAGAAATACGAGTAAAATGAGTTTAGTCAGATACATGGGACATTGACTGTGTCCAGAAAGTTATTTTTCAGATGACACAAGATATTTCAAGATAGTTTCACTAAGTTAACCTAAAAGCTGGAACTCCTCTTGGTGAGCCCAAAAACTGGTGTTCAAGTAACGAATGCTAATATTGCTGCTGTATCAGACCTGATTAAACGAGACGATAGATATTGCTCATAGTACTAGCATATCATCGGGGCTCAGTTAATAAGATTTTTACTCGATAGTTTAAACTTAGAAAGGTTTGTAATCGATGTCCCCCCATCACTTGACTAAAGAACACAAGGCTACTCGTGTGAAAACTCCCATATTTAAAAAGGCGTGCAGAAATTGTGACAAATCTAGAATATCAGAAGTATGTACAGCTCATGGTTGAAAGTTTTCAAGATCAATCCTGAATTCAGGATTTTGAGGCTGACTTTCTAAGGAAAGTCATCCTCAAAATATTGAATTAGGGTATTTCAGACGCCGCGAATGATACTACCTATCATACGCCTCTGGGTATTGAAATAGCGTTTTTGGTTTACATGTTAATTATCTGAGGACGTTTGGTCATTTAAACATTAAAATTTTCATACTTTAAAGGCATACTGACAGTGTTAGAGTTGGGTTTTTAAAGTTCAGGATTTTTTGAAATTTAGAATTTTCACCCATGACAGGTGAGTGAACCTGGATATATAAATATGAGCCCCAGGGATGTGTCAGTAATAAGCAGTGGCTGTGCAAAGACCAAGTTAGATCTGTCATTTCAAAAAGAACAAAAGGCACGCGAAAAGTTTAATATGCCTTGTTTTTGAATTCCCATTGGCTGATCAAGCTTAAGTGCCAACGGGTCGAATAGTTACAGGTAAGTTCTATATTATCAACGCTCTGTCACAAATGGAAAAAAAACTATATAAGAAAAGTAAGTAAGGGTGCAAAGATCAGGAATCGATACAATCAAGTACCACACCTGACCCAGGATACCAATGGGAAAGTGATAAACTCACACTTATACACCACAAACGAGAGCCAAGAGGTCAGCCCTTTTAACCAATCGGTGACCACAAGGCACAAATAAACGGACGCGCACAAAGGCATAACAAACACAAGACAGAAAAAACATGAAAGATCCACAAAAAAGTACCGCCTTGGAACGGTCAGTAGAATATTTTACCGAAGGGCTTAAACCGGTTTCACGGCGCAAACCTCACCCTTAATTCAGATGTGAATCAAAACACATAGATAAATGGTTTGCAAACTTGCAACCATGATCTTTTGCAATGAAGCCGTCGAACACATGCCAGGCCTGCCCAAGCATATAATTCTTTATGTTGAACATTTGTAGAATAATACATTTATGTATATTTGTTTGTTTGAATGAGTTTGTAGTAATATGTCTGTGGTTTGCCTTATTACTTGAGTTGCGTTATATACAGTATAATATTAAATCCCCCCAGTATAGCGTGATAATGTTATCAGATGATTGATGCCATAGACACTTAACTAAGAGAGCATTTACAGTACATAGATGAATTTTGCTAACTGAAGCGCAATCCCGCCATCACCTTTCAAATGATTATATGTCTCTTGGCTAGTGGACCACAACATATTTGATTCGGGCGCGCCAGAAGCAGCTGGAAAATAAGTCAATAAACGTGTATTCTTGCATAGATATCTATTTGTATAGCGGTTTACACCCATTGTCAATTGAATGAAAATCCATGTTCAAATCCGGAGATTCACTTGCTGTTTGAACATGTGTTGAACTTGAAAATACTTAAAATGAGCCCTGCATTGTTTGCATGACGTTACATACGGAAAGCTTTGCGGACCAGACTGATCATTTCGCTGATGCTATTGTTCGCGAATACATTGTGTACGGTTATGACGTTGTGACGACGTTATGACGTACGAAAGTTAACAGTCGACGCCATTTTGTTTAGAGAAATCCGGTGTAAGAAAATGGACAATTTAATGTTTTAGCAGCGTTTTCAGTGCGAATCGGGTTGGAATAAGGTAAAATATGCAAGAATAACGATCACAATGTTTATTTCATTGCATAAACACTTGCCGGGTCCTTCGGAAGATGTTTGAGCTCTTTGCCGATAGGCCTCGTGTTCAAACAGCTTCCTCGGGACCCGGCAAATGTTAATGCATGAAAAATCATGTGTCATCCCTATATTGGTACATAGGTTTATCTTCTTTTTTCACTGCTCTTAATATTTAATTAATTGTACCTTTAAGGAAAAGACTAATATGTGTATCACTTTTTTGAGAATTTATCTGTAATACGTTATGTAATGTAAGTGCGAATATTTGCGAGGAACCTCATTCTAGTTTGTTGCTTCTTCAAATGTGTGTGAGTGTTTTGTGTTAAATTCTTGAATTGTAGGTTATTTCCTTGTTTCCTTTTTAGTTTCGCAATCATCTTGCTGAAGAAAATAGAGCTGTTTGCTGTGCTTTCATCGTGTTCTTGCTGTTGTTTGACTGTCTGTGTTCTCTTCCTCGCGGCGCCGTTAGTTGGTATCTGGTCTTTGATTATGACATTTCCTGGTCATACTCACTGCTTGTTTTAGGAGTTGCACCTTTTCTTTTGACGGCATCCTGGGAGTGTCAGCCCTTTTAAGCTTTATCACAGCCGTCTCAGACATAGCGTTTAAATCCCCAATTACCTAAATGAGTCTACCACATCATATTTTACGGTCAGTGCTAATCTTGTAAGACAGGATTTAGCTTTCCCCTGATACTTAACTCTTTGCCTGCTAGTGGCGATTTTTCTCCGTATATTGATAACTTTTGTAAACAGTTTGGAGCCAGATCAGGCTCGACAATGTCGAGCCTGATCTGGATTCAAACTGTTTGATGCTATGATGGCTCATGTTTTGAAAACAGTTAACTATGGTAAAAAAAACCCACCACAACAACAGTAGACAACGCAACATATGCATATATACCCAGCACGTAGAGACAAGTTTTCAAACTGTAACTGCAACGATTCGTAAGCATCGAAGAATCTGCCCCGATGTATGTACCTTAAAAAGGTGCTTAAATATTTTGGCAGTGTACAGTCGCTCCACGAATCAAAGCCATTGTTATTACTCAGGTATAGTGTTATTCTATGCAAAGTAATGCATAAAGGGCTCTTTTTTGAATGAGTGCCTATATTAGCTGTAGAAGGAAAATAATGGACTCCATTTATATGCTGTTTTTGTTGGCTGGCGTGACTGTTTTTGATGCCATTTCGATGCTTTTATGAATCGATGCTACATGAAATATATTTGACAATTTTTATGATACAGCACATCATCTTTTAGCGCTTAGCCTTGTAAAATGTAATTGCAGAATGAAATTAATAAATTGAGCCCTCGCCGATTGCATACAAAAAGTATGAATGTTGGTAAGGAATCAGACTAAACTCATACCTCTAACTCCCCCTCTATCCCCTCCCCGGATACGTCAGAATGGGCGTTGGAGGACTTTGCGCATAAGCGATAGTTAACAAAATCTCTAGTGCTGGCCCATATATGAGAATTTAATTTCGTTTTGTAAGGAGATATGTGTTTGTTTGTTTTGATTCCTTACGTCCCAGTCAACAACTTTTGAGTTATGTCGGGACGGATCTTCCTTGGCTGAACCAGTTCTAAGCAGAGGATAATGTGTCTTGCTCAAGGACATAACCCAGTGCCTCCGGTCAGGCTCGAACCAATAACCACTCGATCTCGAGTCAAACACTCTACCAATGAGCCAGTAAGGAGAGATATTTATGTTAACTGACGTGTTTTCATTTCGGATGCATGAAAATATGGGTACTAACATATCTTATCTTATTCTAAAAAAAAATCGATATTCTTCTCAATATTTTGATAGCATATATTTTTGCAACAAGGTTATGTTTTATCATATTCTTGACCATTCCAGCTTTAAATGATCAACTTATAATTTACAATGTGTCATCTCTGTAAATACAGCTTTAACGCACAACGTTATCAATGTCATTACAAAGTATTAAAACAACTACTGTCCTGTCAGCCAAGAGTGACAGTGACATCATGTTTTCACCGGATAGGATTAATACACAAGTGAGCTATCGATTCGCGTCAATTCAAGTTGAGTGTACAAGAATGTTTAACTTAACAATTGTCAACAAAATATTACGTCACTGTCACTCTTGGTTGGCACGACAGTAGTGGTTTGGTATTAAGTTTAATGTGTTGTACGCCTATACGTTGAGATAAGCCTCGAGCTATAGCGAGTGAGTTATCTTACGTACAAGTGGACAAACATGGTATAACTATTTTATACCACCTACATCATTGTATACCTTGCACATCACGAGATAGTTTGTGCTAAAGTTGGTAAAGGTGGTACCCGGTATAATCGCTTTTAATGCATGGCGATATGTCACTCCCAGACGCGACATAATATGCGAAATGCATATTAAACAAAGTTTCGTCGAAGTCATTGTCCTAGATCTTTTCATATCCAAGTAAGACGGAAGTCAGTTATTATGTTCATCAAGGAAATTGTCACAAGTGCGGATGTCCTGAACTCAATTCTTGGTTTCCGGTACCAAATGTTGGTAATGGTTTAATGATGAGCTTTTTCCCCTATTTAAAGGCTGCATTCATTGATTATAAATCCAGAATAGGCCAAGGTCTTCGGGAAAACAGTGAACCTGTGTAAAACGGTCACTCAAAAATAGACAAAACAACGATCTTAATGACAAATGGTAGCTTAATGAAGGTCGAAAGTATTGCAGAATGCTCCCCTTGGACTTAATTATAAGTTTCTATAAAAATCCCTTCAAAGTAATAAGTTTTTGGTTACTGTAGTCACATTTTGTGACATGTTTATTCAAGATATTAACGTTTTTCTGGCCTTAATATTTTTTTAGAAAAGAAATAGGTTTAAGCTTTATAAATAAGATATCTGCATACTTTTTCGCTGGTGTTTTTAATAGCCAATAGCAAGTAGTGTAAAAATCAGATTATTGTCATTTTTCTTGTTCAAATGTTTAAAATATGAGAAATTGTTAAAAAAAACTTCAGATTTTCAACTTCTAAAATCAAATAACTATTTAAAAGGGCTGGTAAGGTCATGTGTTTTTTTCTTAATATATACTCAAACAAAAACGAAACGTCCGATTTTCATGGTAATGTATCTTTCGATCCAGTTAAGATGTTGTAGCAAAAATATACCAATATGTTTATCAAACGTCCGACACACTAAAAATGGTAGTTTTGATTTTATCTTCTTATCTGGAAGAGTTATTTAACCTAAAGTGAAAACAGCTCATTCCACTATCATCAGCAAGTTGGCCATCAAGACAAGACACATTTTACGTTAAAAGGCAACCAAGAACGTCCAACGATGAAAAAACATCTAACAATCTTAATCGTGTTTATTAATCGAGTGAAATTGCAATTCAAAACCGTCACTTTACGAAATTAACTGAAATTACCTCCCTTTGAATTAAAAGAATGACAATCGAAAAACCTCCGATTCTCCTTAACCTAACATCGTTTTGACACCGTTTTTGTTTTAATTTGTTGCGCTTGTGTATGATAACAATTGCACAAAAGATAAAAATAAAATTTGTGGTTGATTATGGCATGTCAAGCGTTGCAATATTGTATGTGGAAATATATGTGTTGTATATCGAAATATTTATGGGCTAAAACATATATTTGTGTACTAAAAAAATATTTATGTGCTAAAAAGAATATTTGTGGACTTAAAAATATATTTGTGGACATAAAAATATATTTGTGTACTAAAGAATATATTTGTGGACATAAAAATATATTTGTGGACATAAAAATATATATGTGTACTAAAAATATATTTGTGGACATAAAAATATATATGTGGACATAAAAATATATTTGTGGACATAAAATTATATTTGTGGACTTAAAAATATATTTGTGGATATAAAAATATATTTGTTGGCATAAAATATATTTATGGACTAAAATATATATATATATTGTGTATAAAAAAATATTTGTTGTCTATAAAAAATATGTGTTGTGTAAAAAAATATTTATGTTCTAAAGTATATATTTGTTGTCTATAAAAAAAATTATGTTGGGTAAAATTAGCATTGTGGGATATTAGCTATTTCCTCAACGGTCGTGTATGAATGTGTCGTGTGTGCAGCGGTGCCCTATGGATACTTCGATTCATTGCAATTCTTTACGAACCAGAACATGAGATTACGGTACTGTCGGGTTGTCGTGCAATGAAGGCTCAGATAAGCCTGGGAAAATGCGCATGCTCGTCAGAGTCCCACCAAAAGACCAGGATGAAGTAAGATTAACACTTGAGAAAAAGTACCGAATCACTACTGAAACTCACATTTTACATGCGACAGATACAATAAACTCAAATACCTGCTAGTGTAGTTCTAGGCGTTGTTGTCGAGGTCGTGGTTTGAATCTCGCTAGAGGCGAAATATTTACAGCATCTATCGGCTCTGTTGATTTACGTTTTAATTTGCAATCCCAACCAAACCAACCCCATCCACCCCTACCCTACTGTAATATACTTGCCACATCCTAGTCTACACTACCTCAAGTCAGCATCTACATATTGAAACTACCCACACCCCGTACATTGCCCCGCCCTACCGTACATTTTTTATCTGATATAGTAGTGACGTAGCCTTTTTGTTGTATAACGCAAATGTGCTTAATGGATATACCCTGTCTTGCACTCCACGCCATACAGCCATTTTTATAGGCCAGCACTCTCACGGTTGAACATTGTTGTATCAAGGATCCAGCCTGAGAAAGACTCAACTCCCATAGCCTGAGAGAGCCCCGCCACAGCTAGCATCTGACACCCCGAGACCATTGTACAGCCAAAAACTCCCCAAAAAAACTAGTGGGGTTTAATGTGAGTTTCCGAACCGTACACTGGACACGAAGAGGTCATGCCAGCGTAATGGCCGGATCCTTTTTTTAACTTGTGGCAAGAAGCCGTAGTGCCCGGAGAAAAGAACCACGGCAAGCTTGCTTGGAACAGATAAACCGAAAAAAAGCCGCTTCGGCTTAAGGGACACCAGACATACAGTGATGCCCTGAAGAATTCTTTTTCCCCCCGAACTATTCCACATTGGAATAGTCTGCCTCCTTCTGTGGCAAATGCCCAGTCCACAGAGGAGTTTAGGGCACTCCTTATTTAAACAAAAATTCAGCCAAAAGTTTTTGTGTTTTTTGTCTTCTTTTTTTGTGTTTTTTGTTTTTTTATTTTATCAAAATTTCCAAATTCGCACTCCCTGGTGTAATGCTCATGTATGAGCGAACCAGTAAAGATAGAAAGAAAGAAAGAAAAGGGTTTGTTCAAAGAAGTTTTTAATTCAAAGTAAGAAAGACGGCAAAGATCAAGAAACGATACATACACATTGTTACTTAAGTAACTTGATCTGATGGGTCGGATCACGTCAAGTGGCTGCGCCAGGAACGCCACAAAGTCGAGTGTGATCCAGTAGTTCCTGGCGCAGCCACGAGACGTGATCCGACCCATCAGATCAAGTTACTCAAGTAATAATGTTTTTATTATATACCTACATAACACAACGGAAATCATTTCAGTTTAAGCGGTTAACTCACCAAAATTGATACTGTGTGACGTGACGTTGTGATGCCGTTACGGTAGCAAATAACGTCGCGCCAAATGTTTGATGACGTCACATTGTGTAAACATGTTACGACAGAGGAAGAAATGCATTTATCGTGTTTGATCCTTTCCTTCAATACGGGAAAATCGCCTTAACGTCAGCTAGAATTGTGATTTTAGTGATTAATAATGCTATGGCTAAAATTGCGATTCAGATTAAGAGTTCGCCGCCAGGTGCTGGCTTTTATCTCCTTTTATATCTTGATTTATATGTTCTAGGAGATGTTGCATTGATAAGTTAGAGGTCTTTCATGCCAACCTAACATCTATGTGTCTTGATCCACATCTGAACTAAGGATGAGGTTGGCGCCATGAAACCAGTTTAAGCCCTCCAGTAAAATATTTTTACTGACCGTTCCAGGGCGGTACTTCTTTTGTGGATCATTTATGTTATTTCTGTCTTGTGTTTGTTATGCTTTTGTGTGCGCCTGTTTATTGATTCCTTGTGGTCACCTGCTGGGAAAGGGCTGACCTCTTGGCTCTCGTTTGTGATGTCTAATTGTGAGTTTGTTACTTTCCCATTGGTATCCTGGGTCAGGTGTGGTACTTGATTGTATAGATCTCTGATCTTTGCTCTGTTACTTACTTTTAAGTATAGGGTATGTAAATGAAGTGACTGGCCCCGTCTGTCTTGTGTTTGTCACATGCAGTGACATATCTTATATATGTCACTGTCACATGGCAGTCGCTAGTATACTACGAAATGTAAGACAACAGCAGAATTTCGCGCCTACCTGCGGCAAACGCGAGTAAAGGCAAATTAACTAGCACCATACCATCATCCGAGTTTGGAGGAGACCAGGGCTAGACCTGCCCCATTTTAGAAAAATGTACAATTTTTCACCCTTTACAAAGTGGGTAAGTGCCACAAAGTACGCTAGCAAATAGTTTTGTACGCGTGGATCACCGAACCTGTCCCGACGTAAGATGCCGAACTAGCCCCTGACAGACTCTTTCCAAATAGCACGTGACAGCTCCTTTTAGGTTGCAAGAGATGAATTTAAAAATGTGTTATACCAAATAACATTATCCTCTCGTACTAATCATATAAAATTTAATTCAGAATAATAACACATCTTTAGAAAAATGAAAAAAAAAATGTAGTTACTATAGAAAATTTACTGATGCATCATTGAAGAAAACGAGTTTTCGGTTACAAGTCAGCGCATTCTTTTATAATGCAGCCATTCTATGCTCAAGCAAACAAACTCGTCCCAAGTAATGTCCAAATATGTTTCCGAGCATCATATCTTAATCTGCATGCTCAATATAGTCATATGCCGTACATGCTCCGGGGTCGTACTTGCCCCGGTCTCCCCGATCCATAATTTAGACAGAGAAGGCGATGGCTCCGTTTAAGAAGGGTATGCCGTGTAAAGAGAGATCGATGAGTAGGGAGAACCTAAATTTATCTAATTGTTTTGAGCACTTCGGATCGGTTCAAATTTAGATAGATGGGCATAAGTTGGGTTTTCTTTTGTTCCTGCTCATTGATTCTCTTTTTACAGTGCGTTATCAAATATTTTCTTATTTTCCTACCAAACGTGTTATTGCTACTCAAATAAACCGTTATAAATTCTAAGCACCAAAAACAACATATGTTGTGAATACTCAAAGCATTCTTCAGGAGACGATTCTTTTGAGTGCCCAAAACTCATGGGAAAGAAAGTACTTGAAAATTTATGACGAAACGCACGATGAACTCACAAACCTCATAAGACATCGTAACGTAGCCCTATGTTTCACAATACTGTGAAACTGCCTTGTGACAGTCTTGCAAGTTTGCGGGGCTACCTCACAACTGTCATGCGGCTGCCGTGCAAAGACTGCGGCTTTCATTTGGGCCCAGACCTGTAAATGTTTTTCCATAGACCTCCATTATAGCTTTTGAGTAAGCTGTGGTCCACACAACTCTTCAAGCACAATGAGGCTGCCGTAGAATTACAGATTGGACCTAGTTCAACCAATAAACAAATATGAGATACCATGGTGACCACCATGTTTTACCACTTTTTGGCCCCTGAAGGTGGGCACCCTACAAGAGAGGAAATTTTCATTGAAAAAAATACCAAAATGCAAGGTCCTTTTTTCTAAGCCACACCAGTAAACTTAATCAACAAAAGCAATGAGAAGTTGTTTCAAAAAGTACAGCAAAGATATACCCGTCTAATAAATACAATATATTTCCTAGTTTTATTATTGACCAATCATGAAACACCTTACAACTTAAAAATATTGTGCTGAGCTTCCACCCACCTTTTGAGCCAATCAATGCCCTTTTTACATTTACAGGTCTGTGGCCATTTGCGAACATCGAGGAACTCGTGAGATAGCCGTATTAGCATCGTCAGTGAAACAGTCACACGACCGTTAAGGAAATAGCTAGTATCCCACAATGCTAATTTTACCCAACATATATTTTTATAGACAACAAATATATATTGTAGAACATAAATATTTTCTTTTACACAACACATATTTTTTTTACACAACACATATTTTTTTTACACAACACATATTTTTTTACACAACACATATTTTTTTTACACAACAAATATTTCTTATACACAATATATATATATTTTAGTCCGTAAACATATTTTAAGCCCATAAAAAATATTTTTAGTTCACAAATATATTTTTAAATCCACAAATATATTTTTATGCCCACAGATATATTTTTATGTCCACAAATATATTTTTTAGTACACAAATATCTTTTTATGTCCACAAATATATTTTTATGTCCACAAATATATTTTTATGTCCACAAATATATTTTCATGTCCACAAATATATTTTTATGTCCACAAATATATTTTTAGTACACAAATATATTTTTATGTCCACAAATATATTTTTATGTCCACAAATATATTTTTATGGCCAAAAATATTCTTTATAGCACATAAATATTTTTTTAGTCCACAAATATATGTTTTAGCCCATAAATATTTCGATATACAACACATATATTTCCACATACAATATTGCAACGCTTGACATGCCATAGTTGATGTCAGACATCACATGTTCACTAAATCTGTAATTTATACCCCACCCATTACTGAAAAAACACAAGTGAATTTCCAGTATCAATTTTTTTGATGATGTTTAGGCTTAATTAATGTTAAAATGCTTGTGATGACGAAAAGAAAATCAAATTTGACCGACTCGATTGATTATCGAAATGCTGGACCAGCAATGAATTTTCTGTGTGTATTCACGCACGCTCTTGATCGATGTTTTGTGACGTAAGAATATGTTACAGATTAACGGTTGTGGCCGTAAAAGCAAGCCATACAGCTAACATGCACAACACCTTGCTAGAGATTTTGCTCAGTGATGTTTAAATGTGCCTGAACGGTTCAGAATTATGATGGACCCAAGCTATTGATGTTGTTACTTTTGATTTTAAGGGTACTCGTGTTCTCTGAGTTTTCAGCGCCTCTATTGTCGTATTTTTTTGACCCTGAAGTTCAAAGGGCGTGGCATATGCTAATTTCATCTCCGATCTGCTATCGGTAGTTTTCGCCTAATATACGGAACTAAATAGGTTATTTGAAATGGAATGTCTGATATAAGTAGCATTTCGACAATGTCGCCCGCTGTGGTGTAGTGGTTTAGGCGCAGGACTCGTAGCGTATAGCAGGTAAGTTCGAATCTCACGAGGAGCGTTTCTTTTTATTTATTTTTCCTGTAAGGAACGGTATGCGCTTATACAGGAAAGCGAGAAAATGATGACGGTATGCGCTAAAAAAGGAAAGCGAGAAAATGATGTTGTTTTTTATTATTAATGTTTTAATGTACACAGGATAACACTGCCAAGAATGTCGGACAACCAATCTTGGCTCTTAGGAGAAACAGTCTCGATTTACTAGCGACTACACGTGTAACCACGTGTACATATGCACAATTGCAAAAAAAGCTTTTTCACAATTTTCTAAAGTTTTCCGTCATGTCAATACATAGAAACTAATTTACTGGAAAAAAAATAATAACTCCTTGTGAGATTCGAACTTCCATTCTTTATAATAAGAGTCCTAGGGTTAGACCACTACACCAGAACGGACGATATAGTCATATCACTATCGTTATGATACATTGAATTTCAGAAAACCTAATTTATTACCGTGTATTTGGCGAAAACTATCGATAACAGGTACGAGATAAAATTAGCATAGGTCACTACCTTTGAACTTCAGGGTCAAAAAAATACGACAATACTAATTATCAAATGATTTTCGTTTAGGTGCATAATGCTTCTAAATGATAACAGTTTGTAATGTAAAATTTGAATGAAATGCGTTCATGCATTTATAAACTGGCAGACATAAACGTCAAGCGGACATAACTTTATTGTTTCAGTATATGAGTTTTACATTATTTTTCAACATATTAAAAGAAGGTGACTTTTTTGACACATGCCCATAAGTCAGGTGTCACCTTAATATATCCATAGATATGTGGTACTGAGACGATCGAGTCTCATAAGAAGCCAATAGATAATTCAAATTTATTGTGTCAAGAAAATGTCGGAACATCGATATGACATAAGCAGTATCTGAAAACTATATTGTAATGATGGTCGAAAGATAGGACCCAGACAACTTTCCCTGTTTGCCAGCGCAGGAATGGTGCCCATGGGAATAAGCCGCATATGTCTTTAAATATATAATCAGCAAACAGGGAGTATGAAGATGAGATGCCAAAATATGTAGCATCTTATGAGGACTTGCACGGTTTGCTATGGTTATTTGAAAACCTTTTGACAACTGTAAAGGTGGCAACTTTAATATACATATCTTGGCGTAGTTGGGCTATTTCATCTGCTAATGGAGGGAAGTCAGATTTTATTTATAAATTGGTTAAAGAAATAATAAGTTGTTTGAGCGTGCAAACGTGTGCGTATTTCAAGAAAATCGTGACCGTATATACACTGAACTCATATTTGTTTACCCTTAAAGCGCCTATACAAAAAAGTCATATGTTTTTGTCGTCTGCTGAAATATTTTGAAGCCTCTTAAACAAACAGTGAAGATCCACATCAGACTGCGTAGGAGCAGTCTGATCTGGATCCTCACTGTTTGCCTCTATACTTATGTTAAGCAGTCACATTCGAATGTAGTTATATTGCTGGCGTTTTAAAGGTGACATCATTACTGTCTTAACTAAGGTAGGTATTGTGGTGCAATATGATACAGTTACTTTCCAATAAAATCACTCCTCGTTTTCAGCTTTTACCTATGTCTGAAGTAGACCAGTCCTAATTACGCAATCATGAGGTGCCGTCTTTACAGTACCTACAAAGTTCAATAATACAACCATATTTAGCATCTGGAAGATTTTAAAACCATTCACTAGCCACACCATAACATGAC
Organism: Loripinus fragilis; assembly: GCA_964019695.1. NCBI lineage: Eukaryota > Metazoa > Mollusca > Bivalvia > Lucinida > Lucinidae > Loripinus > Loripinus fragilis. The sequence continues at coordinate 43,633,602 of OZ026525.1, forward strand.
TAATACTATGATAAATTCAATTGGGCATTCTGAGATATTAGGAATGGAAGAATCTATTTGCATTAATATGTTATAGTAAGTGCTTTCATTGCGTGTCTACTGAAGTCATATGTAAATCCAATACATGCGCAGTCTGCATAGTAACTAGCTTTTGTCGCCAACGTGTTTTCTAGAAAGGCACTGTTCTCCTTTCCGGTTTCTTGTAAAAGAATAATTTATTGATTCGCTGGTTCCGAGACATTTATCAGGCTGTATTCAAGAAATATGCATGTAATTCTATGTTAAAGCAAACTTGTGTCGTAATTCTGCCCCTTTAAGATTACATGTATGTGATCCAGCTATCAGAAATAAGAACAGCATTAAACACATGCTAAAACCGGTGATCGATATATTGCATTTGGGTGAACATCGCGAGTAAAGCCGATTTGCTCTGGATTATGTAATAGCTTTAAGCCAGAAAACACCACAATCACACACTACATACCAACCAACGGCACCGTGCGGAAGACCCTCAAGGCATTAACAGTCACAATACACCAGGCAGACACTTTAAGTAAAGCAACCAACTCTTTCTTCCTCAGCAACATGCACACTTGTATTATTTGACTTTTCACTTACTGTAAAGGCGGTGCCTCATGAGTGCGTTATTAGGACTGGTCAACCTCAGACATAGGTAAAAGCTGAAAATGAGGCGTGTTTTTTCAACAGTAACAGTATCATCTTGCGCCACTACCTCAGTATAGACGCATAACACATTATTTAGTCCTTAAAACGCCAACAAAATAACTGCATCTGAAAATGACTAGTTAACATAAGCATAGAGACAAACAGTGTGGACCCAGATCAGCTGCTCCTGCAGTCTGATCTGGGTCCACACTGTTTGTCTATGAGGCTTCAAATATTTAAGAGGACGACAAAAACATAAATTTTGTGATTATGCGCTTTAAGGGTTAATACATGTGAGTTCAGTGTGTATACGGTTAGAATCTTCATGAAATGCACGCACGTTTGCGCATTAACCTTTACCAAACTATAAATAAAACCCGATTTCCCTTGTTTAGTGGATGAAAAAGCCGAACCACGCAGAGATATGAATATTAAAGTTGCCGCCTATACAGTAAGCGAAAAGTCAATTAATACTATTCTATCAAGTCTCTGTAAACGAGCTGGTTGAATTCAGGTACAACCTGGTCGCCGACCCCGAAATATAGGTTTTCTCTCGATCCATCTATTGAAGACACAATGAAAAACCTGCTATTTTCCAGCTTTTGCCCAAAATATCGTTCATTTTCGGTTGTTTGGGAAAGCTATATAAAACTACATGTAATATTGTGGTAAACAGCGACTGCCAAGGACTTGGACAGTCTCTTATTCAATCTGCCCAAATTTTGACAGCCTGTTGCTAAGATAATACATATTTGACAACTATACGTTTGTGCTTAAATAAAACCCTGACATTTAGTGTACCTAGCAAAATAAAAATATTTAGAAAATATTGCGTGGTTATGCCAGGACATTAGGGTTTAGGGTGTGGGGGTATTTTTTGTGACTAAATCTTATTTCACAAAAAGTCAAAGTTTCGCCGGGTATTCATCTTTATACATGTAGATAAAATGTTTGGGGCATAAAACTTGCGACAAAAGTGATGCGTTTGCATAAAATTCAGGTTGAGAAGATTCCATAACTTCTTCTAAATAAGTATGCTGTCCATAACTTTTGACAATTAACTGTTGTGTATAAGTGCAGCCTGTTTGACATGTTCACTCAGGTGTATCATACCTTTATACTGTATAAGTCATAGTCTAGATAAACACAATTTTTGAGCTTAAAATTATAAAAAAAAAATTAAATCAGATTTAACCTATAATTTTGGTGCTTAAAAGTACTGTCCATTGCGACGGTTCATTTGAGTACCCACAACATATGTTTTGGTTGAGAAATAAGACAACTAATAACTTGGTTCGCAATCATAACTAAAGCCCTGATACATGCCATTGTAAATTGATATTTACCTACAGGTTTGTACAAAATAAGTTGCGGATATGTTTTTTATAATAGATTGTTTTTGAGCATTTTGACATCGTTCCCCCCGTGACCAATCATGCCGTTTTTATATGATGTGTGAAATGTAAAACTACAACAGTATGCAAAAGGATTAGTTTGGTCACGGGGGGGGGGGGGGGAAGCACTTCAGTAAAACTTTTTTCTATTTTCTATATGTTTAATAGGAAAAACAGGGTTTTCAACCCATATTTTTAAATAGGTACTTGTCCCATGAGAAGAACACTGTTGCGGATAATTCGAGAGTTCAACCTACTATCCTTTTGATGGAAAAACTATCGTTTTCTTTTGAAACTTTTTTCTGGCCATTTTTATGGGCAATCCTTCATTAAGACTGTCCGAGGTCCTTACATGTACATATACATGGCCCGACTGAGCTTGCAGCATTCACATTGGATAGAAAACAACTTTATTTGTGCCGATGTTGCGTGCACATACGTTGTGCTTCTTTTCCAAAGAGAAACAGATTGCTACCAGTAATACCCGCTCAGCGAACAAACCGACACTTAAAGTACATCTGGGCCCGGAATTACAATGCCTCCTTAGAGTTAAGGAAGACTTAAGTTAAGTATTGATTTTTCAGGATACGAATAATAACGGTTAAAACTGATTAAAATCAAAACTCATTTATTTTTTTCTGAAGATCACAATGATATCTTTGACCAAACATACCACATCGACCCAGGCAATTTATTAAGCATTTAATATAGCATGTTGAAATATCAATACTTAACTTAAGTCTTGCTTAACTTTAAGGAAGCATTGTAATTCCGAGCCCTGGATAACAATCAATACGCAGTTGTGCCACAATATGAAAACGTAACACAAATTTAAGGCTTAGTCGGACATATGCATGCTGGAAGGGGCTTTTTTATATTGTAGCTCACATAAGATGGAGCTAGGCTTTCTGCATTCTATTAATGCAGAGATCGCATAAACGAGTAATGTCACGAGAAACAGGTATTTCGTGCATGTACAGTAAAACATATGTAAAACGTACATTCTGCAAAAGACCACAAATGGTTGGTTTTTTTCCTGGGCAGGCTTGAACAAGCTGTTAACCAGTAATTCGTGCACATACTTTCGCTTGTAACTGACAACAACCCTTCTTGAATGAATCAGCGGAAGGGAGGAGAATGACCGTAGAAATCATTTCATGATCAATCTCCACGAAAGTATGGGACCGGACCGGGATCGAACTCGCGACCCCTGGATCTACAGTCAGACACAGACCACAAATGGGTTTTCAAGACTAAGTATCGCTTTATGTAGGTCAAAAGTATTGCAGATTGCTCTAAGTGGAGCATTCTGCAATACTTTCGACCTTCATTAAGCTACCAATTGTTATTAAGATCTTTGTTTTTTGTCTATTTTTGAGTGGCCGTTTTACACAGGTTTTACTGTACATACAAAGCAAACCAGATCAGCCTACGTACAATCACAGGCTGACCTGAGCCTTTTTTGTCCGTCCTAAAACGTTGACTACCACCAGCAACGCTCCTTAACTGTTTCACACAAACGTTTAAATATGTCATGTCAGACAATATAGCCATCAGGAGAAGATGTGTTTACTAAAAGCGCAACAGGAATCAGATTACTGTGGAATAAAGCAATGACATCTAGAGCTTTCAACTCAACTACCGCATTCAACTTTATTAGGGCGCGATGCTCTTAATTTTATCAAACTTCAATAACCTCTGAAAAATGTGAATATCAAGATATGTTGACCTCTGGTGTTCGGATATTAAACGATATAAGCATGACTGGTCATAATGTTGTTATGTTTTCCTTGTTTGATTGTGGTATCAGACTCAATGGCGACCCAGTCTTCAAACAATATATTACTCAAACTCTGATAAGCATCACTATAAAGATTTCCATATGGCTCAGCGCACTGAGTCTACCCATTTGGCACTCATTAACATTTGACTTTTTTCTTCAAATTCAACGAATTTTTCAGTGGTAATTTAAAATGCATTGTGCTACCATTCATACAAATCATTCACTAGACGGCCCCATGGATGCCCGTTGGTTGGCAAATGCAAAATGTTTATACATTTCTAAATTACACCCAAAATTCAAGTTTATTTCTCCGTTTTTTTTTTCAAAAGATATAACACATGAAATGTGTTTGAGGAACACATTTTCGACCTTCAATTTTGGTTTGCAACCCGTTTGTATGGTAAGTTCTGGACACGAAATTACGCATTTGTCTGTAAAAGAAAACACACACACAATAGTTTATATTTTCCGACCAACGGGTATCCATGGCACCGTCTAGTGAGTGATTTGCATAAAAAGCTGCAGCCCACTGCATTTTTAATTCTCACTGAAAATTTCGTTGAATTTTAAAACAAACGTTGTTAGTTATCGAGTGCCAAAGGGGGATCAGTACATTGAGCCCTATGGAAAATCATCATGGTGACGCTTATCAAAGTTTAAATAGTATTTTATATGTCGATTTATTCTATTTTCATGTATTAACCGTTTTGATATACAATGCATATTGTTTTACGTAAGTGAACATGCATGTAAACTATTTGCACTTGTGTCAGGAAAGCAAATAATATCTGTTTGTGCTTGATACTTGTTTTTGGCTCGGCGTCAAACAATAGGTCATCATGGCTAGATATTTCCTTTGGCTCGGACTGTCTATATTTTCAGTGTGACATTAAATTAAAAAGTCAGGAAGCGTCTTTGCAAACACATAATTTGCTTGAACAACAACATACGAGGGGGGTTCAATATGTAATGAAAACCCATTCATAACTCCATCTACAAACGCGTTAGGATTTTATGTCATATGCCAAACGAAAGGTCAAAGCGTCGCCATTATACTGGTGCATGGTACATTATCTTATCATTCCAAATTTAATAAGTTACAGACTTTTTAAAAAACACACTAATATACACTGCATATATTTTCCTCCGAATTGTAAAGACTCATTTTAACAAAGGTAGAAAGGCATGCTGTATTTTCTAAAACAAACATTTAACATGCATGAATCACATATCCATAGTTTTCTGACTCATTCCCCTTTATCTGCTATATTGACTTTTGACTACTACTGATTACTCGTGCCAACGGTTTTATTACTTAACCCACTCTTACGTTTACGTCGGTAAAGCAATGGACGTAACACTAAAATACGCACGGTTCTTGAAATCGGAAATGTGGCTATGTACTAGGATAGGACACTTTTGATTTATCGAAGTTTTAATACACACAGTGCATAGGAACTGAAACCAATATCTAGGAGTATCTCATCTGAGTGGTATACCATTTTCGTTTCCTAAATTTTTATTGTCTGAAATTAACCAGCCAGATTATGTACATGTAAATACGTGTAACAATGTCCAAATAATGCATCCGAATGCAAACATCGATGAGACGCGGTACTTTGTCTGATCCATTTCAGTGTAAGCCAGAGATGGCATTCTTTTAAGTGATTTTCTTACTTCAAATGACGTACTTGGGGGTACTTCATGAACGAGATTAAATATGGAAATTTCAAAATCGGCTGTATGACTTGCAATTGAACATCAAAGCGACCAAAAGAAAAATGTTACAAATGATTTTCGTATAAATTTTCTCTGTATTAGTTCACGCAAAAACGACTCTATCAATGAAATGCCAGAAAATGTAGCATCAAGAAGTATTTTAACCATAATGGCAGCCTCTGTATTTCATAGAATATAAAGCAATATCAATTTTTTGCAGGTATAAATCACCAATATATGGATATTTTTCACACGAAGAAGCAGACTGAAGACATCCCTCTTTCATGTAGTTACCTGCTTTTGAAACATTATTTTATTTCATATCACAGTGTACTTCAGTACCCTATCTTGAAAGTGGCTTGTGTAAATTAGAAAAGGAGCTGGACAACTGCAATTTTTAATTTATCTACCCAAGAAACAGACCTTTTAATGAAAGTAATTATGAAGCGTGTAAATATAAAACTTTGGGATGTACTGGGCTGTTTCATTACATATTGAACGCCCCTCGTAATCTAAGGCGAAGATCTGTCCAATAAAATACACGATCTGTTTAAGGTGCTGACGGTTCAATTGATTGCTTTTGCCAACATTTTGTATGGGGTTTAGGGTTAGACCGCGCTTTACGATATCATTTTTGGTATCCTTTATCATGTTTATAAATTGATATTCATCTCGCTGAGTATGAGATATATTATTACTTTTGACATCACTACAGAGTAGGCGGCAATCGAAAACGCTCGAAAGTGATCTATGATTCTGACTCTTTTGCCAATCAAATCTCAGATGTTGAATCATTGCTATCAAAACCATTTTGTAAAAAAATAAATATATCCGGTCCAAGCACATCCCCATATTCAGTGAAGCCTGAACGTAAGGTTGTACAAAATGCACTTGTTGTGCACTTGAAGTGTACCATATTTGCATTAAAATGATAGTAAATGTGTACACTTGTATGCACACCATATGCACACGGGTATAACCTTAAGTTCAATCTCCACTGTACAAAATGTAACTTCTGGTTGGAAAGTTTTGCCTTTGTCTTACAATATGTTTAATAACTGTCACCGTCATGACAGATATTAATGAATTTCAAGTCCCATTGAATGCCCAGAATGCATATGTACAGCCGAGCTTCTCGTAACTTAGATTGACATTTATTCAGCCACCCCACTATATAGTGTGGCATAAAGCCTATTTTTCATCTTAAAGCTGCAATATGCATTAACTAGAAAAACGATGAAAACATTTACTTGTATAGTTTCTCTTGTCTCTTCGTTCATTTAATTGTGGCACTGAGGTTATGCAAAGTAAGAAAGACAGCATCAGGAATCTATGCAATCAAGTACCACACCTGTCCCAGGGCGCATTATGAGACTTATCCATATTTCATTCATTTCAACCGGTTGGTGAGTCCTCCCTTGACAGAAATTCGGTTTCTAGTCTAAAATCCAGACTCTGAATGCAGATAAGTAGACTTGTGGGCACACCATGTAGACACTGAACAATTGCACCGCCAAGAGCCCTTTCAGGAGAGATTTTTTCAGTAAAGTTAACAGGAGAACGTCACAGACACCCAAGGTCTGGTACATAAGCTGGATAGGGGAGCTGTACCACAGTTTCTGTCTCTCCAGAAAATCCTGAACCGGTTTACACTTGTTGGCACATGCATTGTCATGAATTAGGCATCGGTTGCATGTTTGCTTTTCTCAGGATTTCTATTTTCATTTTTGAAAGCACTTTGTTCGTATAAACTTACCTGTAAATTATCGAGCTTTGGCACTTAAGCTTGAACAAAGGGCCAATCGGAATTCAAACATAAGGCATATGAAACTTTTTCCCGATCGTTTAGTTCCTTTCCGATGACAGGCATAGCTCTGTCCTTGTCAGCCACTGCTTAATAGACATTTTTACCCACAAGCGGACTGCTGATAGCGGAATACTGAGTGCGGAGTTTATATTTGGGGAGCATCTCAATATTCATTTCCAACAGAATGATGATGCCAAATAAAGTTACTGTGAGTTTGTTCATATGCAAATTTCTGGATAAGTAAGATCATTGCCTTTAGTTGCATTAATGCATATTTGAACAGTAAGGCATATATTGCTGGGTATTTAGACATGATGTTAGTCATTGGGACCTAAAGCATTATAACCAGTCTGAATGAGACTGTAAATGACACAATAAGTTACCAACCATTGTAGTGAAGACATATAGTAGCTAGCAGTAGTGGTTTTGAACCATAGCCAATGGCGTTTACTCTGAGTAACTCAACTACAGTGACACCTGCATAATTTGATATCCAATCCTTTGAAGTACCGGCTAAATTGAATTAAATCCGAAATGAATAGACAATGTTAACAGGAGTCCAGAGTTCGATTCCCAGCTCCCCCAGTCTGTCAGATGAGACTTTAAGCCGTGGCCCCGTCTTCTGAGATGCTTTAAAATCATAACCATTGCCGGCCGAGATTTCAGGTGCTACCGGACATAAAACAACAAAAAACATAAACCCTGGGCCGGCAGCCAAAGAACAGCCACAGATAACAGAACACTGTTAAACATTTCCTATATAAAACGTGTATATGTTATGGGTCTTTAAAATAAATTCACTATTTTTACGTTTATCTTACCCCTTATAATTCAACCTCATAATCGCTCGAAGTAAACACTTTAGTCCAATGCAAGATTCGACAATTGATGCATACTTTTCTATCATATTTGGTAGGTTTGGTAATGCTGATCAGCATATTCGATTAAATGTGTATGCCTCCGTATTTGATGTTTGTTTAGTTTTTCATGCCAATGTGACTATCAAAACTAAGAGCTGTAAAGTAAGAAAACGTAATTGAAATGAAATCATAATGATGAGCATGAACTATATTACTGAAAACCAATAAAATATAACGTAAACACCAAATCAGTTGGCGTCACGATTACTTGTGAGTACATGTATTTGGTCAGAGGCTCTTGCATAAACATGATAGTGCGAGTATTTGGTCGGAGGCTCTTCCATGAGTATGATAGTGCGATAATTTGGTCTGAGGCTCTTTCATGAGCATGATAGTGCGATTGTTTGGTCATTGGTTCCTTTAAGAGCATGATAGTGCGAGTGTTTGTTCATATGCTCTTTTATGAGCATAAAACTTTATTTGGTCAGCAGTTCGTTCATGAGCATGACAGTGCAAGTATTAGGTCAGAAGCTATTTCATGAGCATGAAAGGGCTAGTATGTGGTCAAAGACTCTTTCATGAACATGGTAATGCGAGTATTTGGTCAGATGCTCTTTTATGAGCATAATAGTGCGAGTATTTGGTCAGATGCTCTTTCATGAGCACCATGGTGCGATTTGGTCAAAATCTCTTTTGTGAGCATGGTAGTGCGAGTATTTGGTCAAAGGCTCTTTCATAAGCATGATAGTGCGAGTATTTGATCACGGCTCGTTCATGAGCATGATAGTGTGAGTGTTTGGTCAGAGGCTTTTTCATGAGCATGATAGGGCTAGTATGTGTTCAAAGACTCTTTCATGAGCATGGTAGTGCGAGTATTTGGTCAGATGCTCTTTTATGAGCATGATAGTGCGAGTATTTGGACAGAGGCTCTTTCATGAGCACCATGGTGCGATTTGGTCAAATGCTCTTTTGTGAGCATTGTTCTGCGAGTATTTGGTCAGAGGCTCTTTCATAAGCATGATAGTGCGAGTATTTTTTCAAGAGCATTTTAGTGAGAGTGTTTGGTCAGAGGCTCTTTCATGAGCATTTTAGTGAGAGTGTTTGGTCAGAGGCTCTTTCATGAGCATGGTAGGACGAGTATTTGGTCAGAGGCTCTTTCATGAGCATGGTAGGACGAGTATTTGGTCAGAGGCTCTTTCATGAGCATTATAGTGCAAGTGTTTGGCGAGAGGCTCTTTTATGAGCATGGCAGTGCGAGTATTTGGTCAGAGGGCTTTTTCATGAGCATGATAGTGCAAGTATTTGGTTAGAGGCTCTTTCATGAGCATGATAGTGCGAGTATTTGGTCAGAGGCTTTTTTATGAGCATGATAGTGCGAGTATTTGGTCAGATGCTCTTTCATGAGCATGCTAGTGCGAGTGTTTGGTCAGAGAATCTTTCATAAGCATGATAGTACGAGTGTTTGGTTAGATGCTCTTTCATGAGCATGCTAGTTCGAGTTTTTCGTCAGAGGCTCTTTCATGAGCATGGTAGTGCAAGTATTTGGTCAGAGACTCTTTCATAAGCATGGTAGTGCAAGTATTTGGTCAGAAGCTTTTTCATGAGCATAGTAGTGCGTTAGTTTAGTCAGAGGCTCTTTTATGAGGATGGTAGTGCGAGTGTTTGGTCAGAGGCTCTTCCATGAGCATGGAAGTGCGAGTATTTGATCAGAGGCTCTTTTATGAGCATGGTAGTGCGAGTGTTTGGTCAGAGGCTCTTCCATGAGCATGGAAATGCGAGTATTTGATAAGAGGCTCTTTCATGAGCATAGTAGTGTGAGTGTTTGGCCAGAGGCTCTTTCATGAGCATGGAAGTGCAAGTATTTGATCAGAGGCTCTTTCATGAGCATGATAGGTCGCCTCATACAATATAATTCGATTGTGAATGCTGTCCCATGTCAAGATACACTTTGATGATTTCAACAGACGGAAGTTGACTTTGACAACCAACCATAAGCACTAAACACCTTGTCCACCATGTTGGTCACAGACCTGTAATTGTGAAAAGGGCTGTGTTTGGCTAAAAAGGTTGGTGGAAGCTCAGCACAATATTCTTAAGTTGTGAGGTGTTTCATGATTGGTCAATAATAAAACTAGGAAATATATTGCATTTATTAGACGGGTATATCTTTGCTGTACTTTTTGAAACAACATCTCATTGCTTTTGTTTATTAAGTTTACTGGTGTGGCTAAGATTAAAGGACCTTGAATTCTAGTATTTTTTCAGTAGAATTTTCCTCTCATGTAGGGTGTCCACCTTCAGGGGCCAAAAAGTGGTAAAAAATGGTGGTCGACGGGTATCTCATACTTGTTTTTATGATTGAAGAGTTGTGAGGACCACAGTCTACTTAAAAGCTATAATGGAGGTCTACAGAAAAACAATTACAGGTCTGGGCCCTAAATGTTAGAAACGGTAAACTACTCAGACATTTAACACTGCATGCTGGGTAATTTTGCTAGCTCTTTGCGGTCTGCTCAGTTTCTCAAAATAAGCATTCTCTAAAGGAAAATACAGAATACTATCAGAATGTTAAATTATCAGGCCCGACATGTTGACGGTTTGATCTGGTTCCAAACTGAAGCAGAAGACACAAGTCGCCTCAAGCGGGAAAAGAGCTAAGCCCATCGGATGCATTGACGAGAAAGCAGCATATGTGAAATTTTAAAAGTGGCACAAAAACTTAAGATAGGGTATTTTTCACAAGAAAGCAGCAGTAATCATTTAATAGACAAATCCTGTATTACAATGTTTCCTAGACATTAATAAACTAAAGCATAGGAGCAATTGAGAGGGCGAACTTCGTTGAAGATGAGGATACGCCTTTCTTTCCGCCTCTAGCGTCCTTTTATGGGACATCGGCCGCATAGTGCAGAACAAGACCAGACGAAACAGAAAGGTGCGTTTGATCAAGGTCCCCACTGTTTGTTTACATAATTTTCTATTAGAATTTGAATATGAACTCATCAAATCTTAAAACTGTAATTGAATGGCCCAAATGATAAGAATTAGACTTCGAGCTAAAAAAGGTCCTGCTCCCCCCCCCCCTAGGGAATTTTGCAGACATATCCTATCTTGAAGAAAATTTCAAGCCGCATCTTTTAAGAGATGTTTGCACTCTGTGCTCCGGGGCGTAAGTCTCTGACAGCCTGTTACATATGTTACTGTAACAAACTAAGGAAAAAATCAAAATGAAAGTTTGAGCTACAGAAAGAAGACATTAAACCATCTAATTATTCAAATTTCTTATGTAGTTTGCAAGCTGGATGCCTAAGCTGCATAAAAGCAGCATTTTAAACAAAATTACAGCCTTCAATGGTGTTATATGCGTTACATAGATTAAATCTTCCTTTGAAAGTTGAAATCGTGACTAACATCATTCATTTTACAGACGATTTGTGCATTTTTACAAGTGTTTTTGATCTTAGTTAACCGAAATACTCATTTGACTAATAGAAAAAACAAAATTTGCTTTTCTATCTCAAATAAATTGTTTTATATGAGCTATTAAACAACCCTACCCCCAATTTTAAGTATCCAATTTTGGTATCTATTACTGAAGAAAAATATATGAAAATATTTGACGCTCGTGTATATCTTACATTTTTGGCACTGTCCTGATAATGCAATAAAGAATTATACATTTGCAGGTTTGACATCAGGATCAGAGCACTTATTAAAGTATGTAACGTATGTTACATGGCATAATGAATGAGCTAGGAAATTTTCTTGGAAGTAAGAGGTGATATTTCAGAAAAAATACCGTTTTTCACATGTTTTCCTATTAATCTCTAGCCTCTGGTGCCTTAGTCGTAGTAATTACAGTCATTGCTGATAACAAGCCCATGGAATTGTGTTACCTTCTGTTATATATAACCTTTTTAATCACATATTTCCTAATGCCTTTAATATTAAGATATATAGACATATAGATAGAAGATAATAGTTCTCATTTAAATGACACAATTTAATAAATATTCCTATTAAATAAAATTATTCAAAAGCAATCTTTATTCAAATCACCCTCACAATATCTATCATTGTGTCTGCTTCTATTGGAAAATAATGACCTATTTCATCACAACCAGTAGAGTCATGGCATTGTATAAGGACTGCAAACTGAGTACAATCCTGTTCCTCTCCACCCCTTTGGGAATTGTGCAGACATATCCTACCTTAAAGAACAATTCAAGCTGCATCAATCACGAGATGTTTGCACTCTATTAACTAGGAGGCTAGCCTGTAATGGTATGATATGTATGTTACCATATCAATTTAAGAATAAATGAATTGAAAGTCTGAGAAAAAGAAAGAAGACATAAAACTATCTATTTATTTGAATTATTCATGTAGTTTGCATGCTGAATACCTTTGATACATAAGAAAAGATTTTTTAACAAGTATACAGCTTCCTATGGTGTTATATGTGTTACATTAATTAAGATTACTTTTTAAAATTGGTAATTGTGACAAACATCACTTATATGCATTTCATGTGATCCTCCTCTTTAGCCATCAAAAGACTTGATTTTCTTTGTATGTGTGGCAAGTGCCAGTGTCAAACAACTTGACGCAGCCAAACTTGAATCCTTAGCATTCTTCAAAAGCAGAAACAGCATGTCAGTGTCATGGGATCAAACACCTGATTAAATATGGGTTTAATGCCATTTCACATATATGCATACAATGGAGTATGACTCTGGTATATATCTCTTCCTGTGAAGTGGCAAGAGCAATCTAACTGCAGCTGCCTCTGCATCCGTGCTAGTCAAATGATAACTTTGCTCTGATTTTGCAAAATCTATGTCTCTACCGTGTACCTCTAAGAATTCTTTAAATTTTCTGACACTGGTCAAACAGAAATTTGATAGGCTGCTTTTTTGCATCATTTGCCATGGAACCTATCCAGTCTTTTGGTGCTTTAGTCCTCAGGTCTTAGATCAATAGTATTTTGCTGCGCCCAAAGAACTTTATAAGTTTTCTTTAGTTACAATGTTGACTCTTGATGGTTTCGTCAGACCGACTGAAACATTTTCTGTTACATCTTGAAAGTTATCTGGTATAAGAGAAAGAATATGAAGTTGGACATTGCCATCAATTATGTTTGCAGTTGGTTGTTTTTTTTATGTCAGTACATTGAAGCATGTCTTAAAATAAGGTAAAACCTATGATTTCTCAGTTTTTGCAGCCATATCATTAGCTGTTGCATTCAAAAGAAGGAAAGTGGACTATAGGTAGAATTGGATAACCAGTAGCTCTATATTATGCTCTATGGAAGATTTATACAGAGTAAACTAGTTGATAAGGTGCCTCATTTCATGATCCATTGAAAACACTGAAATTGAAAACACTTGCCTCTGACTGTAATCAAAAAGGATGTCACGACAATGCCCTTGCTCATTTATTATGACGAGTTATATATGTTACATCCTTTAATAAGCGCTCTTATCTTAGAAACTTATTGAATCGTTGAATTGAAAGGGTCTAATTTGCGCTCTGTTCATCCTGCATTTCATTGTTTTTACCTGCTGTGATGCATCTAGTCTGTTTATCTGAAGGGAAAGAGTTACCTCGGTTTCAGCACTTCAGAAGTACTAAGACTTCAAATAAGTTTTTGAATGCTTGGGGAAAGATAATAAGTGCAGAGACATAATTAGATGAAAATATGTGGGTTACATTTATAAAAGTTAACCAGCTAAGATATGATTCTTTATCACAGAAATATCAAGGTACATCAGTCCAGGTACTCATTGCTCTTAATGGCATAGTTTTCCTCCTTGTAAAGCTTTAGTCTTTCTCCTACTTGCAGAGTATCACTTGAAACACATACTCAAAGAGCCAACTATTAGGAATTCATATCAGTTTCCGAATGTTCCAAGCCATAAATGGCAAAATTGGAAAGTTGATAATGGCTCATCAATTTTGAGTTGACTGGTAGTAAAATTGAATAACAGTAATTGATTGAAATATTGTGTGATGATTCTACTAGTTGCAAGGAGGCGTGTGATAATAAAGATTACCACAGAAGCAGAAAACGATAAACGTTTAACATGAGTGTAAAATCGATGAGAAATAGTTTGGACCATTTCATTTATTGTATTTTCTAGTAAAAATGTAAAACTATCTTTTCTATTTGTGGCTCTGTACTAAGCATTATATGCACAGTATCAGAAATGTGTCCAAAAGGTCATTGATAACATTTGTAACACCAGTCTATGGGCTTGATAATCAGAAGTGAATATAATTTCTAGTGTTTTGGCACCAAAGACTTATAAGTACACATTAAGTGTCCTGATCTTTAACTTTTTGACATCTTGTAGATATATGAGCAAGACAGACTAAGAAAATGAAAAATATTCACACGCTGTAATCGCTTTCATGTGTTTTACTTAAACGGTAATAACAAAATTCGCTTCTCTGTAAAACTGGGAGTAGGGCTGTGTATTAGCTCCTATAAGACAATATATTTAAGATAGAAAAGCAAACTTGGTTTTTCCTATTCATCAATTTAGTATATGTTTGAAAATCTAATAAAAAAGTTTGAAACCAAGTCATAGTAGTTGTTTAACTACATGACGATAGCCACAATTATAGCTTTTAAAGTATAATTAGGTTCATGTAACGCACATAACACCACAGTTAGCCGCATTAATGTTAAACAGCTTCCATATGTAGTAAAGACATCCAGTTTAAAGACTATAAGACTGTCAATTTATTAGATAATTTTAATGTCTTCTTTTGGTAGCTCAAACATTCAAATTTCTTATTCCCAAATTGATATAGTAACATATGTAACAAGGTGTTACAGGCTAACGCCTCGACTTACAGAGTGCAAACATTTCTTATTAAATGCACATTGAATGGTTACATAAGATGTAATTTGTCTGCAGAATTTTAAGGGGATTAGGATGGAGCAGGCCCTCACTCAGCTTGATGTCAAAATACTGTTTGATGATTTTGCTTATCATCCTAACATATGTAACGCTCTCTGATCTTTAAAACTTGATGACAACTAGCAGATCTATAAGTCTTTGTCATAGGAACCAGTTTAAAATCCTTAAACAATGTAAGATATCCAACAGCTGCGAGTTTTTTCACAATTTTAGCTCAAACTTTCAAACTACATTTCCTTAATTTGATATAGTAACGCATGTAACGCGCTGTTTCAGTCTAACGCCCCAACATAGACAGTGCAAACATCCCTTATTCGATGCAGCTTGAGTTGTACTATAAGAAGGAATATGTCTGCGAAATTCCCTCGAGGAAATTAAAACATTTTTAGGCATATCTTACGTAAAGACATTGAGCTTGCCCATTTATTACATCAGGTAACATATGTTACAGCCTCTGATATTAAACATTTTGCAACAAACTTGCAGATTTATGAGTCTTTTCAATTAAGCAAATAAATCCCAAACAATGAAACACATTCATCGACTGCAAATATTTTTTAACTATTTTTACTTTAGTTTTAATACCAAACATTTCACCTTAAAACTGGGTAGGGGTAGGGTTGTTTAATTGCTTATTTCAGAAAAAATATTGAAGCTAGGGAAACAAACGTTAATTTTGCTGTTAGCCAATTGCATAAGCTAGTCAGACATGGTTAAAAACATTTTGCAAAACACACAGAGAGATTGTGAATGTAAATGATGTTAGCCACAATTGCAAATTTTAATGGGTTATCTGATTTATGTAACGCATATGACACCTTAGGAAGCCGCAATTTTGTTCAAATGGCTGTCATAGGCAGTTAAGATATCCAGTATGCAGACTTTATGAATGATTTTTAAAAATCAATATTTTAATGTCTTTAATTTGTAGCCCAAACTTTCAATTTACTTTTTCTTAGTTTGATTAAGTAACGTATGTTACAGGCTCTTACAGACTAACGCCCCGGAGCACAGAGTGCAAACATCTCTTAAAAGACTCGGCTTTTAATTCTCTACAAGATAGGATATGTCTGCAAAATTCCCTAGGGGGGGGGGCGGGGAGCAAACCCATTCTCAGCCATCCGTCTAAATGGCTTAATGGCTTAAATCATGATTGAAAAACAAGCATGCACTAACGAGCAATGGTTATTGAATCAACAAAGCAGGCAGACTTGTGAAACAGATAGACTCTACAATACAGTGTCCGACAACATCCAATTGCAGACACAAAGAACATGCCAATGTACATGTAATGTTACTCCGCATATTCTGAGAAAGTCCCCCGATATCTTATCCCGAGCTATAAGTGTAGCGTTTTGTGTTTTTGAGGTCAATAATTCTTATTTCCCAAAGGTAACTTATTTGCTTGGATTTTGTATGCAGACTATGGATCTTATATTTGAAATTTGCTATTCGCTCAAAGAATATGACATTAGTGGCTGAAATATTTGCAGTACCCAGAAACTTTTCATTTGCAGTTTTGGTGGCATAACTCTTACTTCACACAAGATTCAGCAAAAGAAATATAAATTCAGCCTCCTCATTGTGCACTTAGTAATATGAGATATTATATCTGCAAATAATCTGTGCTTGAGAAAAGCTACAAAATTGACCGCAAATGCATAAGATGCTGCACCACATAAAGTCAGTGTAAGCAGTCAGTCTATCGTGTCCGCTTAGGGTATAAATGTCTATTAGACAGTTTTACACACAAAGCGACCTGCTGATAGCGGATAACTGATTGCGGATTAAATTTTAGGGAACATCTCAACATTCATTTTGATGCCAAAATTACTAAAACACCGACTCAGGGTTTATACAATGATATACTGTATATACACACTTGGTTTGCGGCTATCATGAGCTCGACTGTTTTTAACATAACTGTTTTTATGCCCCCAAAGGACTTTTGGGAGGTATATAGTAGTCGCACTGTCCTTGCCTCCGTCTGTCCGCCCGTCAGGCCTTCCGTCCCAATTTCTGTCTGGTGCATATCTCCTATATTCTTTGAGGTAGGAATTCCAAATTTTCGGTGTGGATGCATATTGAGATAGCAAAGTGTCTCCTAACATTTTCAGGTCATTGTGACCTTGACCTGGACCTCTGACCTAGTTTTTAGAATAATCGTTTCCGGAGCATATTTCCTATATTATTTGAGGTAGGAATCCCAAACTTAGTATGTGGATGCATCTTGGGATAAAAAAAAAGTGTCGCGCGCCATCCTTGGGTCCCTGTGACATTGACTCTGACCTAGTTTCTAGAAACTGATTTGAGTCTCGTGCATATCTTCTATATTTTTGAGGTAGGAATTCCAAAATCGGTGTGTAAATGCATCTTGGGATGGCAGAGTGTCACGTACCATATTTGAGTCACTGTGACCTTGACCGCTGAGCTAGTTTTAAGAACTATTGAATTCTGGAGCACATCTCTGATATTCGTTGAGGTAGGACTTCCAAATTTGGTGTGAAAATGCATCTTGGATGGCAATTTGGAATGTGAATGCATCTTGGAATTGCTGATTGTCCCGTTCCATTTTCCGGTCACTGTGACCTTAACCTCTGACCTACTTTTTAGAATTTGCATCAAGTCTGGTGCAAAACTTCTCTGAGGTAGGAATTCTAAATTAGGTATGTTGATGCATCTTGGGATGGCAGAGTGTCGTGTACCATTTTTTCGTTCACTGTGATTTTGACCTCTGACCTAGTTTTTAGAATAATTGTGTCCAGAGCATTTCACCTTTTTTCTTTGAGCTAGCGATCCTTAATTTTGTTTGAGGTTACATCTTGGGATGGGAGAGTGTCATGTGGTAAGTGTGTTTTAGGTGCGTACTTCTTTCGTTATCAAAGGTCAATCACCATCAAGGTAAACTGGGCTGGCCAGGACCTAGCTTGTTCGCCAGAAACAGTGGAAGGTAGTTTATTTATTCAAACTGTATTACCACTGTATTGGAGGTCAGCAATTTAATACATTGCGACAGTCAGTATGCCTGGTAGAAAACCAAACCACGGTTTAGCTATGGTTTCCACTTTAATTGCATCAGGATGGAGGAGACCTAAGCCTCAGAAGCCTTCGTCTCTTTACTGGCCCTTATGCTTGTTTTCAGCTGGGCCCACCCTGGCTCAACTTGAGGTACGCTTTAGTTCTTACTCTCTGTGAGCCATATTCTTTGTTTCATGAAATCATTGATAATTTGTTTCTCTGTAATATATTTTGCATAAGTTAGAAATCCTCTATTCGAGCTTAATATGTTTGTGTTTCGAAGGAAACCCAGCAGAATCCAGAGCAAAGATTTGGCGTCATAACGTATTTAGGCAACCAGTAGCTTCCGCTGCTGTCCGTTCTTTTGCGGTGATTCTGTCGTTGTTGAATTCTCATAACTTTACAACCAGATGGTATAGTTTGATCAAAGTTTGCATACGTATACATGTCAACATTGTCCAAACACTGGCATGCGTAACAGCTATGTTTGGTGGACAAGGTTTTGCCGAGCATCAGTCAGGCGGGTAATGGTCAGTTAGTATAAATGCTCATAAATCTTAAACCGCATGGTATATTCCGATCAAATGTTGCATTCTCATTACTTATTCATTTTAATGTAACATTGTTCAGACACTGGTATGCAAAATGGTGACGGCGCTTTGCCACGCATCATTTTTGCTTGGTCGAGGTATTTAAGTGAAAATGCTCAACAATGTTTAACGGTCTATTTAACATGTATTTTGATCATTTTTTTTCAAACTTATCCTTGACACTGTTATAATTTAATAAATTTGAATCTTAAACAATAGCTGAGAAGCTGATGCTGTGTACAGTGATGTTCTTGTTTTAACTCTGGTAGTCAGCTGATCAGAACCGATTGAGAAATGTTTCCATATGACCTTATAATAAACCTTAGTGTGATTTGTGGCTCGGGAGAATATGCCATTTGAAGATAATTCTTATCTACAGCTCTGGCAGCCAGCTTGTTAGGCGGAGCAAAATCATTTAGGCATGTTTTGTTAGAGAGCATTGTGAGGAACACTTCTGCGAAATTATTTTGCGTTTGTACCAGTGCTGTTTGATATAACCTTAGTTTCGAAATATTCATTTCAAATTGAAGAAACACTCACCCTACAAGTCTCTTTAGCTGAATTTACTCATATATCATGATTTTAAACTCAAATATGATATATGATATTTTGGACCCCTATACTAGAATATCGTAAAATTATTTCACTCCCAAATTCAAAACTATCCCTTTCTCAACCAGTCACAGCAAGGAAGAAAACTAATACGAATCTCATGCGAAATTTCTGTGGACCGCAACTGCAATCTATCCCCAATGATGATCTCGCTTTCTTCAGTCTCGGCGCAGTCAGAGCAGTAAAACCTGATTTAACTTTATAATGCTGTCTCTAAGATATACGTTCACCACGGGTCTTGCACATTACGGTCAGTTGATTTTATACTGTAGTGTTGCTCTCATTATGTGTGGGAGTTTTGCGTTTTGTCCTTGTTTTGCTTCGCAGTACTTTGTATCATTTCTAGTTTTGCAGTCATTCCGCTAGGGAATAGAGAGCTGATTGCTTTATTTTAATTGTCTTCTTGCTGTCATGCGACTGTAAGTGTTCCTTGTCTCTTCCTCACTATGTGGTTGGTTGATCTGCAGTGTGTGACTGTGGTTTTTTCTGGACTCTTAGTTTTAAGAATTGCGCTCAGTATCAGCGCCTACCCGATGTTATAACTCAACTCACAATAGCCTTTAGATTAAAGAAAGATAGACCAAATATCGCTTTTTAATCTGGAAGTGCGCTTACAAATATATTCATTCTAAGAAATAGTTGACGCCACAATTATGTGCATCTAATTTCATGAGCACCACAAATCATCACATAAATGGCTGTGGATGTTTTCACATGCCTTAGAAAAGTCTGATAACTTTAAAAAGACCGTAGCTGAATTTCACAACCGACTATTGACACAAAATCACATTAAACCACATTGTCCACCATGTTAAAAACGGGGTACTTCTAATTCAGTTAAGCCTTTGCATGCTGGGTAATTTTGCATGTTTTTTTTTAAACTCTACTCAGTTCAAAACATAATCCAGAATACCACCAGAATGTCAAATAGTTGCAAAGTTCAAGTTGTCGGTCTGGTCTGGCTCTAAACTGCAGCCGAAGACACAACTCGCCACCAGCGCGGAAAGAGTTAATTTCGTCAGATACATTGGCAAGAAAATGGTACAAAATCTAGAGCTCACGAGAAAAAAAAAGGTATTCGAGATCGCCATTTCAAAAAAGTGAATTCAGCATCCAAATTATGTACAGCTGCTCGGCACATGTACCTATAGGTTATTCTACATAATTCTATATACGTCCGCTGAGGTAGGGTACCTGTACATGTAGGATATTCCACGTAAGAGGGAAAATATCGGTGCAGCAATCAATATTTAATGGAAGAATCTCATATTTTAATGTGTCCTAGACAGTATGGGTGAAATTTATAAGTTTCTTTCCGCCATAAATCCGAGGATACAGTCATGACTGTAAAGCATGTGAAATGAGGAGCAAAGGCTATTGTATCAACACGCGTAGACAACGGATAGACTCTGCAAGACAGTGTCCGACAATTTAAAACTGCAGACTCATAGACCGTACCGATGTACATGTACATTTTGTATGTAAAGTTATCCTGCTTATTCTGAGAAAATCCCCCCATATCTTAACCAGAGCATGAAATATAGCGATTGTGTTTTAAACTGCAGACGCATAGACCGTACCATGTAAAGTTATTCTGCGTATTCTGAGAAAATCTCCCAATATCTTAACCAGAGCATGAAATATAGCGATTGTGTTTTGTGGTCAATAATTCCTATTACCCCAAGATGTCTTGTTTGCTCGGAGGTTGCTATATGTAACCCAGGGCAGAGTGTTGACCTTATATATGAAGTTTTCTATTCGCTTAAAGCACATGAAAATAGTGGCTGAAATATTTGTAATTCCCAGAAACATGTCATTTGCAGTTTTGCGGTCATCACTCTTAATTTACATTAGGTTCAGTGACGATATATAGAGCAGAACATTCTATAAATACAGCCTTTTTATAATGCACTAAAGCATATAAGACAACATATCTGCATATAAGTTTGCTTGGTAAAAATTAAAAAGTTGACCGCAAATGCACAATACACTGCACCCATAAAGTCAGTTTAAGGTGTAAGCGTAAGGTGTCAGCCTGTGGGTAAAAATCTCTATTATTGACGGGTCTCTCGGGTTCAAATATGTATATCGTGGTTCCATCAACTGTAAGTAATTCTAAAAGTCAAGATTTGTCTCAATTTTGGCATTTTTATTAAAATAAATGGTCATTTTCATCAAAGTAGCATTTTGGTTCTTTAGTAAAGCGATGGGGGCATATCGAGCAAAAACCTTTCTAAGTTTTAACTGCTGCGTCAAAATCTTTTGAGCTGACCCCGAAGATATGCCAACACTATAAGCAATATTTTTCACTGTACGTCTGGCGAGTCGTTTAATCAGGCCTACCACAGCAGCAATATTAGCATTGGGGATGACCAGGATGGGAACCATCTTGGAGGTTAGGGAAACCATCTTGAAATTTCGTGTGCCGCCTGAAAACTAACGTTTTGGATACTGCAGATGCTCTGTGTATCTGACACAATTCACTATATGTCTGTGAACCTCAAATATTCTGATTAACGCGACCTTTGATATAGGCATTAATTTCAAAATTTGCGTGGGTTTTCATTAAACACACACTATTTTAGCCAGTTAATTACGACTGTGCCTACACTGAAGGACTTTAAAAACGCAAAAATCGAAATTCATAATATTTACTATTTTTAATGAGATTTGGCAAAAATGAACATCAATATGTCAGCAAAAACATGTTTTAAATTTTACATCAAAATAAGAAATAATGTTATAGCAACAGTCTATCAAATAGCAATACCGTATGATTCTAAATGTGCAATTTAATGTTTGTCTAGAAATTGGACACGATTTTGAGTTATTGTGATAAAATATTTTTATAAAAATCAAAAACAAATTACCCTTGGAGCCCTATCATTGGTCTGGCACTGCCAGTAGCCGGCCGGATTGGATATCGTCGATGTAAATATCGTCGATAAGCAATCGACGTAAGCTGCCTCTTAACGCCATTCGCAATTCTTGGCTGACCAGATCTGCGTCGATCTTTAACTGTCCCAGTAGCCTGGTAACGATCTCTGAGGCGCTGCATAGTTGACCCGATGGCAATTATGATATCTGGTGACGTCAGAAACACGCACGCCAGCTTTTAACATTCCAATTACGCCAGATTGTTCATGTTCAGACAAACGTGGCATGAATAATAAAGCTATAAAACAAAAGCTTCTTTGTTTTTTATACATGTATACTTACAAGCTACATGTGAAATGATAAAATAGTTTGCCTTATTGATTCGTGGGGACGCCACGTGCAAAACATAGTAAACCAGCATTGCATAGCTGGAAGTAGCCAGTGCCTTTAAAACACCTGTATTGGGTATAGAGAGAATCAGAGTGTCGCTACCATTCGTTTATATCTGTTAAAGAAGGCTAAAATGTTTTGGATGCAAAAAAAATAATTTTCATCTTTTGCGTTTTTAAGTCCTTCAGTGTATTTGAACTTTTAATAACTTTTGTAAAAGTGAACGGATTCAAACAAAATTTCGTTCCTTTATTCAAGTATGTTCTTAAAAGGGTATCCTTTGGAAGCAAAAGACTGCACCAAAGAACTGAAACTAGAGTGTGCATATTTTCTGGGCCAGACTAGCTAGTTTCGGCCATTTAGGCTTAATCAGTGACCCTCTAATAGTTTCAAAGTTCCACAATGAAACCCATGATCCCAAAGGACTAGAAAATAAAATCTACACTAAAGTGAAGGGCAGGGAGACGTTCTACCGCCGCCGCACAGTCCCACAACCACTTCCCCGTGATATTTTACCATATTTTCCAAGAGTTTCTTACTGCCATGTGATAAGGAGGCGCATTAGTGCAAGAATTAAATAAACGCCCCTCGTATTTCAATCAGTTTGAACACATATAGAGATTATTAGTTATTATTGCTTTATTTGGTAAAGCAAAAATCTCTTTTCAATCCCTTAGGAGCAATCTTTCAATGAGCGTGTGCTTGTAATTATTATTTAAGGTCCAAAGTCAGATGTTATTAAGGTTTCATGTCCATTCCACCGACTCCTCTCGCTAGGGGACCATTTCAAAATACGATAAAAAGTCATTTACCGGAAAATCAAAGCATGCAACATATCAAGCAGGAGAGTAAATCATCTGTTATTATATTATCCCATTAGATATTAGTATTGTGGGTGTTATTGTTCATATCTGATTTCGATGATCAAGTAATTGGGTCTGAATTTGCTGATCATAAGTGACAATAATGGGGATACCTTATTGGTGCTTTCTGGATGTCTCGATAACAGAGATTTTGATGTTTTGTCTCTTTTAGCATTTTATATATTGAGTAATCACAGTGCATTACGTGGTATGCGTAAAAAATGACAATCTGAAATATAAATTAAAATTAGCATGTTCAGTCAGTATCACTTTATTAAAATATGGGCACTTTCTGGTTTTAATTTACCTCTATTCCTGGTTTGGAGTCTAAATAATATATACCGCTCAGAATATGATAAGGGTCAAGATTTATCATGTATGCCATTTATAAACCGTATGGTTTAGGATTATATTAATCATTTCAATTTTATTTTCATATCTCAGAGCTAAACAAAAACACTTCATTGGCATGTATGTCCTAACTACAGTAAAAAAATATGATGTTTGTCCTCAATTAATGAAACATGTAAGATTGTATCTTTGACCCTCGTCATACCAGACAGCGAACCTCGGATTAAACTGGCCATACATGTATGTCCAGTCTGTTCTGCGTTTTTTCTAGGCTCAGAACTATATTGTTGATTTTGTCATAAAGCTGATTTAAATGGTTCTCTTCCCAATTTTTGTCACGATACAACTGAAAACCTGGAACTTTGCTTTTATCTCCTTTTAACTACGGAACATCAATAAGGTCATTAAAGTTTAATTTAAATCCGACTTAGAATATATTATTCGATGGAAATTAGACAACTGCGTCTCTGCTTTGGAGACGTAATGGTGTATTTGCATAGTGTCAATTAGTTTGCCTTGTCAATTAGGTCGTGTAAGTAGAGCCTCTAAACTAATAAAAAGCGTGTTTATTAGGTTATGTATCGGCGTCAAAAGACAGCAGAGATACACTTGGTAGTGCTAATTGAGTTCTATTTGATGAGTACCTTGTAGAATTATTTGACTAATCAAATTTCAATACTGTTTTTGAGATTCGAGAAAATAACAAGGATTCGCTCTGCGTCAGAACAAGCTCAAGAGATTACCCTTGCCGACTCACACTATCGAAACGTACATTTTTTCTATACACATTTGTCGCGAGGTTTGACAAAGCGTACAGTGTGACTTTCGTCTTATTCATTTTATTTCTTTGCTTTGGATTTTAACCCCCCAATAAGTGTAACGCTTTAAGTCTTTTGTCGGCTACCGTCTCCCACGAAGACAACATATCACTGGATTTTTCTAAAAATCGCATTTCGTCATCAAACCACTTTCGCTCTGGAGATGTTTAGAGAGTATTATGAATTTCTTTCAAATTTAGACGTATCTTCACTTTCCAAAGAGAATGTTTCAAGATAATCGAGTTCATACAGCTGCAGAATGGATTGACGCCTAGGCCCACTGTGACCCAAACGGGGGTTTTCTTTAGCTCTGACATTCTGTAAGTTGAGAGCCATTTTCTTTCTTCCATCATAGAATGTTACTGACTTATTTGCTTGTCTCCCTGTAATGATACTGTAAATTCGGGAATTTTCGAGAGGGTTTATTTTCGCGAATATGTGTGAAAACAAAATCCTCGCGATTTCGCGCAATCACTCTGTCGTTTACATTATAGGTTAATCATGCCCTAGTCGCGAATTTTTAACGCCATAAATATGTCTTTTATCACTATTCGCGAAAATAAAATTCTCGCGAAAATTTCTGAATTTACAGTACATTGCATAAGTTAGGAAGGTCACACGAGCTAATCTAATTTTGTGTTTATACAACAGCAGAATCTACTGGTAAATATTTGGCCAGTAATTTAATTTAAAACCCTCCACCACTCCCCCTTCTGTTGTTGTTCATTCTAAGGCGGTGGTTCTGCTGTTGTTGATACATTATTTAATGTTGCTCCCATTGTGTATGGATGTTTTGTGTTGAGTCCTTGTTTTGTTATGCAGTACTTTATGACCTTTGTAGCTTTGCAATCAAAGAGAGCTGATTGCTTTACTTTCCTTTTCCGCTTGATATCATTTAGCTGTTATAGTTGTTTGCATCATCCTCACGATGCTAT
The DNA here is from genome assembly GCA_964019695.1 of Loripinus fragilis. Taxonomy (NCBI): domain Eukaryota; kingdom Metazoa; phylum Mollusca; class Bivalvia; order Lucinida; family Lucinidae; genus Loripinus; species Loripinus fragilis. The sequence goes on from OZ026525.1 coordinate 43,659,214, forward strand.
TGGTTGGTGTGAGTGTGGCATTTCCCGGCTACATGTATACTCACTTACTTTATATGACCAAAACAAGAGGGCCCTTGGACCCTGAATCGCCCACCTGATAATGACTTATCAGTGGCGTGGAATCATTTGTGAAATTTTGGTAGAGTGCATCATGAGGAACAATTCTGTGAAATTGTTTTGAATTTGGGTCAGTGGTTCAAGAGAAGATGTCGTTTAAAAGATTTCTTATCTAGAGCTCTGACAGACCTCCTGTTTGGTGCAGCAGAACCATTTATGCAATTTTGAAAGAGGGCATCATGGAGAATGTTCATGTGAAGTTTATGGAATTTGAACCAGTGGTTCAAAAGGAGATGTCGTTTAAAGACATTTCTTATCTAGAGCTCTGACAGCCACTTTGTTCAGCTGACCCGAACCATATGTGCAATTTTGGTAGAAGGTATCATGAGGAACAATTCTGTGAATATTTTGAATTTGGACCAGTGGTTCAGAAAGAAATGCTGTTTAAAGGTATTTCGTATCTGGATATCTGGCAGCCCTTTTGTTCAGCGGAGTGTAACCATTTGTGCAATTTTGGTAGAGGGTATTATTACATGTAGGAAAAAGTCTGTGAAGTTATTTGAATTTGGTCAGTGGTTCAGGAGCAGATGTTATTTAAAATATTTCTTATCTTGAGCTCTGGCGGCCCTCCTGTTCGGTGGAGGGCCACCATTTATGCAATTTTGAAAGAGGGCATCATTGGGAACATTTTGTGAAAGTATATAAAATTTGGACCAGTGGTTCAGGAGGAGATTTCGTTTAAAGACATTTCTTATCTAGAGCTCTGGCAGCCCCTTTGTTCAGTGGACTGAAACCATTATGAAACCATCAGCGGAGCACAACCATTTGTGCAATTTTGGTAGGGGTATCAAGAGGAACAATTCTGTGAAATTATTTTGAATTTGGGACGGTGGCTCAGGAGATGTCTTTAAAAGATGTCTTATCTGGAGCTCTGGCGACCCTACTGTTCAGTGGAGTGGAACCACTTGTGCAATTTTGAAAGAGGGCACCATGGGAAATACTCATGTGACGATATATGAAATTAGGATCAGTGGTAAAACGCTACATTTTATCAGTCTGCACTGTTCGCTTAGATACAACCTGTTGATGTGGCTCATTGCATCATCATTAGAATACAAGTATAAGCTTTTCAAAATAGCTTGTCATCTTTTAGCACTTAATTAAAGTGGGTTGAAGTTACAGTAGCCATTTGGAAAGCTGTTTAAATGAAAGTAATGAGCTATTAAACAACACACTCATCTCATCGCCATCTCCGCTCGCGGAGATGGCGATGAGTTGGGTGTGTCCTTTTAGTGTTGTGACACCTTGATGTATTATTCATGGAAAGGGATATCTCATGCTAAAACACTTAGCCGGTTTTACTATACGGGTTGCAAGTTTAGTCAATTATAACGAGCGCGGCGAAGCCACCTGCGAAGCAGGTGGCGAAGCGAAGCTCGTACTATAGATAACGCGAGTTCTGTTACTCAGTGTATACTATGCAAAAAACATGAGTGTCCACCGTAACTGGTTTTCCAAGTTTGTGCGCTATTCTTTGTCGCTTAGTAAAAACCTGGAACCAAACGAATGACAGCTCTAGAGTTTCGTACTCAAAAACGGCACATGATTCGATTAATAAAAACGAATAATTAATATTCCTCACTCCGTGTTTTTATTCTAAACAAAAAAAAAAAACAAACAAAAACACTGTCATGGCGTCATTATCGAGTTTTCGTCCTTAATGGCATTAAACTTTCCTGTCACATAACCCAACAACACATCGGTCAAATTTAACTTAGAAAGGGGGAAAATCAGACAATAAAAAAATACTTTTTTACGCACTGCTAGGGAGCGATAAATTGCACCGACGAATTGCAGTTGAAGTTATAATTCACCCGATAGTTGTACGAGTTACTGGCCTTATAAATTGATTTTTGAAGGCGGTAAAAAACAGGATTTGTATTCTGCAATCTCTTATTTATATTTATGTCCTATGATGCTTCGTGAAGTCCGTGAATTTATTTCATGGCTTCATCTAGCTGAGGCTCAATGTGTGACAGGGCTGTAGGCGATTTTTTGCGATAGCCTACTTAGTTTTACCAGGTTTACAAGACTAAGTTTTGTCTTCTATGAAAAATCGTTTATCCGATTTTGGTGGTGCCGGTGCATAGAGAACTCTGTTGTATATATAGGACGTTCCATCTTCCGTAAACCATGGACATTGTCAAATACTTTGGTTCAAGTTGACTGAATAACGTTAGTGATCACAGACTTCAAGAAGGTTTTGTTATAGATTGCTCTTGGCTGTTTTATTCACAAAGTGAGAAATTCCAATGGAGAGTTATATTTCTTATTTTTTTGAATCTGAATTCTGACATATCACACCTCCAAGATTGACACTCAACAACTGTGGTGCAATATGCAGCCTGTCATTTAGTTCTCAACTTATTTGACAGAAGTCAAATGGTTTATTTCAAAGAAAATTAATAATTTTCCAAGGTTCAAGAGGGGGTCCAACATTTTTTCCAGGGGGTGGGGTGGATTCAATTGCTTATAGTTATTCCATAAAGAAACCCATATAACTTATGTTATTCCAGGGGGTCTGGACCCCTTGTCCCCCCCCCCCCCCTTTGAATCCGCACATGCAATATTTGGATCAACTGGATGCTGGGACAAAAGTTAGATATTTGAAAAAATGATCAATTTTTAACCTCCCTGAGTGTCCCAATATGTATACATGGTGTGAAAATAAACAGAGGCCTGATCAGGATCCAAATTGTTTGTTACTTCAGAACCCTTAGTGTTCTGACAACTTTACGTCAAACCATTGTAATTTACCTTTTGCATTAAAATTTAAAACATGTCATCTGCTGATAACCTTTGCAAACAGTTTTGACCCAGATCAGGCCCGACATTCTGTAAGGGCCTTATCGGGGTCCAGACTGTTAGACACTTTAAAGGTTATGACAAGCTGAAGCTGAACCGATATATTTAACCCCATGTTTTTTTTAAAAAAACGGTAGGGGGCTGGGGTATTGCAATCGCCTCCATCCGTCTCTCCGACAGTCACGCTATCTCCTACTTAACCATTGGACGAAATCCAAACAAATTTAGTGTGTGAGTTTCTCACGTGGATTGGGTGTGCAACAGCAAAAAAAAAAATTTGCCCTGCCCCCTCGGGCCCTGGGGAGGGGCCAAAAGGTTTGGCTGTCCGTCAGTCCGCCATGCTATCTCCTCCTAAACCATTGGGCGAAATCCAACCAAATTTTGTGTGTGAGTTGCTCGAATGAATGGGGCATGCAATGGCACATTTTTTATTGCCCCGCCCTCTGGGGCCCTGGGGAGGGACAAAAAAGGTCAAATATCATTGAATTTCAATTACAAAGTCAATTTCAAAGATTTTTAAATCAAATTTTGTGTGTCTTCTCACAAATGAAAGATATATAACATATCAGACGGGATTTTCATTCGGTCGCCTGGGTCATGCCCCAGGGATGGGACTTGGGGTGGGGGCTGGGGGGGTGAAAAATTTAATTTTTCCAAATTCAACCAAATTTGATGTGTGAGTTACTCACATGAATGACATGTTCAACGGCACAATTTTTTGGTCTCCCCCCCCCCCCCCCCCCCCCTGGGTCACTAGGGAGGGACAAAAAAGGTCAAATATCATTATATTTCAATTACAACGTCAATTTCAAAGATTTCAAAGATTTTTAACCCAAAATTTGTGTGTTTTCTCACAAATTTAAGATATATAACATATCAGACGCGATTTCATTGGGTCGCCTGAGTCAATCCCCAGGGGTAGGACTTAAGGTACGGGGGGGGGGGGGGGGGTCAAAAATTTAGGGGGTATAAATTCAGCGAATTGGTCTTGTTTTAATACTGGCTCCAGAATATTTTCTAACAAAGATATTTGGAAAAAGACTATTATGGCAGGTTTTAGACATTTTGTAACTACACAGATGCCCAATATATTACTTAGGGTTTTAAGATAGTTGATCACTTAAACAATTGATCTCGGCCATACCAGATGATTTAGACAAGATTTCAACATTTAGACATTTTCCCAAATTGTCCTAGTCCCCTATGTAGTATCCCCATCTGCTAGAAAAGACTGATATGTACATTACTTTGCGACTAAAAAGCACAACTAAATTATACAAACATCACTTCTTCAAAACATGAAAGAAGCTTAAACGCTAGCTCGTTCGATAGGTATCACCTATTCATTTCATATTAATTGCCATAAACTTGAGGATGACACCATATATGTTAAGCAGTATAGTCATATCTTCCTAGGATGGTGGCAGTTAACGTAAAAAATATTTTCAGTCCCTTACTTGTACATTATTGTCCAATAAAAGTGAGCAAAGTGAGTATGACCATGCAATACCACAATTAAGATCACAAACAAATGGCACCATAAGGAAATTACATTGGAATTTGGAACATAGATATACAAAGACACGCACACCATTGTCCAATGAAAACGCACCACTCTTCTAATGCGCATATTTGTGGCCTATCAAAAGCTGTGCAAAATTGTTTTATTTATAATCATTATTAAGGACAAATGCGACGTTTTCGCATAAAAAACATTCAATTCCAGTGACTCCGTTAACACATGACGTAACGTCAGCCTCAAAATTGCGTTTTTCGCATTTTTGGCGTATACAAAAAGACCCCAAAATCTCGTTTAAATGTTTTTGTTTGCTAGTAGATCCCCTGTCTTTTCGCAACAACTTTGACAGTTGTTACGCAACAGCTTACGCTACACTAACGCGAACAATGTCACTATGTAAGCTTAAATATGGAGTGGTCCGACAAAACTTGACGTTAAATGATTAATTGCGATTTCTACAATCCAGGTGTTCTACACAATGCTTACTACCGTCGTACAAACTCTCACACATGCAAAACGTCATACAAATCCTCTAATAATTTGACGTTGCATCATTAACGTCAACTTTGAGCGCGTCGCCAGCCACTGTTCGCAACGCTAGCGTTTTAAATCTTCAAAAAGTTGTGTTCATCTGTTAGTGCGAGTATTACCTAACATTAAGTTCAACACAGATACTCTTAGGTTTGTGTATATGAGCTTTAAGAGATTGACGTTTATAAAAAAAAAACGTTGATACCTACGCTCCATCGATGTTAACGACCCACTACACGAGCAAGAAATCTTCTTGGCACGACCTTGTCGTAATTTTGCATCAGTAAAAGAAGGATTCCTTGAATGATTCGATTTTACGCCTAGTTAAATTATGCTAGTGACGTCACAGCGTGACGTTATAGTCGCTTTCAAGGCAAGATGACAATTCCTGGCTATCAATTTAGAGATTCTTTGCAATTTCTACAAAAATGCGAAAATAATGCTTTTGAAAATTCTAACACATAGGGATGGCTGGTTCTGTGACTTTCTGTTTTGACGGTTGTTTTGTTAAATGGTTCCAGCACGTGTCAAAAGTTATCATTCGGTTTTAAAGACATATCAGTAACTTACAGAATTGTTACAGTACAATAAGACGCAATTGCAAAAATAAAATGTTAGGTCATTAAAAAGATATAGTCATTTTTGTATGTGGTGCGTTTTCATTGGACATTAGTATACTTAATCACCTTTCTCTTCTTCGTTGAGAAAATTACAAAGGACGCTAAGAACTATAATACAAAACCAGGACCAAACACACCACCACCCCACACCCCCACACACCCAAAATGGGAGTAACAACCAAATTGAGCCGCGACATGAGATTTAGTATGTGCAATTAGCAAAGCCTCACGGATCAGCCTGTGTATACGCGCATAGGCCGCTGATGGAACATTATTTGGAGTATCTAAGCTAAAAAGGAGACTGTACAGGCTCGTCTGAGTACACACATGTCAAGCTGCCACATTGTTGGTAATCACATGTCGTGGCTCAAATAATGAACTTACACCATAGGAGTCAGCGCCTTATATCAGGCATCAGCAGCATCCATCGGGATTGCGTTTGCGATGTTTTGGATTTGCGCGCATGCAGAATGCTTCTTCATTTGGTTGGTCTGTGACTTATGTTTCTGGTATTGCCTGGCCATATTTCATGCGGCATTTCATCTGAGTGTACACTAGTGAAGTCTAAAACGATCTTCAGAGTAAGAAATACATTTTAATTAGAAAGTTATAACCTGTATTCCTCTCGACAATTATTGAATACAAACAAAATGAAGACTTCACAAGTGCATAACTGGTTAAAATATGTCTGTATACATGTCCAGTTTAATCTATTGAGTCAGTTTAATGGCTCAATAGAGAAGTACGCATGTAAACAAATCTAAAACAAATTGTTTTAATCATGTTAATCTAGCGCGAAAAATTTGGTCAGTCAAATATATTTAAGTCCCTAGTGGCCGCGGCTGCTGTCTGTGCTAAAGCGGTGATTCTGTTTTTGTTTATTCATTAAATTATTTGTTGTAGCTCCTATTATCTGTGTGGGGCGTTGTGTTGGGTCAATGTAGTTTGCATGTAGTCTTTAGTGTCCTTTCTAGTTCTGTGGTGTTTTTGTTGTTGATTCATTGTTTATTGTTACTCCCATTGTTGGTGTTTTTTTGTGTTTGATACTTGTTCTATAACGCAGTTCTGTCTCGCAGTGTCCTTTTTAGATTTGTAACCATTTCGATGAGAGAGGGAGGGAAAGAGAGAGAGAGAGAGAGAGAGAGAGAGAGAGAGAGAGAGAGAGAGAGAGAGAGAGAGAGAGACAGAGGAGATCTGGTTACTTTACTTGATTGTGTGGTTGCTGTCGTATGGCTGTCAGTGTTCTGTGTGTTTTTCTTCTGGTGCCATAGGTTGGTCTTTGAAATGTGATTATGGCATGTGTACTGGTCACACTCACTTGCTTTTGTATTTTTAAAATTACCAAACAAATACAGCCATTTAATTATGATAAGTAAAGATAGCAAGGCTTCAGAGGTGTATACATTAATATACGTCTTGCTGTTCACAAATGGCTGTGGGCAATTATTACGTGTTGCGTTCGAATGTAAAAAAAAAGGATTTTGTATGTTATGGTTGTTGCATTTTTCTGGTCATCATCATTGGATGCTTGCCATTAATTGCCTTCGTGTTTCATAGTCAGGCAATCTTTTCTAGAACTGAAAAAGTCGCGTAAGCCAATAAGCATACCAGTATAATGTTTCATTCCATCGAATAAGGGAGCGCAGTGGAAGAGTGCTTGACTCGAGACCGAGGGGCCGCGGGTTCAAGCCTCACCGGCGTCACTGCGTTGTGGTCCTTGAGCAAGACACATTTATCCTAGCTTAGTACTGGTTCAAAGCAGGATGACCCGTCCCTGGTTAACTGAATGATTGTTGATTGGACGTAAAAAATCAAATCAAACAAAACAAACAAACTATCCACCGTATACAATGCGAAATTTAATATACAGTGAGCCACTTTAGTTACGCTTCACTTATAAAATGTAAAATTATTCAAAAAAGGAACAGGATATTTTTAATCTGAGACTATCAGCGTAAAGCGCATCTATAGTTGCATTAGCCATTGATATTTTATTGTGATTAGATCAGAAACAAATGAGAAAATGGATCTTGAACGGCACTGCCCTCAAAACACCATTTCACATTGCATTATTTCAAATGAAACTCAGATCACATTGCACTTTTTTCAGTGTCGAATTTCTGCTATGTCAGAGATAAAAACCGATTTATTCTTGGCACTATCTATGACTGGAATGTGTTTGTTAACTTTATAAAAAGGAAATATCGTTTTACTAGTTTGGTTCCAAGCCTGCCAAGGTTTAAAAAAAGTTGATTTTTGTAACATTTTTAAAGTTAGATACAAGTTCGTATGATTCTTAGTAAACCAGTTATCAAAACACTTCTTTTATAATTTCATTTTAAACAACCATGTATCCGCCATTCATTTTCGTAAAAAAACAATGGATTTATTGGCGTTACGTTGTTGACGTTAGTGATGACGTCACTACTACCAAGGTTTTAGGACGTGTCAATGATAAATTGTTTTAGTGTTTTGATACTTCTATGTCAACAAGTGACTCATAACAAGACAATTTACGAAGGAAAATCTTTTTGATTATTGTAACTGACGTTAATATGACGTCAAAACTAGCATTTCTTCAAACAGTAACAGTGTTACTGATTTCAACGACCGAACAAAGGGGTTTTACTTGAATAAAATAATTGTTTTTGGTGTTTTTCTGTCACAACGATAGCCATGGATAATGCCTAGCGCAAAACGCAAATAGAAATATAGACGTCCAAATTGCACGTGCAGTCGTGCACTTTTGTCAAAATTGCCTTTGGCGTAGCAGAATGATTCACATGAGTGATTCCGATATTTTTTTCTATGTCATCAAACAGATAAAATGTCAATAAGTAAATTATCATAGAGAATGTTCCATTCCAGCATTTTTGTGAAAAAATGTGGGCCCTTAAAAAGTGGTGCGTAACTAAAGTGGCTCACTGTAGACGGACAATCAAAAACTACTGTGAATATATGATTATTTCATGGGCGTGGGGTGAGGATCCATGAAATCCATCCCGAGGATCACCGTTTTAAATCAAGAGTTGAAAGGTTAAGGTCAAATAAACTTAAAATCTATCTTACAGTTCGTAACGCCAATTCCTTCTTTTAACGCCTTTTTTATTAGTGTGCGAACACTGGAGGCTCTAACAGGACTGTTCGTGTGAGCCCTCGCTGCTCGCATTTGCAATTAGAACCAACATTGCGTGACCTGTCTTAAATTATATCTCTCATGCCAAACAGTGCAGACCATACATTAACTAACGTTGTTCCTGGAACAACTCATCTTTTTCAATATTGTTGGCCAACATACATGTAGCTGTATGTGAGTTTTATATCCATTACTTATATATAGGTACATGCACTTAATTGTTGGTTGTCAAAATTAACATGTTTAAGAAAAAATATCATAATAATTGTAATCACTTGCAGTTTTTCAACACAATTCAAACAACAAAAATTATAGACAAAACAAATGTTACATAAACATACAAAATAATACAAAAGGTATATATGATGAATTTTCTTCTACCAAACCGATGAAATACAAATGTAATATGGGTCAACCCGAGATTTTAGTAATTATCCGATGTCGATCAACGAATGCTCAAGCGAGCCTGTGCATATGCGCATACTTGCCAGAGCCTTTACTGGTCACATAAAATATGGGTGTTGAAGACTCGGGCCATATACATGTAGATCTCTAGCCTCTGTGGAAACTATTTGTTTGTTTGATGCTTAACGACGCATAAACCCTTCTGGGTCATTAGCGTCAGTGTGGGGCCTCTATGGAAACGTTATGATGGGCTTTTAAATTGAAGATGGCTTTTGTGCATGTGCGATATGTACCACAATCGCATGTACTGGTTCAATTATTATTGTCTTGTAATAAACTAAAATGCAACAATATCTTTTATATGTTGACTTTGTAGTTGTACTTTCATTTCTATCACGCTATACATCACCAGGGATACCGTCAACATGGCTGCTAATATATACACCTTGGTTTCTACGCATAAAAAGTAACTGTATCCAAATGCGATGGCACATCCGGTTGCGTAGAACATCCGGTAGGACGCAAAAGCAGCTTCTTGTTTGTCGACGAATAAAACTCCGAATAAGGCTGAAAAAGAAAACATGTCTTTAACTCTTCAGTGGGTGAAAAGCTGTAAAATGTGCAAGATACCACCAAAAGAGGTGGCAGCTAAGCTGCCATCCTCTTCAATGCAACCTTACACTGTATTTCCTACTAAAACAACTTGTGGCAAACGTTTCCATTTTTGACCATCCTGTGTACATAATAACTTCGACCACGTTTTTTTCTGTGTTAAACGTTTGTGGAGGCCATTGCTCTAAGGGTTATTATATCATGTGAATCGTCTGTCGACGAGCCTGCGGACCCCCCTGTGAACCCAAGACATATGGCTTCTACTGTAGTCGTGATCGGCGTTTTAACGATGACTTATTTATTCTTATAAATTGGACTAATCTGTTTCCAATTATAGGCTTGCTGGGTGTTATTTTTCATTTGGGGTTGAATTTTAATAGAATACCTGTAAGTTACTTAGTAATAGAAAAGACACTGATACGACACCGTGTCTGGTAATCTATGTGTCTACACTGTTTGTAATTGCCTATGCCACATAAAAGATCGCTAGCTTCATTGGTAAATTGTTAATGGTGTATATTTCTGTCTACTGTGTAAAAATATGTATACGTTAACACACCAAAAGGGGAGACAGCTAAGCTGCCACCTCTGTTGGTGTAAGCATACACTAAGTCTAACTCTTCTACTAAGTAAGAAAAGCGGCAAAGATCAGGAATCGAAGTACCACACCTGACCCAGGATACCACATGGGAAAGTGACAAAGCGCAATTAAACATCACAAACAAGAGCCAAGAGATCAGCCCCTTCCCAAAAGATGACCACAGGGCAACAATGAACAGACGCGAAAATATGACAAACACAAGACATAAATAACACAAATGATCCACAAAAGAAGTACCGCCTTGGAACGGTCAGTAAAACTATTTTACTAAAGTGCTTAAACCAGTTTCACGGCGCCAACCTCGCCCTTAATTCAGATGTGGATCGCTGGGAACATAAAACAACTTGAGGCTAATGATTTTTTTCAAATAATACATGTTAAAATTTCTACCTATAATTGCCATATGTATTATTGGTGTAGTTATTCTCTGTTTCAATACAATAGAACAGAGCTTAGTGTATAAAGAACTTGAAAGACAAACCGAGATTGATGGCATTTAAGCTGACACCAAGGAGCTACGTGCATTAAATGGCTATTATATAAAAAAATGTGTTTTCGCCAATTTCTTCTAATTGGTTAACGAGAACAATAGCCCAAGTCTGATAATAATTTGACTTTTATCGTTGCTATGGTAACAAATATGCCCGCAAAAATAGGCTAAAATTGGAAATTGGCCATATTGCAACAGATTTGAGAATTTTGACATAGAGCAAAGAAGTTGAACAGGTGATAAGAATTGTCAGATCAGCATATTAAAGCAATTTTTTGGTATTCAGCTGTGTTATTAAAAAAAATACAAACTCCAAAGGCGTCAATTTTGGTCCAAAATAGCATTTTTTTCTGTGTTAAAAGTAAGAAAGAGGGCAAATAAACTAAACAAAAGATTTTTGTGAAAACCACCTTTACTTTTTTTTGCTTCGGAGGGGGCTAAATTAGCCCCTTAATGCACGGAGCTCTTTATGTAAAGTAACATTTATACTTACTGTATGTTTGAGTCTGCCATATAGCATCACACAGACCAAGACACGCAGCCACGACAAAAAAGTTGGGAATATCACTAGGTACCGGCTTCCATAGCCACAGTACTATAAGGAGTCCAACATTGAACGTGGCACCAGCAGTAATAAAGGCGAATCTCTTTATGTGTTGAGCTATACATCCTATGACTAGAGAAGCCAGGGCACTTACTCCACCAAAACACATAAGGATCGGTCCGAGACTGTAGACGCCCATGGTACAGTTGACATAGGACTGAAATGAGAAATTATCAAAATGTTAACACTTAATGCGCCAATCGCAACAAAAGTCGTCTGCTTTTCTCGTCTGCTGAAATGTTTAAGAAGCCTCTCTGGCAAATAGTGTGGACCCAGATCAGACTGCTCCTATAGGAGCAGTCTGTTCTGGGTCCACGCTGTTTGCTTCTATACTTAATTCGTCCGTAATGTAAGGCATTTTTTGCAGCAGACGACTTCAGCAGACGACATTTTCAGATGCATTTTTTTCTTGGCGCTTTAAGGGTTAATCAGTGGAATTTTCCGTAAAAGTTGACACAGCTTGGCCAGGATGGTCCATTGTATGTATTGAGGGGTCACAGGTTGGAATTTCTAAATTATTATGTATTTCTGTCCCTGAAGATTGTTTTGATGACAGCAAAAAGTAAAGACCCTGATGAAATGTCACATTATGTGGCATTTCATCAGGGTCTTCACCTTTTGTCAAACTATCCGTTTGTGGGTTTCCAGCATACAACGGGTTATAGGCACTTATACACGGTGGGTAAGCATGTGTTTATGTGTGTGTTGTCCGTTGATACACTGCACGGACATTTTGTTTCTTCCCGTAAGTAAACCGCATAGTCTCTATCGTTTGGCAGTCATCTTCATAAATTCTTGCACCACTTTCCACCCCTGTCTTTTCCCAATCGTTTGATACCATACTAATTTGAAAAAAAAAATTGTAATTTGAGTAAAACACTATGTCACAAAATTTCCAGCGAGACCGTCCGTGCAGTTTACCCTGGCATTACCCTGGCAGTTGTAGAAAGATTTATGATAGGCTGGTTTTGGCTCTGAGTTCAGAGATAAACTATTGCTCCCGGACAAAACTGATATGATCTCCATTTTTGGTTGTAATAGATAAAATATTAGAAAATTTGAAAGAAGGTGTTTCCAGATCATAAATGAGTTGCAGTTTTGTAAGGTGATATAATTATCAGTCAGGCGGGGGTCAGTCTAGTTTGATGAGAATATTCAGGAATCATTAGATCCGGAAAAAAACTGGTCTTGAATTTTGTGCAATTATTAATTGAAAAAGGTATCAGAACAGAGAAAAAAACTGCATTATGAAAAATCAAGATTCCTCTATTTTATCCGTGCAGTGTACCAAAACGAAAACCACGTGATTCCCCACTCCGTTACATGTATATCCGACTGATACTGGCTACTACTGCATTGTGATATATTAAAGTTGTGCATATAATTTTAAATTCAAAACAACTAAATGCATGCATAAGCATTTGATTATGACAAACCCTGTTCCATAGTGACTCGAGAATATATGGCAAAATAGTGATAGTTCCGTGCTCTTATAGATGATCTTAATTATTTCAAGATAGAAGTTGTCAAATGTGTTTGAAATTAGCTTTCGTGCTTAAGGCACTTTGTTTATAGACTGCCACTATCAACAGCTATCAAGTATCGTCAGGATTCCGATAGCATCATTTACTGCTTTGTGTGTATAGTTTCAATTACCTCAATGTACTTTATCCGACTTTCCACTAGACCTTGTATATCAGATTGACACATAAGACATTCATAGATTACATTAATCCGCAATACTGGCGTTTCTAGGCTAATAAAAGCAATATTACCATTAGAAGTCCAAGAAAAGCTGATCAACTTGCTATATATAAAAGCATAGAGAAGCTGAGTCTGACAGCTTAATAATATGACCACAATCTTCTTGCGTGGAACCAGAAAGTTTTGTCAGAGGGGATCCAACTCAACTCTGACAACATTTTTTCTTCTTTTTTTTTAATTTATTGGTGATGGGAAAGAGGATCCAAATACCTCTAAAAGTGAGCCACCATCGGCCCGCCAGCGAAACGCCATTTAAATGGTGCTTCGCTTGCGGGCCGATAATGGCACAACATTGAATGCAGGTTTGGTAGCTTCGTGATTATACAAAGGATCCGGACCAGTATTGCTAAGGAACGCTATAGCTTTGAGATTTTCCAAGGGGGTGGTGTCCGGAACTCCCCCTTCTGGATTCGCGCATGATCTTGTTAGGAGATACGCTATACGGGCCTTTTGAACATTTTCGAAACATCTCAAGCCTAGATCAACATCAACAGACCTGCACAGGCCTGGTTCAGGGATGAGATGTCCTCTAGTCATAGCTGACAGTCATACATGTACTATTAGACATATGTTTTGGTTGAGAAATAAGAAAAATAATTCATTTAAGCACTTTTACCTAGCCTGCTAATTTAAAGTTTGTATAAAATTGGAGAAAAACAGAACAACCGCTATAGGTCGGAGAGTCATTATTATATACATGTACTAAAACATTAACATAGCTAAATTGCGGCTAAAATACAATTAACTGGCCATATCGTGAGCCTGGAAATACGTGCAACTACCATGACTACATAATTTAGTATAGACGATCTACAATTTTATCATCGTGTGAGCACTGACATACATGCATGTACTGCTCAAAGCAAATGACATACACGGCGCCAGTATAACAATAACCACTTTAGTAGGACTTCGCAATTCCATGACACGGACTCTTTGATACCATAGTACGTCGTTTTCAAGTATCAAATACGCCGAATATAGAACGTTTACTTTATTATTTCAGTGTTTAGATTCTATCATGTTTGACTAGAAATTTATCAATAAATATTGTAATAAATGTTGTAAAATCCAAATATATTGCAACGGTGTTGCGTAACCAATTTCGAATTCAGGTCCGAGAGAAAGTCTATAGAAAGTTTTATGTAATTTAGTGGTTGGAGCGGCTCCACTAATGGTCAATGCCCCCTGAAATTAATGCTTCAGTGATCACTAATACCAGAGTGGAAACGGGAGTGAATGAGATTAGAGCCGATACTCAGCAAGCGCAAAAACTACTAAAATAATCAAAAATATGTTTTTGTTGATGCTTTACGTCCCAGTCAACATTTTTTCAGTATGATGAGACGATTTAACTGTGTTTCTGGGTTCTCTAGTACCACATCGGACAGGCGGCAATCGAAAACGCTCTTACCAATCGACTAACACTGACCAAAATCGTAAGAAACAGAGTTTTCGATTGCCATTTGTCACCAGTTGGGCGACACAATTAATGGCAATCGAAAACTCTGTTTCTAACTTTTTATCTACGTTCGTCGATAGTATTAACGTTTTCGATTGCCGCATTTATGGTGTGAGTACTATGCAGACTCATCAATGCTCAAGGACACAACGCAGTGCCTCCTGCGCTATAATGAAAAAGAGAACATTCAAACCCAGCTCTTTAGAAACACTACGTTTGGTATTTGAATATGCATAAAGACTTGGGTGTCCAGCAAAGGTACAAGTGAGCCCATCGAATACTCAGATCATCTTCAAACCATTGACAATCAGTGTCCCAAATGTGAACGACTTACATATGCAATAAATGTAGGCGTTACAAGACATACAGACAGAGTTTAAGTATTTTGCCCTTGACCTTCGAATCAATCGTCATATCAGCATTCCGAAACCCCTGTTGACATATCAAGACCTTAGACAATCAGTGTGCAAAATATCAACTTAAGAGTTAATCAACGTATGTAAGAGCTATCTACTGTACAAGCCATACAACGAAAATTTAATTATTTTGACCTTGACCTTTGACTAAAGAACTTTATATGGAACATAAATATGTATCATGTTTTTCATCTACGCCATTGTATTAAATATGACTATCCTCTGTCAAAAAATAAGAGCAGTTGGCATTTTAAGCCAAACAGTCTGGTTATATATATTTATGACCTCTACCTTTGACTCAAGGGTCATATTGACAATCATTGTACAAAATAAGAAGCACACCTGTCAAAAATACAAAGAGGTCATGTTACGAGCCGCAAGCCAGATTCAAAGTAGAATTGGCCCTGACCTTTGATTCCAAATTCATAGCAATGACCTTCGTTGTAGATCACACACAATAAGCAATTATTGGACTAAATATGAAAAATAAAGAATAAAGAACGAGGGGTTTGCTTTATAAGCCATAAAACCGATTCAAGTATCTTTGACCTGACCTTTTATTTGACTTAAGAGCTGTATACATATGAACACAAACATATATTTTATTTCATCTACGCACCCCAGGCAAATATTGTGTCAAATATGAATATCCTCTGTCAAAAAATAAGAGGAGTTGGCATTTGACCTTGACCTTTGACTTCAAGGCAGTATTGTTAATCTGAAACGTTTGTTCTAATCTAAACATCATATGTAATCAGTGTGCTTTATATGAAGACCCTCTATAAAAATGGAAGACAAATTTGCATTACGAGCGGTAAGACACATTTTAAACATATTTGACCTAGACCGTTGACCCCAAGATCATAACAGCGATCTGTATCTTCAGTTGTAATCTACACACCATAGGCCATCGTTCTGCCAAATATGAACACCCTTGACAAGCCTTAGACATGTTTTAAGTTTATGTTATCTTGACCTTTGACTACAAGGTCCTATATTAGTGATCTGAAACCTTTGCTGCTCGCGTTCACAAGTTATTGATGTAGATGAAGGCACAGATTAAAATTTAAACCTCTAGCATTGCTGGTTCGTTACTATTAGAGGCATTCGTGCAAAAACGAATGGTACCGAAAACTCGTATGCTGGCCGGACCTGATAGTAAGTATGTATGGTCAAAATGATGATTAATGTCATCTGCCATTTCCTAACTCTCAGACATATTCCGTAATTCTCCTTTCTTATCACATGACATCGCATGCATAATTATTCCTTTTAACGACATGCAATGGCTAGATACGTCCCGCTTACAAGACAGGTTCACACCATGTCTGACTTCCATTAACTATAAAATTACCATGCCCTATAATTACCGTGTTATTCGGGATACGGGAAGTTCTAACCACTGGAACTTTATCATATCACCAGAAATGGGGACGTAATGGGGATAATAGTCAGGTAAATATCCATATAATAAGAGTTTGTTGTGGGTAATCATTATGAGACGATACTAATAATTACACACAGTATACATTTTGGGGATGAAATAAGACAAACATAAATCAGCTTAAAGATAAGGATTTCTGGAGCTATGGAAATTATTTTCAAGGAGTTCGAACTTACCATGATAAGCATGCTATCGATGTTGGATCAATTGATGTTTTTTTACAGTTTTTTCCCTAACGCAGTCGTTTCACAAGGTAAAAACGATCAGAGAGTGTAGATAGGTCAGTGATGACGTCATAGTATAGTTTGATAAGTGGACATTGTCCATTATTGTAAACTCGCTTATAGTTTACATATTGTTCCATTATCATAGGAATTTGACGGTGACGGCTTAGAGCAGTGGTACGATGGTAGACCACTGTACTGAAGTTTTGGCGTCACTTTCAACAAACCTCACATATAGTAAAGAGATCAGTATATCGTGAAAGCTCGTTTAGCTCTTAAATGCCAATTATTACTAGTCATAATCAAGCGATATAATATATTTGTTTTCGTTACTCCATTGTGTAACTAGCCTTGAGTGGAACTTATTGAATGGAACTAAAAAAATATACCACAGTTTCGCCAATTCAATTTATGGACATACGAGGGACATAACATGTGTAGGTATTTTTTGCATGAATGTACAAAAATAAGACATGTCTAGGGAATGTGAACTTACACATCATATGCATTATATAAATTCGTGAATAAATCCATCAATTTAACATAATTTCAATGTCCTGTCTGGGAATGGTTTAACGCTCTGTTCTCAAAATGTTCTAATTTGTTCTTAAAAAAGTATCCTTTGGAAGCAAAGACTGCACCAAAGAATTGAAACTAGAGTGCGCATATTTCCTGGGCCAGACTAGCTAGTTTCTGCCATTTAGGCTTCATCAGTGACCCTCTAATAGTTTCAAAGTTCCACAATAAAACCCACGATCCCAAAAGACAAGAAAATAAAATCTACACTATATTTTATTACATTGTACAATTGATGCATTTTTAAGGTTAACATCAGGATTTGTCAACCCGAGAACAGTAATTTTCACCGAGGCAAAACCCTCTAAAGAATGAACCAATCGTTTTGTTGTATGACATTGTCTCTCTTTTCCGATTTTTATTTAAAAAAAATCATATTTACAAATTTTCTTAAATCAGTTGTTCTAAGTTCATAGTCAAGAAACAAAATCAGAAAAAAGACGCTTATTTAAGAAGGTACAGGCATTTTGTGAAGAAAAGGTCTTGAGATGCCTATTAGGGGTATTTTGGTATGCTGAATCCAAAAACCAATGTTGGCAAGCTGAAAAATGGCGTTTTCACCATCTAATTTGCATATTTTCAAGATGAAAGCCAAATTAAAGAAAAATCAATACAAATCTATAAAGTGTTAAGGATGCCAAACTGGTACAAATCAATCCTAAAACACCTTCTCATGATTAGGGGCCTTCACTGACATCCATTTATGCAATTAGAATTAAAATGTGATCAAGAGGTAATCAGGGGGGACAACTCAAGCAAAAATCTTGCTTCCGACTTATTTACCACATTTTAGGCATGGCCATTATAACATATATATTTTAAAACAAACAACTTGTTGGTTATCAAAGTTTCTTTCTCATTTATTACTTGAAAAGCTGGTAAACAGTCCAAAATCGTGCTATGAATAAAAATAACATTAAAATAGCAGGATTCTGAATAAGGCAATTTTATATATGAGTTTATAGACAAAACGGACATTTATTACCATGAATACGGTAATATCCTTGAATAATTATGTAAATTGCCGCCAAAACCATGTACTCCAATGGTAAAACAATCTTAGGACATAATACAAATGATTTTGGATAAAAAAAACATTGTCAAAAATATAATATATCAGTAATATGTCAAATTACATGATTTTAACGGCCATTTTGATAATATGCAAATTAGGCAATTTTGACGTCATTTCACAGCTTGCCAACATTGTTTTTCGAGTTTAGCGTACCAAATTACTCCTAATGAAGGTGTCAAACCCTTTTCTCTACAAAATGCCTGGACTTGTTAACTTTTCTGATTTTTTTTCCTGCTGACTATTACTGAAAACAAGATTATTTCAACCATTTCTTTTCAAATTTCTGAAACTCTTATGATAGTGCAAACGAATTGCATTTTAAATTACTGTTCTCAGAAAAAGAAACACATTTTTAATTCAAAGCATTTGACCTGTGAAATATACATATTGAAATATCTATGTTAAGTTATAAAGTGAAAAAGTGATGTCGAGTACCTGTCCTGGGCTAAATTTAGTTCAATCTTAAATGTTTAGCTGTCTGTCAGCAAGAAAAATTCTGATTTCTACATGTACCTGTCCAGGGCTAAACTTAGCTCATCACTGTTAGATATCAAGATCTGTCACAACTAATGAAAGCTAGTTTCAGCCAATCAACTACATTCAAACTATCATACAAAGTGAAAATAGTTGATAAAGCGAGAGTGATTTGTGAAGGTTCATAATAAGCTGATAACGTAAAACTGACGTTAACAAAATTAAAAGAGGCCTTTTGGTCCGTATGCTTTATTTGAATACCCACAATACGTTGATGAAATAACAAAGAAGTACACTTAAGCGGTTTCTGATGAATTTTGCGTGATTTCTTTGTTCTTGCAAAATTTGATTATAATGGTAACGTGACGTTTTGATTGCTGACGTATGAAATTAGCTGATTTATTCAAATAATCTCAGCGAATAAGTTCAACTTAGCGCACAGAAAAGACAAGTGTGCATCTAATTCTTTTACTACAAAACAAATTGACACACAATATGTGCCGTGGTTCTTTAGTCGTTAAGTATATTTAGTGCTAGGTCATGGCGTGAACGATTCCCAGTCCCGATGCAATTATTCAATTCACATGTCTATCGTAGAGTTAGTAGCTCATGACTTTGTTTGGAGTGCTGGAATCGCTTCATAATCTCGTTATGGATTGACACTTTTACTGTTTTGTTAGCCAAGAGAGAGTTTCAGAAGAAAAAAATCTAATTATCCTGAGACATCATCTCGGCACGTATACAAGAACTCGCTTAATTGTCTTTTTATAATAAACCGTGTTGTACGATAAGAGGCTGAATGGACTTGCCAACCCTAATCAGTAGGACGAGCTGATTTCTAATTCTAAAAGATGTTGGGTGCTTTTTAGTTTTTGTATTTTTTTTTAAATTTAATAGAACTTTCTGTAAGCAAAAAGTGACGATCCTGATCAGACACCGCAGTATGCGGTGTCTGATCTGGGTCTGCACTGGTTGCCTTTGCCCCATAAAAGGACGCTTGTAGTGAAAAAGGAACCTTTTTAAACTATGGAAACATATATGATCATGGACCACGTTGTTAGTAAAGCTAAATATCTTGCAATTGGCGAACATATTGACAGATATTGTTGATCTGCATTTTTTTCCAAACAAGTAAGTGAGTATGATAGGGAAATACCACAATCGCACACTGCATAGCAACCCATGGGACCGCGAGGAAGAGCCACAGGACACTAACAGTGAAAAGACAGCAGGAAGACAATTAAAAGTAAAGCAACCAGCTATCGCTTCCTCAGCAAGATGATTGCAAAACTAGAAACGACACTAAGTATTGCATAACAAAACAGAACTCCCCAAAACAATGGGAGCATCAATAAACAACGAATCAAACGCCTTAGAACGGGCAGCAGCTAGTAAGCCACTGGGGCTTAAATGCAATGTACTGGTACCAAACCTTCTCCCAAGATTCGATTGTTGATGTTAGCTCGTATGGAGGATTCCTAACTTATGCAATGTATCACCACAGAGAAACAATCTAATCTAATTAATACACTATGATGAAACAAAGAAAAGGGCTCATGCACAACTAATAGGTATGAGGGTAGATCATAACGTTCTTGGCCTCATCAAGAAAAAGTCGATTGATATTCAAGTTTGGTACATATATAGGTCTTATCATCTGATATATCGGATATGCTGTTTGGACGTTAAATATCAATAGTCTTTTAAAGCGACAAAAAGTAATCTTCAATCGAAAATTAAATTAATTTCTTCACATGAAATAGATAAACCCCGAAAATCATGGGTGGATTCTGAGGTGGATAGGGGGGATCAAAAGTGGCTATAGGTTTCCTTAGAAACACTGGTACGAATACCCCTCGATTGCTTCTCGAGGATGGTCCGTACAGTTCTCTGTGTAATACGTTGATGACTCAAAAGTATATAGAAAAGTTGAACGGACCAATCCTTCTGACGGGGCTTTATCTGGATCCGCCCATGCAAAATATAGGCCTTGGTGACCTAAAGCTTTCACGAACGCTCGGCCCTCCATGACTCAACAAGTGACATATTTACCTATGACTGTGAAAATGTCGATTTATTCAGCTTCAATTTCACTTGTGGGAATGGGTGTCAATTTGCATCGATTTTAACAGTTTTTGAAAATAAATTTATTTCGATCGTACTTTGCATATGTCTTTGGTATAGTTTAAGTGAATCTTTTTGATAAAAAGTGAGCTATAATACAATATTGGAAAGTCCGGTTCTATCGTGACTGTATCGTCGTCAATATCATGAATAATCTTTTCCGTCAGAGAGCCCTTTCCTAGGAAGCATTTATAAGCACTGGGTCATTATTTTACGCGATCTAAATGGATTTTTCTCGGCGATTTCCATCGTAATCAGGAAGAATTTTAAATTGAGTTTGATATAGGGTTAGGGAAAGAGTTGTTTTACTCGCAGTCTGGATGGTAATCAGTATTATATAAATGTATCGTTTTATATGTTATATCTTCCGTATATCGTTAAGGATATTATGTAGAATAACTTTCTCCTTTAGGACACCATTCGAATTCGTGTTTATAGATCAAGTAGCATAACCCATTTAAGTTCTATGTAGGAATAGGACAGTTACAACCCATGTGGGCCCATATATGAAGAGGGAAACTGTTAGCTTATATAAGGTTTTGTTGTGTATGCTTTCGTGAAGCAGTCGGTAAGTATGATCAGGAAATACAACAATCACAAAACGCAGACCAACCCACGGCACCGTGAGGAAGAGCCACAAAACATTAACAGTAACAAGACGTAGGACAATAAAAGTCAAGCAACCAGATTTCTCTTCCTCTTCAAGATGATTGCAAAACTAGAAAGGACACAAAGTTATGCGACACAACAAAGACGAACACAAAACCCCACAATCCATGGGAAGAACACCAAACAACTTTTCAACAACAACAGAACCACCGTCTTAGAACGGACAGAAGCCTAAGCCACCAGGGGGCTTAAATGCATTTTACTGGAACCAAATCTTTGCCCTAGATTCTGTTGTTGATAAAACATAATATTGTTTAGCTGCATTTGGATGTTTCCTAACTAATACAGTGTATCATCACAGAGAAGCATCGAATCATATTAGCACACTATGATGAAACAAGGAAAAGGACTCATGACTCACAGATAATCAGAGCTAAGGGAAACTTCAAGGTGAGCTACGTTGTTCCTTAGCACAAGTAATTTTCAACTAGCAATTTCGACAGCATCCTCATATAATAAATATAAGGTAATTTAGCACGATAAAACCCATACAAATAGGGTGCATAATTATGTATTTGCTTCTTTTTTTTGCATAAATGGGATAAGTTTACTTTATTTGGAGAAAGAAAATTACGTATATTAATGGCTTGGTGTATGTAACATTTTATGGATATGTGAATGAACTGCTTATCATACCTCACAAAACAGGCTTCACTTAACAAATAATAGTATTACCTTTAGAAAGAAAGGAAAGAAACCATACAAACAAATACCATACCTGACCACGGACACCACATGAGAAAGTGACAAAACAAAAGAAAACATCACATACAAGAGAGCCAAAAGGTTAGCCCTTTCCCAGTAAGTGACCACAAGACTGCAATGAACAGACAAGACAGCATGACAGACACTAAACATAAATAACAAAAAAGATACACAAAAGAAGCAACGCCTTGGAACGGTCAGTAAAAATAGTTTTACTGGTGGGCTAAAACTAGTTTCATGGCACCAACTTCACCCTAGCCTGGTTTTGTGCAGATGAATGCTTACATTTGCAACAAACAAAATACATTTTGGGGGAAAAATAAAGTGTGACAATTGTGCAAATCCCTTAGACATTCGGGCGTGTCTGAATATTCGCTGCCAGCACTAGTAAATTTGATTCTTTTCACATGGACTGCCCATTGCATAAATTGTGTACTTTTGTATTATTATCATACCTACTTACTCATCAAAGTAAGTAAGGGTGCAAAGATCAGGAATCGATACAATCAAGTTCCATACCTGACCCAGGATACCAATGGGAAAGTGACAAACTCACAGTAAGACACCACAAACAAGAGCCAAGAGGTCAGTCCTTTCCCAGCAGGTTACCACAAGGCACATATAAACAGACGCGCACAAAGGCATAGCATTCACAAGACAGAAACAACATAAAAGATCCACAAAAGAAGTTTACCGCCTTGGGTAAGAACCATAATTAACAGATTGCAGTATTTACAGTAAAACCTGTGTAAAATGGCACCTCAAAAAAGACAAAACAAATATCTTAATGACAAATAGTAGAATAATGAAGGGCGAAAGTATTGCAGAATGCAGAATCATTCTGCAATACATTTAACCTGCATTAAGCGATAATTGGTCTTGAAAACCAATTTTCTGTCTTTTTGATAGTGGCCATTTTACACCGATTTTACTGTTTAGTGAAAATGATGTCTTAAACTACAGCGGCACATTGTGTTTGTGCGTGGTTGGATAATGGTATGTGGTCCTGACTTTGCGATGTAGTTTTTAGTCTCGTTTACAGGTTAGCAATTATCTAGCTGAGGAAAAGAGAGCAGGTTGTTTAACTTTTTTTCTTGCTGTCGTGTTGGTGTTTTATGTCTCTTCCTCGCAGTGCCATATGTTGTCTGTGGTTTGTAATTGTGACAAAGCCTGGTGATGCTCACTTGTTATTTTGAATAGGCCACATTCACAGCTGGTGGGTGGGTTATTTCATTGTTGGCTCATATCTTTGTACGCCACATTCACAGCTGGTGGGTGGGTCATTCAATTGTTGGATCATATTTTTGAACGCCAGATTCACAGCTGGTGGGTGGGTCATTTCAATGTTGGATCATATTTTTGTACGCCACATTCACAGCTGGTGAGTAGGTCATTTCAATGTTGGATCATATTTTTGTACGCCACATTCACAGCTGGTGGGTGGGTCATTTCATTGTTGGATCATAATTTGTCCGCCACATTCACAGCTGGTGGGTGGGTCATTTCATTGTTGGATCATATTTTTGTTCGCTACATTCACAGCTGGTGGGTTGGTCATTTCAATGTTGGATCATATTTTAGTACGCTACATTCACAGCTGGTGGGTGGGTCATTTCAATGTTGGATCATATTTTGTTCGCCACATTCACAGCTGGTTGGCGGGTCATTTCATTGTTGGTTCATATTTTTGTACGCCACATTCACAGCTGGCGGAAGGGTCATTTTATTGTAGGGTCATATTTTTGAACGCCACATTCGCAGCTGGTGGGTGGGTCATTACATTGTTTGATCATATTTTTGTACGCCATATTCACAGCTGTAGGGTGGGTCATGTCATTGATGGATCATATTTTTGTTAGTTCATAGGTATTATCAACCCATTGTATACTGGAAAACACTAAAGTATGTATTTCTGTCCCTGAATGTTGTTATAATCTTAGAAAATAGTGCAGACATTAATTAAATACAGCATTATGCTGCATTTCATCTGGGTCTTCACTGATTGCCAAAGTACCCGATCAACATATAGAAAATGGAAAATGACAGTAGAATATCTAAACACAGAAAGCAAAGCGGTTAGCTCTATCTTCATCCGCGAGATGACGAAAAACTACAAATCCAAGACTAAACACGACCCCCTCCCCAGTACACACACATCAACCGTTGGGTTGCATAATTTTACTGGCCCAATGGTCGTCATAAATTACATGTATGTTGTAGGAACACATGCATTGCCCAGCTGGTGTAGAAGTTTCCATTAAAATCCTTCAAAGTATTCCCATAGAGATCAATGCCAAGCTGAATACTACATGTACCTGTGAACCCACCGATAGCTAGTGCTAAAGAAAACCCAAAATAGGACCACGGTTTGCCTGGCAGTCACCATCCCATCGATAAAAGTAGGTCTGACATGCCTTCGTACAGTTAAAGAGGAATCCACTGTTGTAACTAGGATGGTAGCTATTGGTTATTTGGTATACCCTACAATTAATAGTATTTTGAATATATCACCAACATGACCAAGCTTCTCAACCAATCACCATAATATACTTGTTCTGAAATGCTATGCTGAAGAGGAGCTGTAAAATCGAAATTATATTATATCAACTCTGAGTGTCTGGCAGTCACGTAGTTCCAGTTTTGCAATTACCTCGCAGAGAAAGAGAGTGAATTGCTTACCTTACTGAAATTGTATTCTTGCAGTTAATGTTCTATGTCCTTTCCTCATGGTGGCGTTGGTTTGTCAATGGTTTATGATTGTGGTAAGTCCTGGTCATACTCATTTGCTATTTGCTGATGAGGTCACACATTTCATTGTTTGTTTTTCATTACTGAAACACACGTTTCTTAATTAAGGAGAAATGTAGAGTGTGCTCGTTATATTTATCCATTTTTTTTCTATAACCTTACATACACCATTGGGAATTATAACAAATGCATATAGTGCGTCCAGCTAGTAGAGACTGGGCGTGTCAGACATAGCGCTGTCATACACTGTCAAATAAGACTAGTCTACAGTAAATCGGATGTAATAGCCTATGTACGCTTTACTTGTGCAACCAAATGAAGCGCAGACGACAAGGGTGGCCAACTTTATACGTTAGCATGCCTAGTAAACGTTCATTTTTAGTATGCTGCTGGAGACCTGCTGCATTTCATTTTCCAGGATGGATACGTTGTGAAAATTTTGGGGGAGGATAGGTTTGCAATTTCTTCAAATTCTGTCTGTATGGCAAAACTGGTTTGATTTTTTAAGCCTGATACAATAATTATAAATCACCAATTAGAATTAAGCGGGACAAGGGTTAAGTAGCTGGATCATGAGAAAAGGGCAAACAAACATGAGATTTTGTCTTATTGCATATCCAAAAAAGCCTCTTATAATCGCCTATTCTGGCGTGTACAGAGAGACTAGATGTCTAAAAGTTGTTCGGAGTCTTCCTCAACTTGCATACTTAGTTTATGCGAGAAGCGAAAGCCCTGGCGAGGTCATGCGTACATGCAGGCTCGTCAGAGCCTTCGCCACACGTCGCTGTAATAAGAACCATCATCTCGTGTGCTGACCAATTTATAGAATTAATTTTTCATGGCGGACCATTATTTTATTCTCTTATTCAGTATTATTATTTTAATAGTCAAAATTTCCAAACATTGTCAGAGGGCATATATCTTGACTAGTCAGTCTCCTTGTTATCCAAATTAATTCGAGATGCCTTTTTCTCACAATAGGCTCAAAACTACAACAAGTATATACAATTATAAAGCGATTCACAGGTAAATAAATACACTCTGTCTTACCGATTTTTAAATGAAAATGTCCACAGGTGTGTCTTTGCTAAGAACCGCCCAGTCTCTCTTAACTGGTCGGACTATACATGCCTACTATACACGACAGTCTTAAATGAGTTTATTGGCCTTAATTAGATCTACTTAAGGACCATTAGTACAACAAAGCCACTGCCTCTGCACATATCGATCTGCAAATTGATGTATAGTATGTAGTAATTTAAAAGGTCTCATGGTCCTTGGTCAGAGAGGATTCTAGATCGCTATGTTTCTTGTATCATCAGGGAAAAAAGTATGTCATAGTTGCCCATAGACGCTTCAAATGGGCATCACAGCAAATATATTCACGGTGAATTGTAACAAATTGTTGACATTATAAGAAGCATCTGTCATCTTTTCTGTGGATAAGCTTAAACTTTGTCTCAGCTGGCTATGCATGTAATTAGCATGCTTGTCATTTACTTCTCGCTAACTAAAAGAAACCCTTCGGAGACATTTCCTATAATTCTAATAGTGCGAGCAGAATAACAAGTCTGGTCGGACGGGTAAAATGGTACCTTCTTGTATTTAAACATAGAGTCAATGGGTTCACGCAAAACATCTATATGGAAGATGATTTATTTTTTACTTGATGCTTAAAATGCTAAACCCGTTCAGAGAAATGGTGATTCGTTTAAGTAAACATTGAATGAGACGCAATGAGTCCTGAGTATTTCACTTGGGTCAACATCAGTTGCTCATATGTATGTCTCATTAATTTTTTTTACAAGCGTTAATGATTTGGATTTCAGAGAACGTTTAAACCAAATTGAATAAGTATATCGTCCCTTTTATAGGAAAGATACAAACAGTGCGGTCCCAGATCAGACGCCGCTTTCTGTACCGTCTGATCAGGGCTACCACTGTTTAACAACATAATGCTCTATTTGATTTTGAATAAAAATGAAACGTCCAAAACATCGACCCTAAAACGGGTCAAAGGTCAGGCGTCCAGTTGATATATATGGTCAAATAGTTTAATACGATCATTACCAGGAGGACTGTATGTCCTTGTCAGCTTGTTAGCTCTCAATATGATCACGTATGAGACCTTGCTGTCGGGTTACATGCTGAAATGCAAAACCTCCAGACAAATTACATGTAAATGCAATAAAATACAATAAATGAACGCATTGAGTATTAGTTTAATGCCAAGTGATATTCTGGTTTTATTTAAAACGAAAGCTTTCACGACTGAGACATGCTTTCACGGGGATGGAACGTATCTTATTGTGTCGTCATTTAGTTCATATTGTTTTCACCCATTTAAGTAGGGTCCTTTTAATGTGATAGCGAAAACAGTTGAGAACCAGATCAGACGCCGCAGAATGCGACGTCTTATCAGGGTCTCCACTTTTTGTATACATAATCTTATATTAAAGTTTGAATAAATATGAAAAATACAAACCAACAACCCTTAAAATGGAAATGGAATGGTCCAATTGATAAAAGTGGGGAATTCTATCATATACCAGAGCATTATGTTTTTAATGTATTATGTTGTTTACGTTACTTTGAACTTTCGACTGAAATATGAGCGCTGCTCAGACACAACTGTTTGTAGTTTTCTGGGCATCGCCACTATTTAACCCATTTTAAGCCGAATAGATTTCTCACTCTTAACTATGGGACCAGTCCATTTTTGTTTTAAGGGTTGTTGGGGGTCATTTTTCATTTTTATTCGAATTCTAATAGACAATTTCGTCAGCAAACATTGGATACCCTGATCAGACGCCGTGTTCTGCGGTGTCTGATCCTGGTCTGCATTGTTTGCCTATGCCCCACGAAAAGGACACTAGGCCTAAATGGTTTAACAAGCAAAAGTCATTTTAAAGCAGATGAAATGTTAAACTAAGATCAGTAGCTATTTAGCTCCCACAAATTTATTGTAAAGTTACGCATTTTTGTAAGATTTTTCTGATTCCTTAAAATGCTTCGTTGGTAATTAAAAGAACTGTCTACATGTATATGAGACCGTCTTAGTACTTTTAAGTACCCACAGCGTATATATTGGAGGAAATAATTGTATACTTGTTAGAACACTTTTACTATGGTTTTAAATCTATTTAAAGATAGTTTCCATTTTGTGGGATATATTCAATTAGTTCAGACCCAGTCTCTCTACTCTTTGCTAACAGGGATTTCAATTTAAAATGAAAAGCAAAGGAAAAACAAATTTTCCCAGCATCCCTGAACTTGGATATGAACTCTGCCGATTAATAAGGATAGGACATTTCTTTCTACATATAGGTGTTAATTATGGAAGCATTTTGCATTACATGTGCGACTCCAGAGGGGGGGTGCAGGGGGTTCGAACCACCACCACCCCTGAAAAATCACAAATTTATAGGGCTTCTTAGTAATAATGGTCCGGATCCCCTGGAAATCACAAAGCTGCCAAATCAGCATTCAACGCTGGGCTATTATCGGCCCGCCAGCGAAACGTCATTTCAATGGAGTTTCGCTGGCAGGCGGATAATTGCCCGCCTTTGGTGGTCTTTGGAGCCTCGCTTGCCTAAAAGAAAAAAAAAACTTATCAGAGTTGGACCCCCTCTGACAATACCATGCATTAACAGTATATTTTTGTAGCATATACAATATGTCTCGCCATATCAATGTCAAAACTAATCATGACGGAACTAGGAGAAGTCCAGTTAGAATATGTGAAATATGCCATTCATCAATATCTGTCATATAAAGCAACGTCTAGACAACCTTTCTGTTTAAATGAGGAATAAAGCCTATTGTGAAACAGACACGCATTCTGTTTTAGAATTCTTTCTAAGCTATATCTCAGACATTCTGAGTTAAATTAGTTTAAAATATAACATTGGTTTGAAAATTTTTCTGCAACGATGTCTGTCAGGTACAAGTTGCATCACAGCATTTACTTTTAATGTTTTTCTGACTTCATCTACATTTACTTCATTTACAAAGATATATACAAACAATAATACAAATGTTTTAAGATACCCAATCAAAACTTTATACAGTAAATAAAGTTTAAAGGGGACAGCAACCCTATTTTGAATATTTAATTAGTTTTCAGAATTTTTTCAACTGCTTAATTTTTAGTTATCACTACTATCACATCATCTGTGTTTCAGCAGATATGCAGCTTTATACATAAGGAAAATGTTTCATTAAAGATTAATGCAAATAATCCATTGGTTTGTCTTTTATTTTGATTACGCATATTTAATTAGGATGTGTGACGTCACTAAGCCTACAATATGGCCGCTTCCATTTCAGTCCATTTGCAAATATGCAAACGCCCACAACTTCCACATTTTTCAACCGATTTAGATGAAACTGGTATCAAAATTCATGGTTTATTAAGATCTTTCATATAAAATATAGTTATCATCAGGGTTGCCGTCCCCTTTAAAAGTGCAAACATATTTCCTAATGTCATATGTCTCCTGTTTGGGCGCAAATACGCACTTACGTTTAGTGCAACTATTCGACATGTTTCGTGTCCATACACGTGAAAACTACCTTAATTGACATGTATCATCAGTGAATTAAGAAAACTCTCGTACATCGATGCTTTCAAATTACGCGTGGCGAAGGTAACTCCTAAAGACCCTTATATTGTGAGTTATCAGTTACCTCTCATATTTACTGCATCGCTGCACGTTGCCTTATAAACGTTGTCTATCTCACGGCATGTGCCTTTATCAGGTCGTGATGACGTTGCACTTTTTGAATGACGTCGCTAATGTCGGTCAGTTGTATAAAGATCAATCACGAGCGCGCAGCGCTGCGCGCTCGTGATTTAATCTCCTTTACAACTGACCTCCAACAGTGAATTATTACACAACAATTCGCTGCTATAGCTTATCTTTTTCTTAAATAATTCGCGCAGGCCTCTCGATGTCAACACGCGCGCGTTCTCGTAGCCTTGCCTGATAAACTTGATATCAAATAACTCACCTAGTATTCTTTATATACCGCATTGCACGACATTTAATTAAGCTTTACATTGTCTGTTAAAACTAAAGCGATCTTCAGAGAAAGAAATACAATATTATTTTGAAATTATAACTTACGAACCCTATTTATGTTTTTTTACTGATGTCTTACATGGCCCTTACATGTCGACGCACATGGATGTATGTAGACGTGAATGACACTGATTGTCGCTTTACTGAATCGTATACATTGGCAGTGATGAAGATGATCAGAAATTTCGGGTTATTTAAGAAATAGATCGACTCTAGCAGTGCTGTTGAGTAATAATTCACTGTTTGGACGTCAGTTGTAAAACAAAGGAAACGCATTTGAAGTCTTCAGATTCTTCCAACTTTCCGCCATTGTACTGAATAATTCCCGCAAATAGTTGGACTGTGTCGCATACGTTTACATGTATTTGTAACGTTTTTAAAGTATAAAAACGACGTTACACCGTCTAACGTCATGACTGACGTCATTTTGCAGCAATAAATGACGTCAGCTAGCGCGCGTTTTCCTCGCGCTTTTCAAATTGTGAATTATTTTTTTTATATACATGTATCACCTTTTTTAGCATGCGCTCTATAGGCGAGGTGTGATTGAATGTTAATTGATAACGGTGACGTCGAAGTTGTTTTGACGCCGACTTTTTATTGCATAATATAGATGTGTTTACATGTAGCATTTGTCTGTAAAAATATTGTAAATGGAAAAAAATGCAAATTGTATTTGTTGCTGCGTATCTTCGATTCCTTTGAAGCAAAAGTCTGGGTTTACCACATAAAATAAATTCTGAATTCCCTGGTCTCATTCGGACGGTCTCATGTGTTAACTGAACTAAATCCATGGCATTCATTCTTTGGAAAGCATGCAAAATAAGAAATCCATTTTTTAATTAAACTCAAAATGGCTTGAACATTATTCGCATGCGTGCTATAGAGAAAGGAAATCTTTTTGGCATTTATAATTTTCAGAGCTGATATATTGATATTCGTGACCTCATGGGAATTTTCAAACACAAGCTTCTTATTTCTCATACAGAGCACAATGTAATTCACTTTACATAAGTTCTTTTGCGATACCGAAGCTTTTTTACTGATTTTACGAATTCAATTAAAGATCTCCTCTGAGAATCTTTCAAGGATACTAGCATTAATGTCAAGGAGGTTGAGTTGTTATCTAAGCCAATCCATATATTAAATTAATCTTTTTGAACTATAGTTCGTTTAACTGGGATAATAACATCCAATTTACATAAGTCTACCTCTGACAGGATGTTGATGCTAATTGTGTTATTAATCCATATAAGCTAAGCGTCCTTTTTCAGTATTTAGGTAGTTGTGATTTTCAGTTCTAACACGTTTGGTAATGATATAATATCTTCTTACTTAAAGTAAGTAAGGGTGCAAAGATCAGGAATCGATACAATCAAGTACCACACCTGACCCAGGATACCAATGGGAAAGTGACAAACTCACAGTAGACACCACAAACGAGAGCCAAGAGGTCAGCCGTTTCCCAGCAGGTGACCACAAAGCACATATAAACAGACGCGCACAAAGACATAGCAAACACAAGACAGAAAAAAACATAAAAGAACCACAAAACTAAATAACTTCTAGACGCTAATCAAATCCTCAAAGTTCAAAACCAAACAATAAACTAATCTACATCTAACCCAAATCTACATCTTACATACTGGGCCTCACCTTATATACTATAAAGCCACGCGATAGAAGCCAAAAGCGGCACCGTCTAAATACATCATCATTAGCCAATCATATTTCAAGTTATCAATAAAGCGCCATCTACAAACATCCTTTTTAACTAAAGTTCAGCTTACCATTTGCTCAAATAAGGATTTTCAATATTGTGAAAGAAGCAAGTGAGTATGATCAGGAAATACCACAAAACACGCCGCAGACCAAACAACGGCACCGTGAGGAAGAGCCAGAGAGTAATAACAGTCACACGACACCAGGAAGACAAACAAAGTAAAGCAACCAGCTCTCTCTTCCCCATAAAGATGATTGCAAAACTAGAAAGAACACAAGGCAATCCACAACAACATGGTGTCGAGGAACTCCGCGAATTAATTGTATCAGATAACTGATGTACTATTTATGCATCTGGTGATGGATACAAGTCTTCTAATCTAAACACTAGAAACAATTTTCAGACTAAGTCATAGTATGGCTAATGAAGCATACTATTTAGTGACTCTTATGATTTATGACATTATCGTCAGTGTGTTTGATGACGTGCAGCACATTAGAATAACAGAGGACGAATAATAATAAGAAATGGACAGTTAATTAAAGTATGGAGACTTATTCCAAAGTGTTATAGAAAGTAACATTTAATTTTCCATGGACTAAAAAAATATTTGATAACCTTAAGGCGGCACATTTATTAAATATCTTCAAAATGAAATGATTTTGTGAATGGAACAAACACAGAACCACACGATGAGGGCAACAAATTAGCAACGCATCATCAACTACAAAACCACCGCCTTAGAATGGACAGCAGCCTAAGCGACTGGGGGTGCTTACATGCATTTTACTTGTACCAAATCTTCTTCCTAGATTCAGTTGTTAATACAAAAATTGTATAGTCATCTATATCTCTGGATATATAATAGAACGCTTCAATAGCACCAGTTTGATGAATGTCAGAAACAACACGTTGAAATATTCTTGACTGGAATGTGTTTCCTGATACAATACATTCTCTCATAACACAATAAAACAGTTAGTAAGTGAATATGACCAGGAAATGCCACAATCACACATTGCAGACCAAGCCACGGCATCGTGAGGAAGAGACACAGAGCTCTAACAGTCACTTGACATCAAAAGACAATAAGCGTATAGCAACCAGGCTTCTTTTCCCCGGCGAGGTGATTGCAAAACTAGAAACGACACAAAGTACTGCACAGCAAAACGAGGACAAACACCCACGAAACAATGGGTGCAACAATAAAAATGAATCACCAACAACAGTACCACCGCCTTAGAACGCTCGGCAACCAAAGCCATTGGGGGATTTAATTAATTTAACGGGCCAAATCTTCACCCTACAGTCTGCTGTTGTCAAAACAAAACTCAAAATTCGTTTAGCCTGCGTAGAGATTTCCAAACATATCTATTGTACCATCTTGGGAGACAATCAAATCAATTAAAATACTGTGATGAGACATAGAAAAGGACTTTCTACTCACAGCAAGAGGAACACCTACAATTTTTATACATTTTAGAGCTTAAACTTATGAATCTTCTGTCCAAAAGATGATTGAGTGCGTCACAAAGGTCCTGACAGGACGAGAATTGTATTTTATGAAAAAAGTGGGCTTTCTCATTACAAGCCAAATAAAGTGAGTCCTCACTCTAAAAACGTGTTCATTTAATTTTGGTAATTGTTTAATTTATTATGGGGTAAGGGAGTAAAGACAGTAGATAAATCATATATAGACAAACTAGATGCCAGGAAACCTATAGATCTTAATCTTATAAAAAGTATGAAGACCTCACCTGACATTTTCATAGACCAATGCAGATTTTTTAGCATTCATTTCATTAACTTTCTACCATTTTCGCCGCATGGCATGCTCTCTGAAGACCGACCTGACTGCAATGATGCATCACAGGCCATTGGTGGACTTGTGTTAATTTTCAGTATACATTACCCAAAACTCTGCCACTGTAAAGTAGCAAGCAACAATGGCTATAAATAACCCATCTGTGGAGACATCAAGTCTGCTTTTATAGTCACACAAAAGTAGTGAACTATAGTTTAACTGTATTAAAGAAAGCAATTTTGAAAAGTTTTGCACACTGCAAGGTCATAGAAGCGTTCCAGTGACACATGATGACGCAAGTTGATACAAGATTGAATTAACCAATCGAAAGAACCACGTGACGATGTGACACATTTAGTAAACAAGTATTACACAAGGAACCAGAGAGCTCAAATCATATAGGTCAGCCACCTATCTAGAAGATACATAAATACCTTTTCACAATATTATATTAACCAGTGAGGTATAGCCACAGGAACTGGAATTGGCAACAAAACGTGATCTATATGGTCATTTATGCAGTTTAGGTAACCACTAACCAGTATAACGAAGGAAGCTTGTCATGACTCTAAGCACGTCTATCAACGTCACGGATACTATGTACATTAGTTTTAGCACTGTCAAGTCTACATGGTATAGAGTTCGCAATTACATAAGATATACATATTAGATTTTTTAAAAAAAACACTTTTTTCACGAGCAGCAATTCTTTAGAGTTGCATAAGCATATACTATACATGCGTGTAAGTGTGTGTTTGTCCTTGGAAAATATTTTCTGTCGCTAATAAAGTACCTTTGTTTTTGTTCGGTTTCACGTGTACGTAAAATGATGAAACTTGTATTACAATATCTATAGACTTAATGGGCCTGTTTGTCTGTGATGCCGACTGGATTATTTACAATATAAATTCCCCTCTATTGATTTTCGCTTGATTCTCAATTGGCATCCACACAGACCGAGACATCTCTAATTTACCATGAAAGGCGTTAGCCTATGAACATTGGTTTTACTTAAATACGGTCTGTTTGAGTTGGATTCCTTTATTCACCAGATAATGGACCTGGCCTCGACTATAAAACTTGAGTTCATTCTCAGACTCAAATAAAGCGCAATGATTGGCTGCTTGTGGACAAGTGTCCGCAAGCAGCCAATCATTGCGCTTTATTTTGAGTCTGAGCCTGTACTCAAGTTTTATAACCTCGAGGCCTAGTCTCCCTTACATTTCGATTTTGATCTTTTCAGACTGAAATATCTGTCCTTTTGTACTTCTAGATTTCGTCTTTGCTGTCTGCAATGCCTTAGGTATACGTCTACTTCTAAGATTATTAAGTGTAGATATTTGTTTCAATATAGCAAATACAGTAAAAACTCAATAACTAGAATGGCGATAGTTTGAAATACCCCCTTATTCAAATTAAATTTGAAATGTCGAATTCAAAGAACATAGCGTTTTTAAGAACTATATGTATTATATTTTATACTTTGTGTTTTGGTTGTTTAAACAAAAGTTTCAACACCCAGGACATATGTTATGATAGAAAATACTGCAAATTATCATTTTTGTGAGATATATTATTGAAGTACCAACTCCGTTTATTTCAAACTGCTTATAATTCAAAATTATTTCAAATTAAATAGTCTGGTCATGGGGACTTTGTATTAAGGAGGTTTGATTGTATGTCTCTGTCTCACTGAAGTTGTGGTTTGGGAGACCTATTCATACACAGTCAAGCCTCCACATAGCTAGAAAGTACGAGAATATTAAAGAATCGTTAAACATATTAAGCTTGAACCGTGGTAAATTGTATATGTGCATTTAAGTAGTCATTATTGTGACTTATAATTAAGAAAAAGATCAAATCAAGCAGTGAATTGTTGTTTAATTACTCACTGCTTGGAGGTCAGTTGTAAAGAAGATCAAGAATGAGATACTTAGACAAAAATTCTGGAGATCACTTCGCAGTGACAGATTGAAGAATTCAACAAGGGTACACTTTGAATGCATAACTAACTTTGATATGCTAAGAAGTGCAGTTAGGGATGGATAAACAATTAAAGGAGCTGCAAGAAAAAAAAAAAAACATGGAGAAATCCAAGACGGCAGCCAAATGATAACAGATATAATCCAAACAAATGAAATCAAAGTAAGGGACATAACAATCAACAGGAGACAATTGCAACAAAGAAGCAGTTGGAAACTAGATGACGTCCTCGTCGAGGGACAGACCGAAGACAAACGCTATGAAACCCCTAAACCATCATATAATCTTTTTGATAGACTTGTTTGACATTCTAATGAGACTTTCATAACCATAAATGGCATAGAGACGTATGCCTTAATTGATAGTGGTTCACAGATCACAGCCATATCAGAAGACCTGTATGATTCATTGATACCCAAACCTACTATTTATCCAATTACTGATTTCGATCTAATAGTTGAAGGATGCATAGTTAGGTAGTTAGAAAATGGCAGAGGCTGACCCTGATCTTGAAAGAGCTCTAATGAGACTAAGACGTAAAAGATAACGAGATCAGGAGGGGATAGAAAGAGATGAATCAGCCAGATACAGAGTGATCAATGAGTATAGAAGAAGGGATGAACAAACACAAATGGAAGAAGAAGCAGAAAAGAAAAGAATAGAGGCTGAAAGGAATCAATTATTAGAAGAGGAGGAAAAGAGATTAATGGAGGAAGAAAACAAAATCATTTTAGATGAGGAGGAGAGAAAACAAAATATGGAGAGGAAGCTATTGTCCCTCAGACGGCAAAGAAACTATCTCATAGATCAAAGAAGGTCAGACCAAACAAGCCGGTTAATGCTGTAGACATTGAAAATGATTTAGAAACTGTAAGTTTATGCAGTTACGAAAGTGAAACGCAAATGAAACACTATGAGACGCAATACAGTCTGATTTAACGTATGGACACCCTATTCAACGCATATTGACAGTACACAGTACAACTGACATAGATCAGTATAACGACAATGGCGCCCAGTGCAAATAACCCATCCTAGACCCCGGCAGTTATTCCCCAGTCTCATTAGAAATGATTCTCTATGGCCTGTAACTTCGGGGACGAAGTCCAATTTGGTGGGGGAGAATGTCACGGGGCAAGGTATAAAATCCACTTCTACTGCCTTGCGGTAGAAGCCAGCTTTTACAGCGACGTGGTAGAGTGTTTGCCTGTAGAGTCAGCGACCTGGGTTCGATTGCAGGCTGGGGCAGGTAAAATGTTCGCTCTACGACATATTGTTTATATATGATATATCACACTTATTTAGCATTGCCTCTATAGGCGAGGTGTGTTAGAATGAGTGATATATTCTTGACTGGAATGTGTTACCTGATCCAATAAATTCTACTCAAGAATCGAAATCACAAGTTTACAATTTTTTACTATTAGAAGTTGATGTAGTGCCAAAACAAACAAATTTAAAAACATTCATTTGTATAAAACAATAATAATCATTAGTTTCATTTGCCTCTTCGTTAGTGGTTACCTCCTAGCAGCATCAAAATGGTCGTTAAGCATTTTTTAGTTAAAAACTACCAGCTGGATTGATCCCCAAGGGTTAGGGATTTGGTAATACTCTGATATTTTCTGGCTACATCGGACAAGTATCTTTTTTTATAATAAAAATACAATTTTGGTGGAAAAGCGATCAATCGATTTAATCTTTTTTGTGGCGGAATGCCACATATAGTCTACGTCTAGACCTACTTATCTAAAATTCTATTGGGTATGGATGTAGATGAAGCCTCGGACAAAGAAGCCCCCCTTGCTCCGCTAGATACGTCAGAGTTTATAATAGGTCATTGGGCTTGTGCGATAAGTGTGCTGGCGCAACTTTTGCTTGACATTTCTCTTCAAGTCGTTATTCTTGCTCCAATGCCTGCACTTTACAATAAAAGTACAGCTGATCTATGATCACAACATGCCTACTTTTATAAATAATGCCGCAAGTGTATTCATATGTAATAAACGATTCTTTATTGAGGTACTGTACGTGATGTTTCTTAAATCTGTGGATTATGCCGATGTCATTTTTCTGCTTCAAAATTCTGCTGGTTTTTGTTTATTTGATTTGATTCTTTACGTCCACTCAACAATCTTTCAGTTATGCGGGACGGGTCTTCCTGGGTTGAACCAGTACTAAGCTAGGATAAATGTGTCTTGCTCAAGGACCACAACGCAGTGACGCCGATGAGGCTCGAACCCGCGGCCCTTCGGTCTCGAGTCAAGCACTCTACCACTGAGCCATTCTGCTGGTGTGCCTTTAGGAATACAACCACGCAACTAGCAATTAAACAATATATCTCATGACACATCTCAAGATAAGCTGTCAGAAGCATATAACAGACAGTCTATTAATGTAATCCAGGTGCATGACAAACAACATGAAAAGTTGTTCATTTCTACATACTCATATCTTTGAATAAATGAAAGTGATTGAGAATTTGTTTAAGAAAAGCTTATGGTGTAAAACTCATTTATTGTAAAGACAGATGTTGTAGGTACACATTGGAATTGCCACATAGAGGCAATTCCAATGTGTACCTACAACATATGTTACTAAAAATAAGGAAGAAAACTATTTGGAAATTTGCATTTTCCAAGTTTCATGCCCATTGTCTTTACCTCTTTTAAACATCCCAAACTGCCAATCAGTATTAAAACTCCTGCCACTCTACTGCAAATTGTTTATATTTGCATTACAGCTATATCTCAAAATTCGAGTTCATGAACTACCTCTTTGCTAACCTGCTAGTTGCGTGGTTGTAAGAGACACTGATTTTTATGTATGATTTTTCAGCTCAACGCACAAGTGATAAATAATACGACTCAACACACGAACTTTTGGAACTTATTATCGCATTGTCGAGAGCATTCGCTGCTCACATACTCAAAGTATGGAACTAAATGAAGACTTAGACTAGGATTCAGACCTCTAGACCTGCTGGATACTCCGGCATAGGCATTTAAAAGTTTTTTTTTCGCATATGCGATAAGTACCAAAATCTCATGTGCTGGTTCATATATACTGAGACTGTCTTGGACACATTATTGTCCTGATAAGACGTCATCTCAAGACATGCGTGGACAGCGGGAGGGTAAAGTTGTGCAAACATAACATAATCAAAACGCTAATAAGTTTG
Source organism: Loripinus fragilis (assembly GCA_964019695.1). Classification (NCBI taxonomy): domain Eukaryota; kingdom Metazoa; phylum Mollusca; class Bivalvia; order Lucinida; family Lucinidae; genus Loripinus; species Loripinus fragilis. The sequence continues at coordinate 43,698,110 of OZ026525.1, forward strand.
CAAGAAATTATTTCTACCATAGGTGTTGTGGCTCATATAGGGGTGCCCTCCCCCACCCCCCGCACACACATCCTTACATCGGACCACAACATCAAAAAACTCTTATCAGACTGATCGGGTGGCAAAATCAAAATGGCGGCTCTCATTATCATCGAAACTACTGGAACTGTATTTATAATCCTAATACATGTACGATAGGTTTTGTATCATTGCTGGCATGTATTAAAATTTGAAAACACTTCAAAATAAACCGCTGATAAATATTGCGTGTCACTTTTGCATGGCGTGTGCTTATTTTACGATCATCAGCATCATAATCGGATTTTTGATTAACGTGCAGGTGCAGGGGCATCATCCACATCAGTGGGCCCCTTTCCAGGTAACTGGCTAGCTGCACGCATAGCAGATCTCACACCTGATCTCCAGGTGCTCCTTTCTTGGGGGTCAACTGTGGTGAGCTCCCACTCACGGCAGTCTTTGTCAGTTTCTTCCATGTTTGCTTGGGCCTCCCTGCCCCCGCTTGCCGTCAATCTGCATATCATATGCGGTTCTGATTGCACCACTCGAACGCTCCACATGCCCAAACCAGCGAAGCCTTCTCTCTCTCAAAATGAGGTCGAGGTCCTCAAGCTGAAGCTTTGCCAGTAGCTCGCTTGACCTTACCGTGGCCATGTTCTCTGGCTTGATACTGCAGATCTGTCTGATCATGGCCCTATCATTGCGCTGCAAGCGCTGCAGGTTCGTCTTGGTAAGTGGCCAAGTTTTACTGGCATGGAGCATGGCGCTCCGCACGCAAGAGCTGTACACATGGCCACGGTTCTTGTAAGAGAGGTGGCGGGATGTGAGAACTGGTAGTAGCTCCCTGAACTTCTTCCAGGCGGTTTTCACACGAGTAGTGACCGCCATTTCACAGCCTCCACCAGCAGAAAGCATGTCGCCTAGGTAGCAGAAGGAAGCTACCGGCTCAAGCTTATCAGGTCCGACCTGGACTTCACTCTGTTGTCTGCCGTCAATAGGGCGAGCATTTCCCATGCACCGTGCACACCTATAATCAGGATTTGGTGTCAGTCGTTGTAGCCCACTGCATTTCTTAAGCACCCAAAGTTTGCAGCCATTGCAGTAGATGCTGTTGTTGCCTACTCCTGTACGACAGACAGCGCATGGGTATTCGCCTGAACTCTGCAAGAGGTCCAGGCCTGTACGGTGGTATTCGCCTGAACTCTGCAAGAGGTCCAGGCCTGTACGGTGTTATCTTTATCAGAAATAGGCACTTCCACCAAACAAAGAACGATAATGTTGAGCAAGCTAGGAAGGCAATGCATGTACTTTTCAAACGAATTCGTAATCTTGATATTCCAATTGATTTGCAGTTGTAATTATTTGACCATGTTACTTTACCTATTGCATTATATGGTTGTGAAATATGGGGCTTTGAAAATAGCCAAATTATTGAAAATTTACATAATGATTTCCTTAGACAGATTATTAACTTGAGAAAAAGTACCCCTATATATATGTTACATGCAGAATTACGACGGCATCCAGTACAAATTAATATAAAGTCAAGAATGATATGTTTCTGGTTATCAGTTGTCAATGGAAAAGAATCTAAATTATCAAAATTACTGTACTCAATAATGCTTAAAGAACACGAAAAGGGTTCTTATAATTTTAAATGGATCCGCTGTATAAATGAAATACAAGTTGCTGTTGGTCGACCTAATCTTTTTAAAACTGAGCCAGTCAATAACCCAAATTCTGTGAAAATGGATATTTTCACGAACATTGTCAGATTTGTATATTGAAGAATGGAATGAGCAAGTTAACGTTTCCTCAAAATGAAAACAATATCTTTTATTTAAAGACAATCTAAATTTTGAGAAATGTTTGATTAATGTTTCAAAATTTTATTAAACCAAAATTATTAAATATAGGACTGGTAACCATCGGCTCATTAAATGAGGGAAAATGTAAAATTTGCACTACAGACGACATTGGTAATAAGTATCATTATTTGTTTATTTGTGACTTTTTTAGGAGTGACAGAAAATTGTATTTGAAACCGTATTTTTATGTTAAGCCAAATATACGCAAGTATAGGGAGTTTATTTTACCTCAACCAATGAAGCAACGCTCATCAAATTATCAAAATTTGTTGCAATTATTATTGAAAAGTTTTCTGTGTAGATTGTTTTTCCAAATGATTGAAATAAATTATGTTCCAATCTATATGAAGATTACTCATATATTCTTTGATATTAAAGGTCAATTTCCTGTCATGGTTTATATTCCCAATACAATTGTATTTCATAGTACACTGTATTTATGTATCATGTCTATTTTACTGCATAGCATGTTTGCGTTAATCTCTTACGCCACCTGTGAGTGGCCTGAGATGCATAGTTTTCAACAAAGTTATGTTCTGTTCTGTTTTGGCCTTGAACAGCATGCATTTGTGAGGGGGTGAGTATAGTTCATAGCTGTATTCATATTCATGGCTGCATTCTGGGTCTGCTGCTGTTGACTATCGCAAATATAGGCTTGCGGTTAATCAATTACGAAAATTATTGATTCTTCATCTGGTGAGCTTCATCTAATGTTTGCAAGAGACTAGCACTTTTTCTCCATATTTGGGGTTTACTGACCTCGGGTGATTGTACATTTGTTGCTTTGACTGAACGACGACTCTGTAAGAGTCAAGAGTCCTTTTCTTTGTTTCATCACAGTATGTTACATTGATTTTGGTTATCTACCTATGATAATAAATTGCATAAGTGTGGAAGCCTCGGTGCGAGCTTAGCACTTTTTGTCTTCATTCACTATCAGAATCTAGGGCGGAGATTTGGCCAGTAAAATAAATTTAAGATCCCCCTCCACCACATCGTGGCCTCGATTGCTATCCGTTGTCTCCGATTCTATTGTTTGCTGTGGCTCCCATAAGTGTGTCGATGGATTTTGCGTTGGGTTCTTGTTTAATTATGTACAGTAAAACCTGCGTAAAACGGCCACTCAAAAATAGACAAAACAAAGTCTTAATAACAAATGCCTATTGGTAGCTTAATGAAGGTCAACAGTATTGCAGAGCATTCTGCATTACTTTTGACCTGCATCAAGCGATAATTTGTCTTGAAAACCATTTTTTTGGTTTGTTTTGAGAGTTGCACAGGTTTTATTGTAGTTCATAGTGTTCTTTCTAGTTTTGCGATTATCTTGGTGATGAAGGGTATTTGAGTGTGTAGTTTGTGCAGTTCTGTGGCTGTCTGAGTTCTGTGCCTCTTCTTCGCGGAACCGTGGGTAGGTCTATGATTGTCGCAATTCCTGATCATACTCATTTTTTTGCTTCTTCTTTGGTCAAAATGTTTCTTTTATAAATGTAGATTAAAACTGAGGCGCTGTGATTAGATAAGCGTTGCATTAGATTAGACTCGATGTCTGCTTTCAAGGATAACCATGACAATTACATTTAGCCATTAGAAATAATCTAATAATAATGTCTAAAATATTTAGTGTCATGCAGTTATATGTTATACTTATGCACGATCAGCCAAATCTGCTTGACCTTGACAGTGCACGATTTAGTATATCGTATGTGGTTTGTTGTAATTTGGAACATCATCGTGCGTTTATTCTTTTATCACTTTTCACTATTGTTGGGATTCTTCCAGATACATAAAATTAATGAAATAAATCAATGGGGATCAGTCTAATGCTTAATACGTGTGCTATGGTTACGCTCGTGTTTTACATGTGACACTATGTACTAGTTGTAAAGTCTCTAGGTAGATCGGGTGAATGCACGTGTCTGTTTGAGTCGTCGCATGTTGCATATACAAACTGTACTAAGCATACCAAGCTCTTATATACGAGCGCATGTGATTTTGGTGCTTATTGTGTTTTTGCGCAAAACCCTTCTTTTAAGTACCATATGACGTGTCCAGCGAATGTTAAACTGAAGGTATGTTTTTTGTTGTCTGAGTTACTTTGCGTATATGAGCAACAAAGGCTTTGGTGAGCCTGAGCCAGCGTTGCTCGACATTGCGAGAAGTACCAAAATACCATTTGCTTACTGAAATTACGTTTGCTTTCTTAAGCCTCTTATATACATGCTCGTTCACAATTTATCATGGCTAGTTTCTTATACACACTCAGCAATATATCACCCCTAACGAAATCGAAAGATACAATAAATCAAGTAAAATCTAGTTCAGATCTCTGTACAAAAGCAATACGTTTGCTATTCTCCAAGCACATAATAGACACATTTATTACAGTTTACTCTAGAAATACAATTTATCACAAAACATCCATTGTCCATCTGATACTGTATAGTAAATCAGGTTATACTGATATTAAGGTCAAAATAACTCCTTAGTAAAGTATGACCAATCGCTCCCTAATTTAAGTGGGAAATATTATCGAGTGTATTTTTCCTTTTTTTAAATGACACAAACCACCAAGTGTTTTGCTAACCAATTACCTATATAGTATATTGTAAAGTTATTTAAAATTGCTGTTTTAATATCAGATTACAATATGTTTTGTTGAAAATCAGCAGAAATGTACTGGAAAACATTATGTTTAAGTTCAAATGACTATAGACGCTGAAAAACTAGAATGTTGAGAAACGCAAAACAGTAGTCAGAAAATGCAGATTTGTCGAATTTATATTCCCCGTCGAAGGGTTATTTTATAGAAACTTATAAATCACAAAACATACATCCTATTTCTCAAACCCCTAAGTTCACTTTGGGTATCATACAGATCATAGTTAAAATCCTATCAACTAGTTTTCAGTGCTAAGTTCAATAAAAAAAATAACCTTATCTGCACAATTTCAATACCTGACCTTACATACTGACCTAAAGGTCAGTCAACGTTTTTGCTCTATGATCCATTCCCTTTATTTTGATATGCATCATGACTTGATTCAGAAAAAAATAAATGTGTTGACCTTTCACCCCACCCCAAGTAACGAGGGTGTGTGTAAGGACATAACATGTGGTTGCATGGTGCTCTATGCTCCATTCCCTTTAATTTGATATGCAACATGACTACTTTTAAAAAAAAGAAGATCTTTCACCCCACCCACAGCACAGTGATCGAGGGTGTGTGTAAGGACAGACTATGTCCCTTTAATTTGATATGCAACATGACCATTTTCTGAAAAACTTGAATTTTGACCCCACCTCCAAGGTCGGTGGGGTATACAGGCAAAATATTTGATACCAAGTTGCTGCAAGAGTCATTCCCTTTAATATGATATATAACATGACCATATTCTGAAAAAGTTGAATTTTTGCCTCTGTCCCAACCCCGAAGTCCACCCAGGGGCCTGACCCAGGCCTTTGAACTAAATTCTGTTTGATATGTTTCATATTTATTGTACCTCTGTCTGCATGCGAAATTTCAGTAAAAATATTGACAACTGACTGAGTTATTGCGAAAATTAAATATTCGACCTTTGACCCCACCTAAGGGGTCATGGGGTGGGGTAAAACTTTAATCATTGCCATGCTTATCTACAGGCATTGGGTAATCATTGCCTATAGTAAGAAGTTGTCAGATATAATAGTTTTGGAGAAATGTGATGTTTTTTTCACAAAAATGCAAGTATAGCTTTTACAATAGCCTAAATCTAAGTCAAAAAGGGTCATAACTCGGTCAAATTTTGCACATGACCTTCAAATTCAAACTAGAGCTGTATTTTATGATGTATTACCCTTCTATAACATTTGAATGCAATTGCTACATGCCTTTAAAAGTTATTCATCGGAAACTACAATGTAGCCAAAATCTAAGTAAAAAAGGACCATAACTAAGTCAAAATTTCGCAAATGAACTCCAAATTCAAACTTGACCTTAATTGTATAATGATATATCCTTCTGTAAAGTTTGAATGAAATTGAAGCATTTATTCAAAACTGATCGTTCGAAAATCAAAAGTGTGACAACGCTGACAACGGCGACAACGACGACCGGGACATGATCCTCATCTGTCGACCTTGCTGCGCAGGCGACACAAAAAGCAGAGCAGAGAACTAGATGGAACATACTGCCATGAAAATTATCCGACTGCAGTTTACTTAGGCTGTAAAAACAAAATAGACAAATGCAGGAATATTTGGGACGTATGTTTTTTGTTTGAATTTTTTTTAAATAAACCTTGATGGATGTAAGCTATGGTTGAATCCTAAGAAAATCCGCTAATTTTCACTGCTAACCCTGTTATTGGTACAACAAGCAGCACAACCAGTGATATAATATAAATATTTGTGTATTTTTTTTTTGTTGAAAATACCATTAAGGGTTACATATTTACAGAACATTTATATTTTAAGAAGAACTATCTTATGATTTTAAATGAACGTTTGGGTACCCCCTCGTAAAGTAAAATTTGATCCAGTAGTTTGGTATGGCTGGGTGCTGTCTTTTCGATTTGAATTAATGATACATTTAAAGACTAATTGCTTCAAACCCTTATATATAGACCATATAAAGACTGATACTTGTTGCTAAATTTTCATGTGGATTCATTCAATAATTTAGACTTTTGGGTCAGGGGTACAAATACCTCACCTACCCCTAATATGACGGTGAACATATCTTGTTGCTCACAGCTCACGATTAAAACAAATAAGCACCATTATTACCAAAAACATATAGAAAATAGCAATATCTATAGTCGTGTAAAACGAAGAAGTTTGGTCCCAAATCAAATTTTTAAACTGTTTCAGAAATCAGGGGTGGTCGAAATGAATAACACTCACGACCTTTAGTTGATATTTTTTCTATAATAATCAAGCATTATTAAGTTGAACAATACCAAATAGTGATATGTTCAAACTCTATGATAATTTTCCATCCTCGTTTTCAAATTAAGCAAATTTTAAATGTACTTAATGTTTTGCAAATGAATCAAAGTTTGCCATTTTGGGAACTCATCCATAGTCACCGAGTGTACATGTACAAAGGCCCAATCTTGAATCTCGCTAGGCGGATATGTCGTCCTGTTGCGGCTTTAATTCATTTGACTTACAAAAGAGCCATTGTTATTCTAAACCGTCAAGTAATATATCATTCTAAAGACACAGCGCTACACAAGAAGCATTTCCAGAAGTCCCAGTGGCTTTGGATAGAACAGTCATGTTATGTAAATGCTTTGCTAGCACATTCTAAAGTGCTAGCTTCCTTTGAATAAGCAAATGAGCCGCGACATGAGATTTCCAACAATTAATGTGGTATGTGCGACCAGCAAAACCTCAGATCATTATGCGCATACGCGCAGGGTGATCAGAGCCTTTGCTAGTCGCTTGAATATTCTAGGAGTGTTTAGCTACTGACTGTATATGATTTAGAGTTTCTAAGCTAAAAAAGGAGGCTGTACAAGTTCGTCTGAGTATTCACTTGTCAAAACGCCACATTGTTGGAAATCACATGTCGCGGCTCAAATTTTCTATGGCTTGAGTAAACCATTGCAACTAACATGAATAAGAAAGTGATAAGACGAACGAAATGTTATTTTCAAAGAAACGTAGTTACGATAAGCGTTGCACCATTCATGAATTTTATTTTCCAGGATGAAAATAACAAATGGCATAGAAAGTGTAGCAATCCTTTTCTTAACAGATACTTTGACAAACAGTGATGATCCAAGATAAAATGCTCCTTTAGGCTAATTTGCATTGTTTCTGGCTATCTGTGAGTCGTGAGCCCTTTTCTGTGTTTCACCATAGAGTCTAAATTTGATTAGAGTGTTTCTCTGTGATGATGCATTGCTAAGGTCGACTCATTTCTGTGACAAATTCGATGGCAATTTGTAAAGTCAACTCGTTCTTGCCGGTTACCAAAAAACCTTCCTAAGCTTGTTATATGGTAGCACAATCAAAACAAGTCATTATATCAGTACAAACAACCCATTAAATACATTAACGCATAATATTGATGATACAAACAATAATGTTTACAATGACGACCAGAGAAAGAACGGACTGGGTCGTGTTATTGCCAATTCAATAAAATCTAAATCAGATTGATGATAGAAATTCAGTAACCATATCTGTGGTTGTGGGGGATGGTTCTTTTGTGTATTTCCTAGTTTGGACGATCACCACGCTGAGGAACAGAGAGCGTGTTGCTTTGTTTACTATTGTATTGCTTTTATATATGTATTTGTTCTATTGTCTCTTCCTTCCTGTCGGTGCCATGTCCTGGTTCCGAGGATATAAAACTTGAGTACAGTCTCAAACACAAAATAAAGCCCAATGATTAGCTGCTTGCGGACACGTGTCCGCAAGCAGCCAATCATTGCGCTTTATTTTGAGAATTAACTCAAGTGTTCTAACCTCTGGGCCTGGTCTGTGATTGTGGCGTATCTGGGTCATATGTATGTCATTTGGGCAATACATTGTTAAGGAAGAGAGGGTTGATTGTTTTTGAAAGGTTTGAGCTATAGTTTGGCTGCTGTTACATAGGTTCAGAGAAACAAAACAAACGAGCATAGAGCTTTAAAAGTGTGGATTAGAAATTATTCACAATTCCACGCAAGAACCTTTTGAACACCTAAGACGTTTAGATTAAAGATTAAACGTTTTATTAATTTGTCTTGGGTCCTCAGTGGGTTCTTTTGGCTACCCACAACATATGTTTTTGTTGATAAAAATGTAAATTAAATCTTAATTTCGCACTGTTATCTCAAGGTCTGTGGTTTCTGAGATCGTGGAATTTCCTGGTCATATTAAGGACATATGCTACTAAATACTTCCCACATTGAAATATTTTAAATACTTTGCATACAGTTTGTTTTATGCATGGGCTATCCATTTATGAAATAAAAAGGATATGTCACCGTGCTTATTTTTTCAGAATCTCATATTGAAGTTTACCGCATTTGACCAATTTTCTAGAAATATAAAATAATAATACTAGTCCTAATTATCGAGCTAAAACGGTTGTAATCTTCACCCAGCTTCTTTCTTTTAACTTAAATTACTGCCCATGACCTCAAACTTTTAAGAAAATGTGCATGTTTACTTGTTACCCCATGCTGTGACAAGATACTGCATGATATATTTTGGCAATTCGTCGAAAAATGGAATTTGTTTTTAGAATAAATCATGTATTAAAAAATCTGACATTGAAAATCTTGAAAATTTATTTTTAATTCATGGACTATTATAATACCTTTCAGAAAAAAGAATAAAAATCTGGGGTCACCGAACTAATTCTCTTTCTAGAGGGCCAAATTTAACCCCACCCCCATAGGTTTCATGCGTAATTCAATATAAAAAGTTCGGGGATGACCATTTCGGTCGTTTTGATGATGCCATTTTACTAGTATATGAAGTAATTTAGCATTAAAATGTTAAAAAAGAAAGAAAAAACACACTGAAAATATGTGCGCATCTGGGAATCGATCCTGGTTCCCTGGCTTTGTAGCCAGGCGCGCTAACCACTAGGCCACGAGGTCAGGTCGTGCGCCGCTCTAAATATCCATACAAATAGTATAGACTCGGCCACTATCGTATTCGTAACCAGGGTTATTGTGTACGTCGTTTGATTTCGACTGAGCTACATTTATCTGTCTTTAGTGCTGAGACGATCAGTTCTGAAAAGATGTCAATAGATATTTCGAACACACTTTAATTAGTTATTTTGTGAAGAAAATGTCGGAACACCGATATGACATAAGAATATCGGAAGCTGTATTGATCCGAATCCGTTAAGGGTCGAAAGACAGGACCCAGACAACTTTCCCCGTTTGCAGACGCGGAAAAGGTGCGCATTGGAAATAGCCGCATATGTCTTTAACTTCTTTCCGCTGATAAACGGTTGAATAAATTATCAAGTTTATATCTAGTCACTCGTGGGATTTTGCTGTCTGAAAGAATGGTTATTTAATTAGCAAGTTAGCTTAGAAGGAAATATTTATCTTGACTGAACTCTATCAATCTTTGTCGAATTAGTAGTGCCGACATATCGATTACTTCTCTCCGATGATTGTTATCGCTACTGCAAAGGAACACTAAGAATCAACATAATGAGCGTGTGTGCATTCAAATCATGCACAAGGACAACCTTATTTAACATCTATAAATGCACATTAATTGTCCATACCCTAATACAGACAGACAGACGGTTGGACGGATAGATAGATAGATAGATAGATAGATAGATAGATAGATAGATAGATAGATAGATAGATAGATAGATAGATAGATAGATAGATAGATAGATAGATAGATAGATAGATAGATAGATAGATAGATAGATAGATAGATAGATAGATAGATAGATAGATAGATAGATAGATAGATAGATAGATAGATAGATAGATAGATAGATAGATAGATAGATAGATAGATAGATAGATAGATAGATAGATAGATAGATAGATAGATAGATAGATAGATAGATAGATAGATAGATAGATAGATAGATAGATAGATAGATAGATAGATAGATAGATAGATAGATAGATAGATAGATAGATAGATAGATAGATAGATAGATAGATAGATAGATAGATAGATAGATAGATAGATAGATAGATAGATAGATAGATAGATAGATAGATAGATAGATAGATAGATAGATAGATAGATAGATAGATAGATAGATAGATAGATAGATAGATAGATAGATAGATAGATAGATAGATAGATAGATAGATAGATGGATGGATGGATGGATGGATGGATGGATGGATGGATGGATGGATGGATGGATGGATGGATGGATGGATGGATGGATGGATGGATGGATGGTTGGGTGGGTGGGTGGGTGGGTAGGTAGGTGGGTAGGTAGGTAGATGTACCTGCTTCGACAAATAGTCTGGGAATCGCTCGGTAGGGAAACAAAATACGACCTAATCTGGAAGCCAATTCAATTAAGTTCCGTATGACTTCGACAGCTTTACAGCCAATTTCCCTTCTAAGATGTCTACATTAAAGTAAAGTAACGTTAGCACCTACGGAAATAATATGAGCCAGTGCATGTGAATTTGGTACTTAACGTACTGGCTAGCAGTGAACAGTCTTCGCAATCAGCACACACTTAAGGTATTGACGTATATTTCATGCGCGGATCCAGAAAGTTTTGCATAGGGGTCCATAACTGACGTTTTTTTTTGTTTTCGTTTGTGTGTGTGGTTTTTTTTTTGTTTTTTGTTTTTTTTGTTTTTTTTTTTGTTTTGTTTTTTTTGTTTTTTTTTGGGGGGGGGGGGGGGGTAGTTGAGGGAATGGAGAGAGGATCCAAATGCCACTTAAAGTTTACCATCATCGGCCAGCCAGCGAAACGCCATTGAAATGGCGTTTCGCTGGCGTGCCGATAATGGCCACACACTGAATTATGGCTTGGTAGTTTTGTGATTTTAGGGGATCCGGATCAATATTGCTAGGAAACCCTATTTTTGTGTTTTTTTCAGGGGGGATGTGGCCCGGACCCCCTCCCCCCTTCTTCTGGATTCGACCATGGATTTTTAGGACTCTGAGATATCTCATCCCACTGAAGTTATACATGCATTTTAAAAAACAGTAACTTAACGCATATAAAATAAGTACTAAAATCTCATGTGCTGGTCCAAACTTCCACAAGCACCGAGTATCGATCTTGAAACCTCTTCAAGACTCTCAGAGACGATAAAAAGATACGTGATACAGACCTTCGCCCGTGTCAAGAGAATACGTTATGTAATAGTTATATACCGCGGTTTGGCAAGCCTGTACGTGGAGGCTCGTGCATTTTCTCCTTCACAAATGTGAGTATAATCAGGAAAAACACAATCACATACTGCAGACCAACACATGGACAATTTGAGGGAGAGCCTCAAAACACTAACAGTCGCAAGACATCAGGAAGACATTTAAAGTAAAGCAAAGAGCTCTTTCTTCCCCATGATGATTGCAAAACTAGTAAACAAACCTTTTTTCTTCTTTATCAACATGCGTATGTCGACATTTAGGCACAAATTTAACGTAGGTCAGTTGTTTATTTCCAAGCCTCGCACACCGAGCTTTGAAATTGTTACCCGTGTGAGTTTTAGAAATTTTAAGAAAATGCAACACCTATTAAACGGACAGGAATAATGCTGAAGCACTCCTATTCGTATCAGCATACGAAACACTACATCTAAGCCAAAATGCAATGTACAACTACATGCTATTGTATGAGCAATATAATGAAACTACCCCCCTAATAGTTAGTTTTTAAAATACATACAAAATTCAAATTCGGAAAAAATCATATATTGAGATTCAAACTGTTCTCATGTTTCTTATAAAGTTATTCTTAGATGTGACGATCTTACACGATGTATATTGATATTCTGATGTAAATATATGTGTGTTTTTTTTTACATTTCCATGCTTTTAACTGTCAAAATGTGTCTCATGTACCTTTTAGACATGATCTCGAATATGTTTAGTTTTATGTATATATATACTGAGGGACTTTAAAAACGCACCATTTTACATTCTCTGTCTCTTCCACATGATTGATTTGAGGATGGTTTCTTGATCATGTTTTATCCGCTTGAAAAATGGACCATGATTTGCCATGATTTCGATTTGCTCATGCTGTTCATTCTGACGTAATATCGACGTAAATGTTTTTCAACAATTGTCGTCTGACAAATCTGAATTTGATTCAATTTGAAAACAAACACTTTAAGGTGGTAGCCAGATGTCTTAAAAAATGAAAAAAACACAAAACTTTTCAGAAATAATCGTTTTATTACACTCTTCCTCGCAGCATTTCTTCGCTAACGTCAGTCTTCGATTTTTAAACATCAATAACAGACGGGTGACGTCCGCACATGTCGCGATACTTTTGTCTTTTATGCAACTGATTGCAGAGTAGCTGTTGGCAAAAAAGATTTTGATTATTCCGGGTCCCTAGGATATAAACGTCAAATTACGTCAAAAATCAATGACGTCATGTAGACATAATGAACGTTGCCAGAGGCCTAAAATTTCATGATTTGATTTTGTCTTTCCTTTTGCTTTCGAGAACAAACATCGGTTCAAAAACTTTTTTTCGTTCATTATGGAAAGTATGGGTACTCTGTGTTTTTTTTGAATTTGAGTTGTCTCAGAATTATCGCGACGTCACGGCAATCATAAGCCACAGCGTTTCGATTTTCTTATTGAATGCAAGCTAAATGACGGAACTTATCAATTTTATTTTTCACATAATGAAAATATCAAATTTTCGCCATAAATTAGCATCTTAGCAGGTGGCGCGTTTTTAAAGTCCTTCAGTATAATTGAGATGTGGCACAAAAAACATTTTTACTACTATTACTACTACTAGCATATTTATGTTATGTACGTTGTACTGTAGGAGCAACATTTAATTAATGTAATGGCTAGAAAAGTATATGCTAGTGTGAAAATAGCTTGCAATAAGGCTAATTTCTATCCTTAGTGTGGAAATAACTTGTAGTAAGGCTATTTTCTATCGTTTTTTCGGACTATTTTGGTCATAGTAACCATAATAATTGTGCAGCTGACACACAGATTGTGGTTAAACTGACATTTACTGTGTTGTATATGTATTCTTACTATACACAGAACATAAACAAACAGTGTTTTTTTTCCTCGTGCTTGATTATCTTAAATTTTATTTAACCATATCCCCTAAATCTGATTGGCAATGACCAATTGCACTAATGTCAATCAAATATGCATGAACATCCAAAACTTTACACTGACTAATGAGAAAATATTATCAGCCATTGATGCCATTGCATAGTAAACCAAAAACAGGAAATTGCAAAATTGAAAACGTGAGTAGCGATCATTCTTTAAGCACCAATCACAACCACAGCTGACAAATACGTTTATGGTATTTTCCTGATTTAAAAAAAAGAAGACTTGACAGGTCATATCTTATTTGGTCCCTTCAAGGAAAGACACATTTGGTCATGTCTATGGTTTTATAGTTACACTTTGGATAAAACTAGATAAGTTCCTTAATTATTCAAAATGTGCTGCCTATGAACTGGCTGATTACGTCATACTGAAAGATAGTATTATGATTCAATATTTAAACATATCAAGGATGTTGTCATTAGAATATCACGCCTATACGCACCATTTATGCCTAGCTGGGGAATCTTGTAATCGTTCAATATTTACATGTTTGTGAAAATAAATAAAAAGAGGATATTCAAAAATTTGGAATTAATATGAAATTTATGTTGTCCAATGAAGCGCCAAATACACTTTATTTCATGAAAGGCAAACCATCAGATGAAATTTTTAGATTACACTTTATATATTTAAATAAAAATAATCTAAAACATAACATTTGTTTCATTTTTGACCTCACACATGACGTCATATATCCAAATGAAAAAAGTTTCTTATTATTTACAAATTAGCTCTTAATTATGTATCAATTCTATACTGTTTCCTACATAGTTAGAGTATATTATTGATACATCATTTAATGCTATTATACTAATATTATACTCTAGGGCGTATCACGAATTAACATAAGATATAGGATTTAGCTTCTTTTTGACACTAAAGAGCTAGTATATATACTTAAGGCCAAAAGTAACTTTACACTGTTATTATATATACATTTCTGGGTATAGGTGAGTGGTATTTTAAATGTGTTTAATTCATATTAAAGTTCAATCAATTATTCATATGACCTTTTAAATTTCATGTTGTTGCTGTCATAAATGCAACCACAATGCCCTAATGAAAGAAGCAAGGGGCAACATAAACTTATACAAAACGCATCATTTTTGATGTGTTACTGTAGCTTTGCAATTGGACAATTTTTAATTTTAAAGAACCAGTCTGAAAGACAGGCTATTGAATTGTTGTTTTAAGTTCAAATCAGCCTGGATCACCCTTCGAGTAACACAAATTAGAGTTGCTTTATCTCCTTGTTATATCTTGATTAATATGTTTTTGGAGATGATGCATTGATAAGTTAGGGGTCTTTCATGCAAACCAAATATCTATGTGTCTTGATCCACATCTGAATTAAGGGTGAGGTTGGCGCCGTTAAACCGGTTTAAGCCCTCCAGTAAAATATTTTACTGACCGTTCCAAGGCGGTACTTCTTTTGTGGATCTTTTATGTTTTTGTTCTGTCTTGTGTTTGCTATGTTTTGTGTGCGTCTGTTTATATGTGCTTCGTGGTCACCTGCTGGGAAAGGGCTGACCTCTTGGCTCTCGTTTGTGGTGTCTTCTATGAGTTTGTCACTTTCCCATTGGTATCCTGGGTCAGGTGTGGTACTTGATTGTATCGATTCCTGATCTTTGCAACCTTACTTACCTTGTGTTTTTACGTACGTACCTGTTTTGTGAACTTTACAATGCTTTCAATGGAATTTCCCATAAAAAATTGTTTGCCGTTCTTCTTTCAAACCGATGGGAATTTTTATCAGATTATCTCGTCACATACTCAGGACAGAAGTCCCAACAAATCGCTGGTAAAAAATCCTTATGCCATCTGAGATAAAGCTTTTAGCAGGGACTAAAATTTACTATTGTTTTAATTCAAAGGGAGATGATCCAACTTTAAAATGCTGCCAAAAACAAACTATACGTCAGAGACAGAATTTCTTGCAGTATTTTTAATGTGCAATCGATTGGCCTTAAAATAGCGTTTTCAAATCCTAGGTTTACTTTGGATTTTGTAAGGAAATGCTGAATTTGTGCTTTTAATGAAAGTACAGATAACTTGAAAGAAGATTGATTTACCTAAGTTGTTTTTCGTGAATTAGGACAGGGCGGGAACCAGCAACTCATTGCAATATTTAATTTGGTTAAACTCAAAGAGTTTAAAGGTATATTCAATAGGTCAAAGTGTAAAGTTACTTTTGGCTTTAAGTATATTTGACTCTGTATATAGCTGGTATCGAATTCACTCAACGAAAATACAATATTAGTATATCATACACAGATAAGCTGCGGAAAAGATCAACTAAAGCATTACTATAAGAAATGAAGGCTTCTCATCATGTGTCATTATTTGAAGAAATTTAATGAACCAGACACCGAGTGTATTTATGTTTTGGGACCAGTTGAAATTAGAGGAAGCCGTAAAAGAGGCATTTTTGATTTCGAAATCTGGAGTGTTTGTGGTGTGAAAATGAAACAAAACAAGTGAGCATGACCAGGAAGTGCCTCATTGCAGACAATGGCACCGCGAAAAAGAGCCACAGATCACAGACAGTCACAAGACAGCAGGTATGCAATTTAAAAAAAGTGTAGCAATCAGCCCTCTCTCTCCATCTCTCTCTCTCTCTCTCTATCTCTCTCACTCTCACTCTCTCTCTGTAAGATGAATGCAATACTGGAAAGGCCAAAGATAATTACATTATAAACAAGAACAAAACACCCCCTCCACACACACACACACACACACACACACACACACACACACACACACACACACAATGGGCGAAACAACATACAATGGCTCAACAACAACAGAATCACCACTTTAGAATAGAGAGAGAGCAACATCGGTCAAAATTAAGCTTTACCTCCCAGATGATAATGGTCTGTGTAAACACTAAGTCCGTTATGGGAACACGAGTATACGTATCTATGACAAACAGAGTTGTACATTTTGTTCAGATTTTGGTGTCGATAAGAGTAACCTTTTAACAATGTTTGTAAAATGCTTTGGCTAGCAGGCGTTCGGATTGAGACTTAGCCAGAAGACATTCGATTCGAGACTTAGCCAGCAGACATTTGGATTGAGACTTAGCCAGCAGACATTCGGATTGAGACTAAGCCAGCAGACATTCAGATTGAGACTTAGCCAGCAGGCATTCGGATTGAGACTTAGCCAGCAGACATTCGGATTGAGACTTAGCCAGCAGACATTCGGATTGAGACTTAGCCAGCAGACATTCGGATTGAGACTTAGCTTGCAGACATTAGAGTCGAGACTTGTTGGCCTTATCACATGGATAAGGAAAACCCAAAGGTTTAACTCACATTACATGAAAAGAAATGTGCATGCCATAACGATGCTGAAACTGATTATCACCACGAGATAAAAGTGTTAAAATGTTAATTGGAACCAACTTGTTATCGAACTAAATCAATTCGTAATCATTGTTTCGTTCTATGGAGAATGTGGAGTTAGAGCAGGACATTGTGAGCACACGCAAAATCTTGGAATCAACAATTACATGGTTGCTTGTTCCTTTGAATGACTCGGACTGGAAACATATGTTAAGCAAATAGTCCAAGATCATACTGTCTCTCTACATGATTATGTATTTGGTTCATTCAGCAAATTATGCATTATCAACTGGTAAATATTAGTTCCCATTACAAACTGGGCGAATGCATTTACAAACTCTGCACTTTAAGAGTAAAGCCTGAATAATCACACTGATTATAAGAGACTGCATTTTCATAACACAGATTCAAATACAAATTGCATTTTATCTCCAAACACTCTGCATAACGGTTAATGAGTACCAACAGAGTCGGGCTGGAAGATAATGGTACCATTTTCCTTTGCTAATTAACTCGTTATTTTACGTGCTTGCATAGTGATGCAGTGGTGCTATGCATTCATAGCTGTTGTTCTTGAATTAAACTTCACTTCTTTCTAATCTGACAGTGTGAGAAAGGTGAAAGCTTCTGAGCAGCAGCACAGATAAGCCAGAGCCATTGCTGACTTAAATATTTCCATGAGAAAATCATACTTAATAGAGTGTATTCTTTTTCAGACATCTCTTCTTTGTAATTCATTTACTAGTGCGTTTTATGCTTCATGTATGTGCACTAATAAATAATAAGAGTGATCTAAGACATTGGAAGCAAAATCAAGTAAATGTATTTACTGTTCCCTCAGAGAGAACCGAAATCTCCAACCATCCAAACAAGTGTATGATGGGCATCAACCCTTTGTATACTAATGTTGCATAATGCTGCATTTCATCTAGGTCTTCATTGTTTGCAAAAGTGATAAAAGAACGTTTAGAGTTAACTTAATTAACGATGACATTGACCATTTGATCAGGGGTATGATATGTGTATCACCCACCCATCATGGTTCGATGATGTAACCAAGCACGCTTTGTTCAACTTCACAAAGAAGTTGGGGAGAAACAAAATAGTTTTGGCTTACATTTTACAGTTTGTTTGTCTGTTCCTAGTAGCCTTGTTATGATCACCGACTGAGAAAAGACTGGCTTCTTGGCTCTCTTGTGTGTGGTGTTTCCTTATGTTTTTGATATGTTCCCATATGATGTCCTGGGTCAGGTGTGGTACTTGGATTGAATCGATTCCTGATCTTTGTCTTCTTTACTTTTTGTAAATATGGTCAAGGTCACCAACGCATGATCAACTGTTTATACCCAAATGTTATATCAATTTGCAAATTGGTTTCAAATCCTCCAACTGGCTCTTGAGATTTTTGTATATCCCCACAGATGCCAAGCCAAACGTCTACATTGATCCCTTCTACTTCTGTGTTTGAGAGGATAATGACCAGGACACACCACAGGCATATATCATAGCCTACATACATATACAAGTATGAAGACAAAATGTGAAAGCATTAAGTAAACTCTACTAACAATGTGACCTAGTATTGTTT
This sequence comes from Loripinus fragilis, assembly GCA_964019695.1. Taxonomy (NCBI): domain Eukaryota; kingdom Metazoa; phylum Mollusca; class Bivalvia; order Lucinida; family Lucinidae; genus Loripinus; species Loripinus fragilis. Next base: position 43,716,697 of record OZ026525.1, read on the forward strand.
AATTTTTTAATTCATGATTTCTATCTGTAAGACTTAATTTCTGCTTAACTAGGTCTTACCTGTGTATTGTATATTTTCCTTTACTCTAATGGACTAACTGTTTAGCAGATGCTGTTTCTGCTTTGAGAATGTATCATAATGTTCTAGTGCAGTGCCAAAAGATGTACCAAAACTCCAATGTCTCATTAGTAAATAGTAGACAGTTCTTCATTATCAATAATAATGATTTGGACTGACTATCTTCTGATCTAGTTTCTGTTATAGATTGAACTGAAACTAGTTGTGACATGCAATATGTTGGACCGACTGGTCGACATTTAAGACTAGGTTTTGTGAGCAATAAAAATGAAAAAGCCTAATAAATTTGACACTTTTCTTTACCGCCATTTTAAATATACAGGTCATTCACCTAAAAACGTTTCGATTCAACCTGTTGAAAGAATTATATACAATATCGTTCTTCATCTAATTTAAAAATATCAGAAGACACTAAACTAAACTACAATGAATAATATTTTTGTATTCTCCTTTTTCTTCAGGTTTTAATGATAATAAAACCACGAAGTAATATTTCTACAATGCCAGATTTTCATGTTTTTTCTCTTTTGGAATGTAAGAAACGTTATGTTAGATTGGATGGTAAACATTAAACGCAGAATCTGTGCAGAAAAACGTATTAATAGTTCTCTCAAGGATTTTTAGTTGTTTAAATAACCATAGTCGTCATGGTTTACTTTCATTTTTAAGTTATTTGCCTATTTTGGTTTTATGAAAGTTAGAGGTAGAGGCTAACAAATTATACGATAGAGCTAACAAACCATATAACGCAGCTATTTTGACAAGACGTTATGTTCAACATTTCCTTTGTGGTCTTATATCGATTCTGAGGTCAACCATAAACGCCATTTACCAAATTTCTATTCATAAAGAAAGGTATGGAATTTATCGATTTGCACAATATCTTTAAAGATTAATGGGCGATTTCATCTGTGCATAATTACTTTAAAATTAATGATATAGAAACTCCCATCATTCGCTATAAATATAACAAAGCTATAACAACAACTATACTCAACTAAACAAAAATCGTTATCGATATGGATATAGATTCCAATACACTTGATTCTTGAGATTGTCAAAATTTATTTATTCACATCCCCCTGTATGGCATGTTATTATTGGTGATCTAAATGTCATCCCTGATTCTAAAGTTCACAATATTATTTCTAAGGATCCTAAATATAGATTTCCTTTTAATATTGACTTAATTAAATGACGTGAGGAGATTGCTGCTTCATTAAATCGTTTGGTATAGACAAAAAATGATGAACCTGATGTCTTGAAGGAATGGAAGATTAGCATTTTAAAATTATTGATACTCCTATTTTCTTTAACTCTTGTAATACTAATCTTTTATCCCTGAAACCTAAATCTTCTTTTGTCGCCTTCAGCACGGTATCCAGGATTTTCATACAAATGTATTTTGGTTCCAGCAGATAAAGCTGCAAACAATGTTGAAGATGTATTATGTTGATACTTTAAAATGTGAACTTATTGGCACTAATGCCTATAAACTGCAAGCTTTCTTGAATGAGAAGGTTGTTGTCGATGGGCATGGTTGCCATAAAGCCCTACAATTTGTGTCAAAGCTAAAGAAAATCAAGACAAGCTTCCTACGTTATTCTAGTTACATGTACTCCATAAAAAACCTATAAAGCAAAGTTTATTGTCATTGTGCCAATTCTAGTTCTTGTTTGACCACATAACTTTATAAACTGTTATCGTCTTGTCTTACCGCTAACAAAAACATGTTATTAAGTACTGCGTATGAACGGTTTGGTAAGAATCTCTTTTGGTCTATAAAAATGTTGGTGAAGTATTAAATATTCTTAAAGCTAGGGACTTCAACGCAGCCGGTTTGTCAACATATGATGTTCCACTCTTAACACCACTTTACCCCATAATTTGATTTAAGATAAACTTATTGATCTCTTCTTCTTACCTTGCATGTAACGACAGAAACGCACTTTTCACTTTGGAACGGCCACAAAAACATCATACTGTACATGGTCTTGTCAAAATGTATGTGATGCACTGACCTTTCTGTTGGACAACATATTTATACGATTTGGCACCATACTTTATAGTAGGGATTCCAATGGGCACTAATTGTTCTCCCCTGGTTGTGGATCTATTCTTGTTTTGTTATGTTATGAGAGAGACTTTTTGATGTTTCTTTCTGATGATAAGCAGGCTGATATTATTAGCGCTTTTAACACTTCATCCAGATATTTGGATATTATTTTAAACAAATATAACGTTTATTTTGACAATAATATTATGGTAAGTCAAATATACACTTAATAAAGACGATACCTCTGATACTGAAGCCTTGTTTTGGGATTTGCATTTGTCAATTTCTGATATTGTTTCTACCATTTTTTTTCGATAAAAGTGACGATTTTGATTTTGAAATAGTAAATTTCCAATTTTTAGATGGTGATGTTTTCTCGCCCCACATCCCATGGAGTTTATACTTCTCAATTCTTCAGATTTCCTAGAGTATCTACCCATGTTGCAGACTTCAACACTTGCCATAAACTTTTAACTCAAAAGCTTCTTAAACAAGGCTATCAGTATCATAAACTTGGCAAATTTTTTTTTTTAATTTTACCGCTGATACAACGATTCAATATCTAAATTTTATGTTGGACTTTAATCTCTTTTGCCAGGGACTTTCGGAGCCAGAGTCTATGGCGACTAAGTGTATAAATTAAAGAAAACTGATGGCACTAATAACTTTTCAGCGCAGTTTATTAAAATATGTTCTCATTATAAAAAGATTGGTTATAATATTAATGTATTATGACAGACTTAATTGCACACTAGCGGGCCAGACCTCAGACTCTATGACGGTTCTGACTTTAAGATTTGTCTATAGATGAGAGGGCTGGGGCCTGATGTGGCGTCTTTGGTCAAGCCACTTGGGGTTTAATTGTTGGATTTTTTGCTCCAGTATTCAGGTGTACACGTATGTACTGTTGAGTCCTAATCCTTGTTTTATCTCTTTTTATATCTTAATTTGTACGTACTAGGAGATAATGCATCGCTAAGTTAGGGATCTTTCATGCGAACCAAACATCTATGTGTCGTGATCCACATTAGGATTAAGGGTGAGGTTGGTATCGTTAAATATGCTTTAGCACTCAATTTTTTTTATACTGACCATTCCAAAGCGGTGCTTCTTTTGTGGATCCCTTTTGTTATTTATGTTCCATGTTTGTCTTTGTTATGCTGTCTTGTCTGTTCCTTGTGTCCTTGTGATCACCTTCTGCAAAAGGGCTGACCACTTGGCTCTCTTGTGTGTAATGCTTTTGTCACTTTCCCAAATGGTGTCCTGGGTCAGGTGTGGTACTTACATTGTAATTGTATCGATTCCTGATATTTACCCTCTTTTTACTTGCAATTTCAGATGAATAATTCAGAACTTTAAGCCTAGCTTGCTGCTGTATGCTTTTAGACATTACCAAATAGGGGATGCAATCACTGTGACAGTGGTTTTCTTGTTGTACAATTGGCACCCTGTTGGTTTTCTGGGAATTTTGAAGTGTAATTTCTGGGCTGTTTTAGTGTAGGAATTTTTGAGAGTGTTGGAGCATTCTGCAATACGATTGACCAGCACAAGCAATAATTGGTCTTGAAAACCATTTTTGGTCTTTATGAGAGTGGCCGTTAAACACAGGTTTTACTGTAAATGTAAACTTTCCACTTGCACAATTTCAATTTTCTAGCTAGTCTGTGTAGCGCTGCAAGCCGAGTTGAGCCCTTTTTTGATGCAAATCTCGAAGACAGAGTATCTCACGACGAGACTCCATTATGTCACAAGTGGATACTAGTTGGTCTTGATCAAGAGAATTGGTCTGATCAATACCATGCTTATGACAGTGGTTATTATTTCCCTGGAATAGCCCTGTAGACAAATTATATAGCCACTTAACTACAAGTTGCATTTTATGAAACAATTATTATCTGATCTTTATCAGACAATAATAACAAGACATATTTTACATATCTTTAGAAAAGCGACATTGCGTGTGCACTAAACACACTTGCAGTGTTCTTTTCGTTAATTGATTTATTTTTCAACTACAAAAACAACACTATCATTTTGTTGTTGTTGTTGTTGTTGTTGTTGTTGTTGTTGTTGTTATAAATTTCAAAAGAAAAAATGGATAACTTTGAGTTTTACTTAAATACGTTGATTAAGCATGCATGAGTGTAGATGTTCAACTAAATTGAGAACCGACGAGCAAGAATCCAAATTTCATGTACAAGTTATACTCCTCACATTTTTGTCTCAGTTGTACCTTGGAGCACAGAAAGGAATATTTAATTGCAAACTGACACATACTATGTTAACAGAGAAATGAAGTTCGAATTTACTTTAGCGCCAGAAACGTCTTTCAATCACAACTGTGACAACAATGGTGAGAGTCATTTCTTACAATCTTACATAATATTTTCCGTAATTAATACTAATTGTTCTAAGGAATATTCCTTAGAACAATTAGTATTAATTACGGAATATATTACGAAAGATCGTTAACAATGATTCATATTTGAACACCCCTCGTATCAACTGATTTTACAACTTTTAATACATGACTGTCTCTCACAGTAAATTCAAAATTTATCCGACGGCTTGCTTCTGCACTTCATCAATGGGGATTGTAACCCATTTATGCCGAATGATTTTTCCCATCTTTATCAATTAGATGAGTTCAACTCTAATTTAGGGTTGTTAGGTGGTAATTTTTATTTTATTCAAATTGTAATAGGACAGTCTGCAATCACTAAAGATCCTGATCTAAACTTTCGACTTGCATCTAGGTCTGCACTGTTTGCCAGTGTCCCACAAAAAGAACGCTAGGATTATATGGGTTAAAAGTAGATTTAAATATTATTTATAGGATTCTTAAAATGGGACATGATTCTGTTATAACGTAAACAAAAGTAACGTGTCTTGTGGCTAGCATGTCAATTCACATACATTTTTCCTGGCCAAGCATAAATGTGAGAAATGATGTATGCACATTGTTGCTTTAATCAGCACACCTGGTTTTCTGCATGTTGTGCTATCTCGAAATAATTATTATCAGTTATATTTCATATAAACTGCATTGTTGCATGTTGCCTGATAAACTTTGTCTATCTCACGGCATGTGCCTTTATCAGGTCATGATGACGTTGCGCGTTTTGAATGACGCCGCCAATGACACTGAATCGAAACAAAAATCGATAATTATGTCATAATCGCTAGTTTGAACAGTGAATTAGAGGTTCGCGTCATTTGATATCAAGTTTACCATGCTCGGTTATGAGAACGTATGTTGAATCGCTCGGCAAGCCTCGCAATGTCAACAAGCGTTTTCTAAGCATTGCCTGGTAAACTTGATATCAAAAGGCACTCACCTAGTATTCTCTAGTTTTCTGCCAAGGATATATTGATATATTGGGTTGTCAGACAAATAGGAATAAAAGGTATGATTACTTATAATTACCTGAGCGTGTTCTGTTAATGTATAAGGAATTCAATGCCTGCAGGTGGCTTCATATTTGTCCAGACAATATTGTGTGTCTAATTAATATCATATGTTTACTTCTTGGCAAGCTACTGCCTTATTATCCTGATATATCTCCTCATTTTAAAGGTACGTTCAAATAAATGGTTCGGTTAAAATGAAAATGGAACGTATCGCATATGCGTTAAGCCATTCTTAAAGCGTGCATTCGCAGGTTACCATTGGTCTTAATTGCCTAATGTTTGGTATGCGCTTTCCGTCAACATTCATATACTGAATCGCAGGCCCGTCTTATTTATCTCTAGTTGCCTATGCTACATGTATAAGTGCCAAAATTCATGTGCTGGCACATTGATAGAATATCGATGCACTTTGCTTAGGTAAACAGCATGACTGTGAGTAGGCTATCTATCTATCTATCTATCTATCTATCTATCTATCTATCTATCTATCTATCTATCTATCTATCTATCTATCTATCTATCTATCTATCTAAATAAATAAATAGATTGTCTTTTTATCCAGGTAAACGGCCAAATTTCGCTGCAATAGTTCGATATCAAGTCTTTAAAATATTGTTGTTTTTACTATTTTTATATTACATTTGGAACACATTGGTTATATAGACGACGAATGTGCCACTTGACATAAGACAGTGATTTACTATTAATTTGTCTGAAACTACATTATCTATAATATGGGCCTGACTTTTGGGTTTCTGACAAAGCAAGACTCAAACCAGTCTCCTCAGCTACAGAGACTAGCTAGAAAATTGAAATTTCGCTTGAAGCAAGTTTAGACTAGAGCGCGCAGTCGATGGGTCGCCATCGCAAATCCCCACGCTAAAGTTTTGACTCCCCCCAGCACCCACAAGTCCCTCCCCGGGACATGACTCTGGCAACAGAATGAAAATTCTGTTCAATATGTTTTCTATCTTTTATTTGTGAGAACACAAACAAAGAGTTTGGTATAAAAAGCTTTGAAATTGACATGTTAATGATATTTGACCTTTTAACCTCGCCCCAAGGTCACCAGTTTGACACTAGGATGAAATTTTACTTGCATTCTGTTCTGCTTGTAATCCCCGTCGATTTGATATGCCACATGACCATGTTTGAAAAAAATGACCCCCTGGGCACCCCCAGTGCCCCAAAGTCTCACCCCTGGGCCATGACCCAGGTGACAGAATAAAAATCCCGTCTGATATGTTTTATATCTTTCATTAGTGAGAAAACACACAAAGTTTGGAATAAAAATCTTTGAAATTGACTTTGTAATTGAAATTAAATGATATTTGACCTTTTGACCCCTCCCCAGGGCCCCAGGGGCGGGGCCAAAAAAAATACGTTGCGCGCCCCATTCCTGTGAGTAACTCACACAGTCGACAAATTTGGTTTAATTTCGTCCAATGGTTTAGGAGAAGATAGCATAACGGATAGACAGCAGGATGGAATTTGATTTTGGTGCCTACGTACCCCCAAAACCCACGACTTGGGCATGACAAAGGCGACAGAATAAAAATCCCGTCTGATATGTTTTGTATCTTTCATTTGTGAGAACACACACAAAGTTTGGAATAAAAATCTTTGAAATTGACTTTGTAATTGAAATTATTTGACATTTTGACCCCTCCCCAGGGCCCCAGGGGGCGGGGCCAAAAAAAATAATTTTACGTTGCGCGCCTATTTCACGTGAGTAACTCACACACCAAATTTGGTTTAATTTCATCCAATGGTTTAGGAGGAGAAAGCATAACGGACAGACAGCAGGACGGAATTTGATTTTGGCCCCTAAGTAACGGACAGAGGCGATAGCAATACACTGAACCGAAGTTATAAGTAGCCACCATACAATTTTTGCTCCCGTTCAGAAAATAAAAATCGCTCTCACAAAATTTAAATTCTATTAAAAGGTCCAAGGCTTTGTCGAGACTCTGCAAATTATGTCATTTCAAAATGACTGGTAAATCTTGCACAGACGAGGTCCGAGTAAAGGTACCCTCATTTCAAAAAGTCACATTTTTGAGTGTGATATAAACTATTCATCAGATACGTTATCCATTTATATTTTAATTAGTTTGAAGATGTTTATAACAGCTGTGATATAAGATGAAAATAATCAAAAGTTTTTTTGACAATTGAACACTCCATTTCTCTTCTATGTTAACATGAAGACAGCCACGGTCAACAACTTATTCAAAGAATTTTTAGCTTAACATGCAGTTTGCATACTCACTTTGCATTACTCTGAACGCTTTATTATCTGCGACACAGCAGTGCAATTTTCAGAGGTTCTTCATTATGGATTGGCGTCACAGTTCTGCTTAAAAATTAAAAGAAATTTTTAACAAATGCCATTTAAATGACCTTTAAAGTTTCGCGTTAAAGCGGAAGTAGATACCAAATTAGTAAAAATATCGTTAGAAAATGGGCTCATCAAGTTGCATGGTGTTTTGTCAAACATATTAACATAAAATAAAAGACATACAATGATTTTAGTATGTGCAGCTGATGATTTCCAAAAAATTTGGAAAATTTGGAAAATTATCAATTTTTAAAAATTCATAAAAAATCTGTCATAAGCAAAATGTCAAGTGTTTGGTGTTTTTTCAAGTCGACTAGGCAGGTTTGCAATCACATGTACTTAAATTCGACAAAAACTGCAATCAAAACGCTTATTTTCTTCAAAAAGTTGATTTTTGCATTTTTGAACCCAAAAATCGTGAAATGATAGAAAACTCTTCCAAAGCACCGCTAAGCTTTAGTCCATTTCAATGCACATACTTGGGCAAAAATTCATTTCAATATCACTAGGGCTTAGTCAGAAAAAAAGAAATTGAAAAGTGGCTACGTATACTTAGAACTTCGGTTCAGTGTATCCCCTTCGCTTTATTAAAAAAGCGTAGGGATAATAAGATACTTTTTAAAAGGCGTTTAACAAAGGTGCTGATCAGTCTGCCGGCATGGTCAGGCTGGTCAGTGGCTTAGTTGTTCGCACACCTCGACGACAGGTATTCTCGTGTTTATGATTTTTGATTCTTAACGTCCCATCAACAATCTTTCCGTTATATAGGGACGAGTTTCCTGGGTTGAACCAGTACCAAGCTAGGATAAATGTGTCTTGCTCAAGAACCACAACGTAGTTACGCCGACGAGGCTCGAACCCGCGGCCCTTTGGTCTCGAGTCAAGCACTCTACCACTGGGCCACTGCGCTCCCGAGTCGAGGCCCATTATTAAGTAGTGTCACGCATGTTTATTTAGTAAAGTCATGCATGTTTGTATATATGTACATGTTTCCACATTTTTATGCATCATCTTATATGTTAAGAGGGTCATATAATAGACTAGCCATCTAGCTAAATATGTCACCATCTTGAAATCTATATTTAATAGATTATTGCGTTAACCGGGAAAATGGAGAGGATCTGCTGCATTATTTCAATACCACGGTCCATCGCCTAAACCAAATCAACTTGGAGTATAAAAATGCTAGATACTGAATAAACACACCCGTCTTCGACAATGATGCTTATTTCTCTTTATTATATGTAAGTGCATTCATAAAGAAGAAAAAGAGCAACGTATTATTTACATGGAATGTTCTTAATCAAGAATGTAGTGCAGGATGCACTAATAATCATTCTTCTGTCTTACCGAGACAGTATAATAAGCAGCAGAGAAAAGAGCCAGGCCGTGGCTTATTGCATAGGGATTAAGTCATACTGACTTCACCCTTTACATACCAATGGAATTTTCCATAAATAATGATATCGTTCTTTAAAAGGATACTATGCTTGACAATGTAAATATTTTTCAAACTCAACACAGATTATAGAGTCAGTCTTTGTTCCAGGGTGAAATATTTAAGTTATGTCGAAGGTAAACGCCAAGGATTCCGGAGTTCTAAGATTTTCTCTTGACAAGAAAAACACACACGATTTTATTGAATTTAAGTTCCATCTCATCCATAGGAAACAGGACGCTCTTCATCATAACACAGTATTGATTGTATGTGCTGAATAAGTTAAATTGGTGGGTGTGATAGGAAGAAATAAAATACTTACCTTTGTAAAATCTCCAAATATAAACCCTTGCTCTAGTCCAACAAAGAGTACCAGGGGTATCAGCAGCTGACAGCGAGAATCTTTCAACATTTTGATGGTTGACAGGAATAACTCTTTAGTTGTTATCTGGACCTCGGCATTGAGGCTCTTGGACCCTATAGCGTCTTTGTCCAACAGCGACATAAGAATGACCACGCCCATAATACCGCAGCCGAGGTAAATACTAAGAAGCATGTATTTAGTAGTTTCGGGTATTTCCGTATCAAACATGTTATGGGTGACGTCATATTTATCATGATCGTCATCTATAGTACTCACACCACATATAGAAGCACCACAGGTCGGAATTACTGAATGGTTGAAATTGTAAGAAATGTTAAAGTTGGAAGCATTGAGGGTTTGATTGTTAGCCAGCACGAGCGTTGTAATAAGGTTACCCCATATATAGCTACTGCGGTAAAAGCCACAGAATATACCCATATATTTGTTTATTACTGTATCCTGATCTATAATACGGGAATGTTGAGCGTATGTCAGTGCGAGTGTGGTGATAAATGTAGCTTGTGCACTCATCAAGGGTCCGCCCAGAAGGCCCAGCGTAAGGCCCAGTGGTATGAGCATGTAATCTTTCGGATAAAAGTTCCCTGCGAAGTATCCTGTGAATAAGATAAACGCCACGACCATTGTCCACTTGGTTGATATTTTGTCTATAATCCATGGTGCCAACATGCACGAGATGACCGTTGTGGCGTATATACAACTGATTGACACTAAACCTACCCAACCCTCTGGGTTCATAATACTTTGGAGGCTGAGAACAGAGACGAATGCTGTATGAACAAACATGAAAGCTATTCCTAAGACTGTCACATTCTTCAATGCCTTTCCCTCCTTCATTTTCTGGACAGATCGAAGAGTGGCTGGGTCCTGTGGTAAGGCGTAATAATTCACCAGATTGTAAGAATGGATTGTACTACGTCGTCGATTCTTTCCCAGACTGTTAAGATCACTTAGACTGTGTTGCGAGTTTGAGGTTGGATGGTAACTCGTGCTAACACGTGGTGAGCCTTGGTAATACGTCATGCTCACGCGCGGAGTGCCCGGATAATGAGGTTCCATGTGTGTGGAGTAAATGCAAAGTCTGTCACGTGTCAAAGTACTCGAGTCTGAACGTTCATCACCGGATATATGACAGTGTGCCATCCTCCAATGCTAGCAATATTCTTTCTAACATTTCATTCTAAATTATGATATACACAAAATTGTATCCAGATATGAATTGAACTGAGAATAATTCTTGGCCTGAGAACATAATTGTGGTAAACTTACAAAATATCATGGCAGCAATGTTTGTGCCAAAATATCTTATAATTTACTTTAGAATCATATCATATATTCCATATCAGCCTCTAGCAGTACTGCATGTTGAAAAGTTTTAAAATACACTAGGGGTGTTTAAAGAGTTTCCCAAATACATGAGCCTGATCAGGCGAAACACAGTTTTTGCTGCATGCGAACAACAAATGCGCATATAAGACTACTCATCTACGCAGTTTGATCAGCAAATTTGTTTTTCGCTCACTAAAATATGCATCAAGTTGCGAAAAAATCTGATTTTGACGTAATGTTTTTCGTTCCAAGGAAAATATTATACCTAAACTTGGGTAAAGCAAATTTTCAGTTTGAGCCTTGCTTGTCCGCGAACCCTAAGACAGATTATCTCTTGAAGAGGACTATCTGTTTGTATTTGTTTGAGTTGATGATTTACGCCTCAGTAAGCAATCATGGTTTAGTTATTCGGGACATTTTCTGGGTTGAACCAGTACTAAGCAGAGGACGAAATACCTTGCTCAATGACACAACACAGTTGCTCCGGTGAGGCTAGAACCAGCGATTCCACGATCACAAGTCGAGCACGTGCACTCTACCACTTAGCCATTGCGCTTATAGCTGAACATGCATTTGACAACAGCGATTTACCAGGCCTGGGGATTATAAAACTTTTTTCATACTCAACTTAACTGAACATGAGCATTCTAATGCTCATAAAAGCTAAAATACATTAGAAATAGTTATTCTTGCTTAAACTGTTCAGATTCTGTATATATCCTGCTAATAAATGTTAAAATGCCAACAAACATTGGCATTTTAACATTGATGAGCAGGATAAATTTCCATGCCCAGTCGAGTTGAGAACGAAAAAAAGTTTTATAACCTCGGGTCCAGGCAAACACCAAAGACAGATTTTCAAGCGAAGAAGCTAAAATAGTTCTCAATAATGATAATTCACTTTACACAGAACATTTTACTGACGATATATGACTCTCATAAAATAAATAATTTCCACAGCAATATATTGAGTCAACGTTATCAGAATCCATCAGCCTAACAAATGAAAATGCCACAGTACAAACATTGGAACACAGCCCTGCATAAAACCGTATCTTACAGCTGTTTTATACGCTACTAATATCCTTTGTGTGTGCGTGTTCTGCTTTGCCTTAGCAGCCATCGATTAACGGACAAGTTTCTGGCACTTGTCGCTTCTGTTACGGAATTACATCGAAGCTGAGCATGTCTTGTGAAATTCTATCAGCAGCAGAAATGCACCGCATCGCTTCAAAACGTATCGTTTTGAAGCCATGCGGTGCATTTTTGTTGCTGTTGCTGTTTAGCCGTTTCGTAATCATGAAACTTTTCATGCAGATTGGTACAATGCAGTTAGGAGGGTCCCTTATAAAGATTGTGGGGTCAGAATAACATTTCATAATTTTCATAATCGTTTGCTTTGGTTAATATTTTGTTCTTGCTACTTTGCATAGTTGCATACATGTGTTCTGTTTTTGCTTGTTTGCTATGTTTTTGTTGTATATCTTTACATTTCATTCTCATCTTAACAAGCGGTGCGGACTAAAGCACATCATCAGCTTTTTGCTATTCGCAAAATAGACGCGCTTGCTAGTTGCAACAATAAAATATCATGAATACACAAGTTTGATGTTTAAGGCATCGAGATACAATTGTTATAGACTCTTCTAGGTCTGCAGCCATATCAACGAAACTAATAATAGCTTCTTTACTTAGAAAATTAACCAAACATATGGCACCTTTGTTTTACTTCCGCTAAGAGTTCCTGACAGAATGCAAAGAATCAAAATTTACTTCAGACATGCACATAATAAGAATGCAGACATAAGAATATATAACCCCACAAAATGATTTTTTTCTCAAACGTATGTTTTGTGTGCGCTTTAGAAACGTCCCAGGAATACATTTCTTTTACGCACTCAAAACAAGATGGGTTTTTTTCATAGATAGAATATAGAATAGTTCATAAATAGTCCCAACTCTCTGAATTCATTGTGTCCAAACATTTTTTCGAATTAGGAAGCATTTCGAAAAATCGGAGTTTTCGAGGTTTTACTGTGCATTCTAATTTGTGGAAGTCATCCCCCAACAGGTCTGTTAAATACTGTAAATTCGGAAATTTTCGCGAGATTTTAATTGTCGCGAATTTCGTTAAAAGACACATTAGATTTACCAATATCAATAACCGACAGAGTGATTTTGCCATTCCGCGAAGGTTTCATTTTCACGAAACTTCGCATATGCGAAGTTTCGCGAAAATAAAGTCCTCGCGAAAATTTCCGTTTTTACAGTATATCATATCTGTAATGGGCAAATATGACATGTTTTAACAGAAGCACTATACTGCTTAGCAGCACTATGTTCATGTTTGTAGATTTTAAAGATCACATAACAACCATAGTAGTATTAGAATAGGCACCGCCAACTGCATATACAACTTTGTGTGAGAACAATATATCGCCGGTAAGAGTACAGAAAAAGCGCCCATAAGACCCATGCACGCTCACCAAAGTTGCGTTTAAAGTCTCTTACAGGGTTATAAAAGGGATAAAGTCATGCCCAAGGTGACATGTACATTTCGACTGATCAAATTTGTTTAAGCTTTTTTTGTAAGGGGTCACCAATTGAACACACTTTTCCCGCTTCAAAGCATATTTACATTTTACTTAGCAAAAATAAGCTAGTATACTCATTGTCAGCGATGGTTTTGGCGGATCCAATTCGTTTGTGCTATTTTAAAGGGTCACTTAGTGACTTTTACTGACAAACGATTAATTATCGCAAATGATTTAAGAGCATAAGATGCTTTAAGGAAACGAAAACAAACCTCACCCCAAAGTGTTCTAGTCTTCAATGTCTTCAATCTAGCTAGATACATTGCGCTAATGTGTGTTATGTTTTTTCCTCAAAGATTGCACAGGAACCACTTCAGCGTGGAACTTAAGATTCGGTACAAAACACAAGTAAGTACATGTATGCCCAGAAAAAGCTAAAATCACAGATAACTGGCCAACCCATGGCACTGCGAGAAAGAGACACAGACAGCCACAATACAGCGACCAGCAAAGGCTCAGACCAGCCTGTGCATACGCGCAGACTAATCAGAGCCTTTGCTTGTCGCTTGAATATTCTATGACTGTTAAGCTACTGTCTGAACATCATTTAGAGTTTTGATGCTTAAAAGCATGTTGCAGCGTAATTAAAGTTAAGAAACCTGTTCACCTCCTGAGCAAGATGATTGCAAAACTAGAAAGGAAATTAAGTATTACACCACAAAACAAGGATCCACCTACATTGGGAGCAATAGCAGACGAGGAATAGACAACAACAACAAAAGTACAGCCTTACAATGGACAGCACCAAAGGCCACCGGATGGGTGGGGGCTTGAGAATACTTTGAATACTTTATCGGCCAAATCTTTGCCATAGTTGCCATTGTTGTTAAAATGCAAAAACTGTAAACACCTTAATATTATTTCATACTGTTGTAAAGTGAATATATTGAGAAATATACACAATAAGTTGTAGAACGAGGATATCTCCATCCAGAAAAGGGAAAACACAATTTCAAAATTCTTTCGTTTATCATGCATTATAAATGATACAAAACCGCTTGTCATGGGCAAGTCCAAATCAAAAACAGGGATACAGTATCAACTGGATTTACTTTTTAAATAAAATTACACAGAATAGATCTGACTAAAGCATCGTTTATATGCACAATTTGCACCCTGGTGCAATTTGCACACATGTGCAAAATTATACCCGGGAGTAAATTTGCACCCCCTTATGTAGCGTTCATATGTCAATAAATTGTATTCATATGTTATTGGATTTGCTCTTTAGTTTCAGTTTTATTTAAGGAGAAATTCGATGTGTTAAGAATGTTTCAATTAGTCAGTTCAAGATACCGTCGTGTGAGAAAAATGCAACTTCAATTGGTTTTATTTGCTTTATTTTTTTATACAATATTTAAAGAGGATAAGTGGCACTTATAGAAGCTGTTGCAGAAGTAAAAAGTAATTATATGACTGTCATGCCAAGAGTGGTGGACGAACGTAGTGCTTGAGGCTTGCTTATACATGTACTGCTGATCAGTGGCTACCGAATGCCAAGGACTCTGCGACAAAATGCGCGAACAGCTGCAACGGAATGCGCATGTGTGTTAAGTTGTTTCAATTGAACTGCTGGTGGTAGTTTGACTAGGACTGCGCAGAGCTCTTCGTAATAGCAAAATAAACGTCTTGTGAATGTGTTGAACGGGTTTGGTCTTCAATTGTTAACGAACTCTACTGAATCTCTGTTAAATTTCCGAAGGGAAATGAGTTAACCGAGATCACCAATGGCTACAAGAGGTTTGGATTCCCATATTGTGGGGGTAAGATAGACGGTAGACATATTTCAATTATTGCTCTGTCTGAATAACGCCGATTTAATGAATCGTAAAGGGTGGTCACTCCTTTATTATGCAGTGGGAACCTTTTCAACGATGTGTACATCGGATGGTCTTGACTCATGCATGGCGCCAGGGTTCTTGCAAACTCTGATTTCTATTGCTGGGGTAAGGAAGAGAAATTGTTCAGAAATAGAACCGTGCAAATCGAAGCCCATGGACTAGAAATTCCACTTGTTCTGCTTGACAACCCAGCATAGCCGATGAAGTAGTGAATACAGAGAGAAGCCATGACCTTAAGTTTTGATAAAGAGACGATTTAGTTTATTTTCATACAGGTTCATATAGAAAAGATGGGTAATTTATCAAAATCTAAGATCAAATTGTACATATGTGAAAACAAGTTGCATTCATGTGCGCAATTTGCACCCCGCGGCAAATTTGCACCCAGGTTCTAATATGCTCCACCGAATTTGCACCACCTACAAAGGTGGAGCAAATTCGCACCCGGATGCAAATTTACACCCGGGTGCATTTTCATAAAACACCGTTTACATGTCCAAAATACACCCCTGGTGCAAATTTAAACCCCGGGTGTATATTTGCACCGGGATGTATATTGTGCATATAGACGAGGCTTAAGATACTGTATAGGACAGTAGTACTTGTTAAATTGACTAAGAACAAGATTGGTTGACACAAAATTCATTTAGATTCATTTTATTACACAATTAATCTTTGTAAAAACTGTGACAATCAAAACAACAGTTCTTTTCTAATATCGATTTAGCATCGTTTGCGGAAATTGCTTGTTTTATTAATTCATATCCCGCTAAGTTTCGATATTTGAGAGATTTACAACTCATTTAAGGTCAGACAAATAAAACGTTCAATCATTAAAGCTCTTCAAGACCTCCACTTATGTACTGTAGTCTGAGGAAACAATTACATAGGATAATCTAAAACATTCCCTTGTCATTTTAAAGCCCGTAAAGGAACAAGAGTGTTCACTTTCAGTCGTCAGAAATTCAAATTAAACAGAGAAGGGTTTTTTCTAAAGTTTTCATTTTCCCACTTTTTTCTATCAAACAGGATGTAGGTTTTAACAAGAGCCGCTTGTTTGATCAGTACTCTTAACATATTTTTCGGAAATTTGTAAAGTAATTCAGATTTACAGAGTACCTTGTTTCCGAAATATAACGTTGGGTTTAACATAAACTCGAATTATCAGGATTTGGGATTTTGAGAGTCAACTATACCCTTTTCTATGGCTAAAAAGATATGATGATATTTTTAACTTTACTTTTATTATCCCAAGAGACAATTTTAATACATTGTTCTTGAAGATGAAACCGAAATGCAGACCTGTCTTCATTGCTATCTTTTAAAATCTCCGATCGGTGTTCTATTTAATCCGTTTATGCAAAGACAATTTTTTTTCAGACTCTGGGGCTCTTAAGGAGCTTGTTGTTTACATGGACCAATCTGTGACGTCCATTTCAAGAGCTGAAGAATATTTGTAGATTCTGTGTGCGTGTTCTTATGGTATTATAAATGAATAAATCAAAGCAACTAAAGATGCAATGATGCCGTTATATGTCGCCTTTCTAAATTTTCTTGTGTTGCTTTATGCCGACGATACCGTTGTTTGAAACAGTTGAAAAAGGTTTTCAAAATAATGTAGATTATGTTCTTCGAATACTCAAAGTATATGGCACTTAACTATTAACTTTGATAAAACTAAACTCTTACGTTTTGAACCGCATGGTATATTCTGATAAAACTTTGCAAACTTTTGCATTTTTGAATTTCCTAGACACTGGTATGCAAAACGGTGACGAGGCCTTGTCAAGCATCAGTCCGACGGATCATGATCAGTTAGTGAAAATGCTCCTAACTCTTGAACCACACGGTATATTTTGATCAAATTATACTTACTTATATATTTTAACATTGTCTGGCCACTGGTATGCAAAAACCGGGATTAACATTTGCCTAAAGATTCGACCGCCGCCTCCATTTCCCTCACAATCAATTCCGGAACTTACTACATTTGAGAATATTAACCAGTGAGATTATTACTTATACACATATAAGGATATATATTTACAACAGGAGTTGTTTTTTTAATAGCGGCTGAACTCTTATTTCGATATTAAAAAAACAATTCAGTTGTTGTAAGTGTTTTTCTCAAAGACTGACAGAAAACTCATCACACATTAACCTTCAATTAGAAGAAACCATGAAAACTATTCAAATGTCTCAACAAAATAGTATCATAGGAATAAAAGCATATTTGTTAAGAGAATAAAAGAATCTATCATGAGTGTGAGGGTAGGATAGAAGAATCCGTCCCGAGGATCGCCGTTTGGCATCACGAGGCTTGCCAAGCGATGACAAACGGTGATCCCGAGGGACGGATTTTTCTATCCAGTCCTCACACGAATAAAGGATTCTGTTTCTTGCTCACCACTGCTTTTATTTATTTTATTCATTTATTTTAGAATAAACTTCAAGAAGTACCTGAATACGCTAAAGATGTAATTTCACATGGTGACGGTACTTGATGTCCTGGGTAAGATAGCATGGGTAAGATAAGATTTTCTATCCCAGGGTAAAATCTTAGATATCCTTATCCGTTGTGCAAGAAAATAGACTGTAAAGTTTCTTTTCCTTTCTCTACGACCGAGGGTCTCAGTGTCACAGCAAGAAAGAAAACTCATACAAATCTCTGGTAAAATGTAAAAACTATAACTGCAATTATTTCCAATAATGATTGGCATGCTCTTTTGTCAGTCTCGACGAAGTCAGAGCAGTGCAAACTGATTTTAACTTAAATAAAGTCGTTTTCTATCTAGTTCAGATATACGAGGGTCATTTGGAAAGTTCTTAGCATGGCATCATAACTCCACAATGTGTTGATAAAATGCTATCAAGTTATACATTTTTGGAAACTAGAATTCAACGGCTACTTGATGGTTTAATTTTTGTCAAAAAAGGACTCGGCGTGCACGTGCAGCACATGCTCAAAATGAGTAGGGGTTTATATACTGGCGGAAATTTTAAGGAAAATACTTGGAAAAAAAAACGAAGGAAAATTGGGGACCTTATTAGCGATCATGATTTGACAAATTAACAATTTGGTGCCAACTATTTTTTTATTAAAATATATTATGCGATCACTGCTTGCACGACTACCACCTTTAAATTCGGAAAATGTTGACTAATAGAGAAATGATAAACTCTCAAAAATGGGACTTTTTTCGATTTTTCTTTATACTTTTACTATAAATTATGTCACTACAGGAGCACGAAAGATGCCTATTGAGTATGTTTTTAGCTTTATTTGTAGCGAACAATGCATAAAGATCACTTCGTCGCGCAAAAAGTGTGGCTTGTGTTGTTCTGTATTCAAGAAAATTATTCCTAATAGCACTACTCATACTTTTCAAGAAGTGGGTGGGTAACTTAACCCCTCACATTTTGTCGATGACATAAGAAATTCTCATGGTATCGCTTTAACCACCACAAAATTGATTGATTTCTACTCTCAGGGTATTTTTAATTCTTTGTTTGCCCCCGTTTTCAATTGAAATGAACCCGAACGTCAACTAATTGCTAAACTTACTCTACCCCATGGGAAGATTATAAGAGTTATCTTCCCTTTGTTCTGGTTTACAAAATTTATTTTGGTTTCAATACAAAGAGCATAAAGTGTGCTTGACAAAAATACCAACGCATGGCATTTATAAACTACTGTCCGTAAAATGTTTTCAAAATATGTGCATTGTGACATGCGATTTTTAGTCGAAAAAATTAGCGCATTGCTTTGCTTTCTAGACGGCTTTGGTATTGCTGTTCCGGTATTTAGTTATAAGAAACATCCAACTCGGTCATCAATTGTATAATAATTGTACCAGATTGTGGTTTACTAAATGGTGCAAAATTATCTAATTTCATGAACTATTGTTAATGTTCTGCACACTTTTCAAAAGGTAAAATGTTATATTTTCCAGTGAAATTTTGCGTTTTCCAGTATACAAACAGTACATGTATTCACAATAAAATTGTTCGTGTCTGCATTATAATATCCTCATAAAATTTGTGCCATAACATAGAGGAAAGATGGTTCTTTAAAATGATACCAAACATGATAGGTTTTGTAAATCGGTTACTGAGATAAAAGACCATGCTAAGAACTTTCCAAATGCCCCTCGTATATTCACTATCAAGTATTTCAGTTTCAGAGTATTGAAAACAAATAAGTACATACTTGCGCCTCAAAGGGTGTGCGGCCAAAATTGCATAAACTTACGCTCAGTCTGGACAAAGTGGGTTATGTGCCCAAAGCATGAGTTGGGGACACATTTCATGCTAATGAGTCAGTGTGTTCTGACCTTTTGACCTGTAAACCCTTTGTATTATGATGGCTTTTCTCAGATGAGATTGTCCATTACATATTTAAGGGATCACAAGTAGAAATTAAGATTATTTTGCATTTCAGTCCCTAAAATTGTATTTATCTTAACAAACCGTGCACCACCTGATGAAATGCCGCGTATTGTGACATTTCATCTGAGTCTTTACTACTTGCCAAGGATTTCCAGTATTCAAAGGGCTAATAACAGAGTGCAGCACCGATTATATGATACATTGACCTCATGGTATAGTATCTATTGAAACTTAGTGATTTCGCATTAGCAAACTTACAAGCAGTTTCGTTTCATTTGCAATGCCGCCTTCGGGGATGCAGGTGCAACTCATATTTTGGCCTCAACGAGAGAAACTATGTCTCCTGGGAATTTCAACCATATAAGCCTCAAGCCAACACTATAGCTAGAACATAGTTTTACTATTTTACTTTCATGAGGGCGAATAACAGAGGAGTTAATCATATTGCGCTAATATACAGACTAGTCAGTGTATTCCTTGTCTGCATACAACAAAGTCAAATTTTCTTGCGTCGAGGACCCTTTTATCTTATTTTCCAATCTATTGTAAGAAGAAGGAACATGCGCATACAGTAAAACCTGTGTAAAACAACCACCCTCAAAAAAAACTAAAATTGTCTTTCTAGACAAATTCTCGCTTAATGCGCGTCAAAGTATTGCAAAATGCTTTCGACCGTCATTAAGCTACCATTTGTCATTAAGATATTTGTTTTGTCTATTTTTGAGCGGCCATTTTACACAGGTTTTACTGTACATGCATATACTATTACCATGATTACTGAGTATCTCGTTCGCTTTATACATGTGACAAATCATGGATACTTTATTCAACTGCAATAAATGACCTTTTAATCTATTTAATGATTTAGACAATTCGGCGTCATCTGGCGTTTTTGAGTTCGCAAATGTCTGTATAACTTCTGTTTTTGCAATTTAAAGTACAGAAACTGCTTCATTAACTTACAAAATGTAAGTTATTTGTCATCTTCGTACAATTCCCAAAGATTCACTGATCTCTATCGATTAATTTATTTCATTTTCATTCCAAATAAGTCTCAACGAATGAACTAACTTGTTAATAAAGATTTCTCATATTGTTAGATTACGTAAAGCATTTTTTTTCGTTGGGTTTGGTCAAATTTTATTATACAAAAGTTCAAGATTGACGCAATACATCACTTATAATGCAAGTGTTCTAAATTTCTGCAGCTAGTATGCTTCGTATGCACGGATGATGTCTGAGATTTTGGCCTTGGGTAGAGATTCTTATCTTACCAAGATTGTCACATGTGAGTTGTTCATTGGATGTATTGGAACGCACACACATTGTCTTCAAGTGACGTCATTGCTTGTGTCAAAGGAATGACGTCATCATGTAATGTCGTCTTTTCAGGAACTTCTAGTAGTTAAATTTGAAATAAAAACGCGGAATCGAATGGTGAGCAAGAAAAAGAATCCATCACTGATGACTCCGCACGCCCTAAAGGAGACGGCAACATTGAAAGCGAGTGAATTGTAAATACAAACACCCTATTAAATCATGATATCTGCTGCGAAATTCAATCAAAATAGGTTTTAAATATGAAAGTTATAGCAATCCGAAAATCAAAATTCTGACTTCAAATAGGCCAAGAGATGCATCAAGTTGGAGATAGTCTACGCGCCATGGCAAATAACTTACAGTAGGTAAGTTTTAGATAGAACTAATCGACTTTAAGTTGCAGCACTTCTTACAAGGTGTTATACTCAGTATACTCTTCAGCCTTATATTGACTCTGAAATTGTTCATATAAGGCATTTTATCAGAATTCAGTTTGTCAACATAGGGATTGATTAACTTACCTTGTATGTTTAAAGATATATCTGTTATCTCTCCAATGCCCACTTATTTTTTTTTTAAAAAAAGCAGGAACCAGCTATTACTTGTTATAAGTACAATAAATTTATTCGTGGTACTGTATTAAACTATAACAAATAAGTAACTGAAAATGGTATTGAAACTTCTATTCCTGATTCGTGAGATTGTAAGGTGGCTAAATATTGCTAGCACTCTGCTGGTCATACAGTAACTGGGGATTTAAGAACTTTGAAGATAGGAGTCCAGGAATATCATAGGAAGGTTTCTTTAGTTTAAACTTTTATTTCATTTTTGTATAACAACATGTGTACATATAATGCAGTAAGTTCACATACAGATCATTTCGAAATACAAAAAAGGGATTCAGAAGAAAGTCTATTGACTTTTGTAAATCTGTTTCCCAGCTATTCAATATTAGAAATACAATAAACGTATGACTTGAATTGACATTAGTATGTATAAACAATACAGCAAAAACTCGATAATTCAAATTGGAATCAACCAGGTTTAGCTGTATATATTATAATGTCAAAACTGCTGTTTAATACAAAGTATGAATTTTGACTATTGAAAAGAAAATGAATATTTTACAAATTACAGTTATCCTCGCTATCTCCATGGGGTTTGGAGATGATCAATTCTTGGGGGGGGGGGGGGTATGGTCGTTGCCTCTATGTACCCAGCTAGCAGAATAGTCGTCAAACCAATCAATTGTGAACATACAAGTATTTTGGTGGATAATATGCTATTGTTAGAACCTTGAAATATGATTTCTGCAAATGTAGTGTGATATTGGAGCATCGCTTTGCGTATACAAGACATATTTTAAATAGTACTATTATTGCAAACATTAAGGTATGTTCCATACAAATGCAATGCATTTTTGAAGCATTAATGTGTATATTCAAAACGTTTTGACTTAATTATAAATTCTTGTACTGCATTAAATATCTGCTTATTTTGAACAAAAGTTAGTGTTAGATCACCACAAAGTAGAACGTTAAGATTAGAATGGCAGATATCCGAAACTGAGTTTAATAGATCTCGTCTAAGGTCCGTATACTGATGACATACAAATAAGAAATGATGAGTATCTTCTATATCACCACAAGTACAATAGGGATTATCAACTATATTTTTTGAATGCAAGTGTTGAAGAAGAGGACTGCATGCAGTTCTTAGTCTAGCATGATATATTTGACCAAGTCTTTTACCTGTGTTATATGGGGTGGTGTGATCAAGTTGGATTTCAGACTGTTTTTGAAGATGTTAAGGCTTGGGGAATTCCGTGTTTGCTCTGGAAGTTCATTCCAATCACGGACAGCAGAAGGCAAGAAAGATGTATAGTAAATACGAGAATTCGTATGTAATGTTTGTAGATCTGAGGAGTTACGTAGGGGGTATTGTGATGCACTACCAACAGTAGCAGGCACAAGAGAAACAAGATAATCCGGGCAAAGTCCATTTTTCATTTTATAAAACATGGTTAGCTTACGATTTTTCCTTCTTGATCCCAGTGTTTCCCAACCTGTTTCTGTGTGGAGAGAGTCAATGGAGGCTAACTAAGTTGCACGAGTATCTATTCTAGCAGCTTCATTTTGGATCTTATCTAATTCGTTTGATTCATATTGTTGCACACAACGTCAGCATATTCTAGCAGTGGACGTATAAATGAGAAGTAAATAGTCTGAAGGGATTTCCTATCTAGTTGAAATTTTAGTTTGCGCATTATATTGATTCGTTTCCATGCTTTGGATTTGACTAGTTTGAGATGTTCATGCCAAGTGCAATCATTTGGAAATGTGATACCAAGGTGCTTGTGAGAGTTAACTTCAGCAAATTGGGTTTGGTTCAACAGGACTGGAGGATGGTATGGTTTGTTATGTTTCCTAGAGAAAAGAATAGACTCTGACTTCCCAGGATTAAAAGTCACTAGCCATTTGTCTGCTCAGTGATGGATTTTAGCCAGGTCCAAGTTTAATTGTTCCGCAGCTTGAATGGGGTCATCGACAATGATATACAAGCTAGTATCGTCAGCAAAAAGTCTAATAGAGGAGTTAATGTCTTCAACAATGTCATTGATATATAAAAGAAAAAGTAGAGGTCCAAGCATAGAGCCTTGTGGAACTCCAGCCTTTACTGAAGTCCAGGAAGAACTTGCACCAGGCAAACCAACCCTTTGTTTCCTGTCATTTAGATAATCAGAGAACCAAGTCAACAACGATCCAGATACACCTGCAGATTTAAGTTTAAAAAGAAGACCTTTATGCCAAACTCTATCAAAGGCTTTACTTATGTCACAGAATATGGCGCGAACTTCCTTACCCTCATCAAGAGCTTTACAAAATGCATTGTAAATATCAATTAACTGATTTACAGTAGAATCACCTGGGACGAAACCTGAATGAAAAGCTGTAATGACGTTATTGTCTCGAAAGAAGTTAAAAAGGTATTTATGCACAATTTTTTCCAAAACTTTGCTGACTGTACTTAGGAGAGAAATTGGCCTGTAGTTGGACACATCACATGGGTCATTTTTCTTATGGATCGGTGAGACATTAGCCTCTTTCCAAATATTTGGCACACTTCCAGAACTTAGAGACAAATTTAAAAGATCAGAGAGAGAAAGAGCAAGAGGCTGGGCAAGTTCTTTGAGAAGACGATTGTTTATAAGATCAGGTCCAGTAGCTTTGCCAATAGGAAGTAATTTTAGAGTGTCTCTAACCTCTTCAGGTGTAACAATGATAGAGTCGAGTTTGTATGTGGTATTTTTCACTGTTTGAGGCAGAGTTGCTTGGCTATCATCTAACAGAGTTTGTTCTGTGAAGAAGTTGTTCAATATATTTGCTTTTTCCTTTTCCTCAGTGTAGATCTGTCCATTCTTATTCAATGGTGGTATGACATCAGTTTGATCAGGTTTAATAAAATGTTTTAAAGTTTTCCACCAGCCATTCTGTTTAGTGTTCGGACTTGCTAAATTTTCAGTTAATTTATTTAATACTTCTTTTTTAGATTTACGAATTTCCCTTGTTACTAAATTTTTAAACTGTTTGTATGTTTCAAAGTGGTTAATATTATTAGATTTCTTGTATTTGTCATATAATCTTTTCTTTTTTCTTATGAGTTTCTTGACGTGTGTAGTTAACCAAGCAGGGTCAGTTTTACGTGCATTGATCAACCTGTTAGGTACATGCTTATTTGTAAGATCGGTTATTCTTTTAGTGATGTTTTCTGCGTAAGAGTTGATGTTTTCGCTTTTTAAGATTTGCCAGTCAGTTTGAACTAGATCATTTGAAAATGCTTGGTAGTTACCCCTATCATAAATGAAAACCCTGCATTTATATAAAGGTGCTAACGGTTTGCTAGAAGTTAAAACGCAGAAGACAGGGCAATGATATCTTATGTTTTGCTCAAGAAATGGTTCGCCAACACCGCTTAATAATATAGTGTTCCTGTTGGAGGTAAGGATTAAGTCAATGAGAGAAGAGGAGTTTTCCGTAAAATTTGTTGGTTCGTTAATAATCTGTTTAAAATTGAACTGCTGGCATAAATCTCTTACTTTTCGGCTTGAGTTGTCTTTCAGAATATCGAGGTTGAAGTCACCTGTTATCAAAATATTGGAGATGTTGGTTTCAAAAGCAAGTCCTATCGAATCTTCTATTGATGATAAGATTGCATTTGTTGAATTGGGGGGTCTGTAGAACGTACATATGAGTTGTATTTTGTTTTTGATAGAAATTTCTACCCAGAGGCACTCAATGTTTGGTAGCTCAAGATAGTGTCTTCTTTTTGTAAAAACGTTACTACGAACATAAACACAAATTCCACCATGATGATCACCTGGCCTGTCTCTTCTAAACAGTTTAAGATTTTCAATTTTTACATCATCATCTGAAGTTCTACCGTCTAACCAACTCTCAGTTATACAAATGACGTCAAAATTACACAGTTCCGATTGTATCAAATCCATTTTATTCGCAATACTGGGAAGGTTTCTTTAGCGCCTGCAGGTAAGGCTGCTAACACTGCTGTGGTCGTTTGAAAACTGCACTACATTAACACACTAAAGCAAGAAACTAGCACTGCTAAAACCTACGAGCATAATTTGCTTGATGAGAAGTCTGTCGTTGATAGGCATTGATGCCATAAGGCAGCAAAGCTTGGCGTGTTTGTTGGTGATGATCATAGCAAGCTTCCTACGTTATACAGGTTACCTAAACTCTAAGTCTATGTACTACTACTGAGCCGTCTATACTTTTGACTTCTTACCTCAAACTGCTATTAACAACCATGTTATTTAATATTGCAAAACAGTTTATAAGAGGAATGGTAAAGTCCAATTTGGTCTAGTAAAAAATCAGACAAGATTAATTAAAGTCTAAAAGTTTTTTATCATCTAGTATGTCTACATTTGATTTTTCTATTCACTATACTACATTGCCTCATAATCTAATCAAAGAAAAAACTAAGTGTATTAATTTAACAAACCAGACGTAAAGCTTTAATCAGATGGTTGGCTCCTGATGTCTGGCTTTGGCTGCGCCAACCATGGCTCAATTTAGGTTTTCTTAAGCTCAGATCATCTGTGAGCCAGGCGCCCTTTTCTTTGCATTATCATAGTGTGTTAATTAGATTAGATTGTTATTCTGTGATGATACACTGCAATAAATAGGAAGCCTTTATGCGAGCTAAACAATTTGGTGTTTTAGCAACAACAGAATCTAGGGCGAGGATATGGAACCAGTAAAATGCATTTAAGCCCCCAAGTGGCTATGGCTGTTGTCTGTTTTTAGGCGATGGATCTGTTGCTGTTGATTCATTGTTTATGGTTGCTCCCATTGTTTGTGGGGATCCTGTGTCTGGTCATTGTTTTGTTATTCAGTACCTTATGTCCAGCTTGTTTCGCAGTTATTTTGATGGAGAAGAGAAGATGCTTTGCCTTTACTGTCTTCCTGATGTCTTGTGACAGTCAGTGTTCTGTGGATCATCCTCACAGTGCCTAGCGTTGGTCTGCGGTGTATGATCGTGATGTTTTCTGATCATATGGCTCATTCAGTCCCCAGATATGAGACACACAGTGCTATTTGCACCCAAATCGTTCGTAAAACTACAAAAGTCAAAACACTCCTAAAGGATAAAACTACTCAACATGCTTACAGAAATCAGTTTTATTTCGCAAAATCAGCCTAAATCAAGCGAGATTATTTACGTATAATTGCAGGTCAATGGCCATCAAAGATCCGCCTTACTACCATGAAGGTCCTTTTCATCCTCACAAAATACACGCACAAATTCATGCGCTTATACACATGCCCATCTGATTGCTATATAAGTGTGTTGTCTCTGCGGCATCGTAACAGTCTGTCTGTCAGGCTGTCTGTCTGTTTACCACCCACAAGCCCTTAGCTTGAAGCATGATTTGTTTGGACAGAGAGTTTCTTTGGTAAAAAAATCCCCAATTGGTAATTTCAAAGACAGTAAGTGGTGGGCAGTTTGGACCACCAGGATAGCTTAGGTAATTAGAGCACCTGGCCAATGTTTTTGTTTTGTTTGATTTGTTTCTTTACCTCCCATCAACAATCTTTCAGTTACATAGGGACGTAACTTCCTGGGTTGAACCAGTACTAAGCTAGGATAAATGTGTCTTGCTCAAGGACCACAACGCTGGCCAATGTTTTAAGAGCTGTGAGGTCGAATTAGAAAAATCTATCTGTATGTCTGCCACCTTGTCTGCCTGTTTGTTTGTTTATCTGTCTGTCTGTCACAAACATACGTTGCCCTTGCTTAAAATATCACTTGTTCAGTGTAACAACTTAATAAATACTGAGCGTAGACTAAGCTTTTTGTGAAAGCTTAAGCTTATTTTTGTGAAAGCTTATACATATTCTATTAAAGTGACATGTACAAACATAATATTATGAGGACGTTTTTTATGTTATATCTACAAAACTTTGATGCATCTTATCAGCAATTTGATTATGGTTGTATTTTATGTATTGTGCGCCCTATCATATTATTTGCACCGCAAATGGAAAATCGATTAACTCTCAGAACTTTTTAGTGCAGCTCTATCATATAGACTTCTAATGTGTGGTATCATTCCTCACCTTCGTTGCTGATAAATTTGGGAAGATACGCATGTGTCAACCAAATGCTTGCCATATCATTGTCACCTATGCGTTAAGCCATTATTTAAAAATGTGTCCACGGCTGTCTAAAATTGCTAGAGTGCTAAAACTTGTCCCGAGTAATCATCTTCATTCCTACTTTGTGTCAGCGAGCAGTGAAGACTCCGGCGAGACTACGCGGACGCGCAGTCTCGCCAGAGTCCTCGCGCTCGCATACGCGATAAGTAACAGCATCTCATATATCATAGTACTTTGCTTGCTGCAAGAAGCGTAACTTCTCCAAATGTCGCCTACTGCAGCAGTAAGGAGGCGCCTTAATTACAGAATGAAGCCATTGAAATCACCGAGACATTTTCCCGAAGGGAAACGTCTTCATCTATTTCTAAGAAAATATCAGTTCCAGAGTGCTCCACTTAATTAGACTTGTCGTCAATATAAAGACTTGGTAATTTAACTGCAGCTATTATTTGTCAATAGTTATAATGAAATGCATAAATGTACGAGATGTATGAAAATATGATTATACTATTTTTGGGGACGGATGTTAGTCCGTTCCCCAATTTTAACAATAGCGTTTTGACCACACGTCGTAATTTGCTCTTGCACTGTTGAACACATCAATATGTTACCATTAATCCCAATTTTTCAGCATATGTGTTGCAAAGTATCAGGTTAAATGGTTGATTTAGAGGCAGAGTGGTAAACTGTTGATTCTGGATCAGTTACTTTCTGAGAAGCCGGCTGATATGGATCTACATTGTATTCAAAACAGGGCATTACCAAGCCGCATGATAAGGGATTAATACGATCCTAACAACACCTATTAAGAAGCTTCCGCGTAAAAATAGTTCCAACTTGTTTCGTGTTTTTTATTGTCGTTGTTGTTTTTGTCTTTTTAAAAATAGGTCTAGATCTACAGTATTTGAGATTTATCTGCTCGATTTCAAAAAACCAATCATAAATATATGTAAATTATTATCGCGCAATAATAAATTTATATAATTAGCGACCACGTGAGCAGGGAACCAGTTGATACATATACAAGAATTGACTTTTTAAAAAAATTAGCGGTCGTTTAGCGATATGATTTTAAGTCGTCTTACGCACTACATACTTGTGTTTGAACCTCTCAGACTTGTCCAATTTCATTAATATTTGTTCTAAGTTTTGATTAATAATATCCCAGCTGTGATTTTATATTTAATTTTTACAATTTAATACATTTTCCCATTTAATGCACCCTGGAAAATGCAAAAGCCAAAAGGTAAATAAAATCTAAACCTGTTGACTGTACAATGTGCAGACTTCACGGAGCCTTCTAGCATAAATGTGAACCATATCACCATTTGAGTCAACACGACCTTTTGGTACTTAACGCATTGTCCAGTGACGAAGACTCGGGCGAATCCGCGCAAACATGTGCAGACTCGCCTTCGCAGTCGCATTGTTGAGTGTCTCAGGCAAATGTGCAGACTCGTCATGCATTCGCTGCTCGTATTAGCGACAACCCAATCACCATTTGATCAAACACGCGACATTTTAATACTGTTGCGAAGGCCCAGACGAAACTGTCAGCGCAAATATGCAGACTCGCCAAAGCCGTAGTCACTTCACAATGCGATAAGTGTCAAAATCTCGTGCTCTCTCAATGGCGATTTCGGTGTCATTTTTGCAAGCAGAAAATGCTTTAAAGAACAGGCTCCCCTAATGATTCATCACAGTTCCAAAATATCATGTGGTGGCTCAAATGGAAGTCTGTGTTCCAGAAGCGAAGGTTCTGGTGAGTCTGCACATTTGCACAGGCTCGCTTGAGCCTTCGTAACAGTATCAGAATCCCATGTGCATGCTCGATCGGCGGTGTGTGTGTCATTTATGCGATCAGCGAGTTAAGGCTCTGGTGAATATTCACAAGGCTGCACAGGTTCACCTGAGCCTTTTGTCACTCGACAATCTAATAAGTACCAAACTCTCTTGCTGGCCCGAAATGCGCTTTCGCTGTCATATATGACTTCAGCGAATGCTCTGGTGAGTCTGCACATTCGCACAGGCTCAACTGCGCCTTCGTCACTGTACCAAAATTTTTTGCGTTGGCTCAAATGACGACTTGTGTCCTATTTATACGAGCAGCGAAGGCTCTGGCGAGTCTGCACCAGTAAATACAACAACGGGGTGCAACCATCGTTGCGTTATTTCAATGCTCACTTCAAGGTTATGAAAATCCTCAATAAAACTTTTATCAAGAAAATGTCATTTCATGGAGGTATAATGCTGCCTATGCTTTCATCAATATAGGCTGCTAACTGACTCAAGGGTCGTTGTCGACTTTTGAAAAGTGGTACGATCTTGAAATGTAGTATGCGTCTTTCGAGTGTCAAAGGCACGTGTGTGTGTGTGTGTAGGGGTGGGAGGGGGGAGCACGAGAGAAACGACCCCTCTCGTTGGGGTATAGGGCCTCCCTAAAGAAATATTTCTAATTCAAAATGTCCGTAAAAGCGATTCTAATGCATTTTGAGGTCATATTTTTCTAGTGAAGCCAAGTTTATTTTTTACAAGCATTAGCTTTTTTTTTAAATGCATATAGCAGCTTTTTGAACCCTCACAATCAATGCATTAACACATATTTCGGCCCAACGGCGGTGGACAGTTTCTATTTCTCAACCAAAACATAGTTGCGGGTACTCAAAGAATTGTCTCAGTAAGACGGTTCTTTAAAGCATCCAAACATATGTTTAAATCTCTACCAAGGCATATGTTGTGGATAATCAAAATGGAACTGTCTCATCTTTTGAGTACCCAAAGCAAATATTAAAACTGATGGACAAGAAAACATTCTCACTATTACGCTGGAATTGTTTGCTAATCTAGACCTATGATTCTATATCGAGAGAAGACTCAACAAATCAGGTTGCGCATCTACAACATTACTACGGGTTAACACGAAATCATGTTTGATTCGAAACAGCATAATTTTATATTATTTTTTCTGTTTCTTCTCAGCTCACAGGGGTCGGCAATGATGATTTAAGACCACTTTGATGCACGCTCACTATTATACTTTAATTGTAATTGGTGCCACTTTCTTAATCTTATTTTTTGTAACGTCCGCTGTTCACACCCTGATGCCCCAAGAATGTGTGTGTGGGGGGGGGAGGGGGGGGGGCTGAGATTTTCATATATATACGTAGGCTGGGACCATTTTTGGGGGTTCAAAATCTTGAATTTCAATATTTTTGGGGGGTTTCAGAAATATCATTATTTTTGAGGGTATGAAGATTTTGTGGATATATCATAACAAAATTGGACTGGTTTTAGAGGTCATTTCTATACATTTCAGGGATTTCAGGGGTTTTCTTAAAGTCAATGTGCAGGATGGGGATATTATTTTGGGTAGCCCAAAATTACAAATATTTTTTGGGGTCTGGCTGATATTCCCGATATATTTTTGGGGTAGACAGTAGATGCTGGGTCCAAGCCTGCGTATGAAGAAAAACATGAGAGTACATAATAATGTCTAAGTTCAAAACTCCCAAATATACTATCAAATGTGCACAAAATATAGGCTGCACATGTTCAACGTGGGAACAACCATAATGCAAAGTTTGAATATAAAAGAATGAAAGCTGCTGGAGTTACAGATTACATAAACGAGACACCCAAATCATTTCGGATGGAAAAATGTCCAAGTTCAACGGAAAATATTTTTCAAATGTGCACAAAATAGGAGGTACACATGTTCAATGCATGAATGATCAATCATTATGCAAAGTTTGAATAATAAAGATATGAAAACTGTGGGAGTTACAGATTACACAAACTAGACACCATCTAAGCATTTTGAACGTAAAAAAATACCTAAGTTCAAGACCCCAAAACACGAAACAAAATATTTGGGGAATGTGCGCCAAATCAGAGATGCACATGTTCAATCGTATCATCATGCAAAGTTTTCAATTAAAGGAACGAAAACTGTTGGAGTTACAGATTACACAAACTATACACCCAAAGCCATTTCGGAGTGAAAAAAATTCTAAGTTCAACACCCGTCAAAAATTGAGAAAATATTTTTCAAATGAACACAAAATAAGAGATGCACATCTTTAATGTGTGAACAATCATTATGCAAAGTTTGAATATAAAGGAATGAAAAGTGTTTGAGTTACAGATTACACAGACCAGACACCATCTTAGCATTCTGGACAGAAAATATGTCTAAGAGCAACGCCCCTCAAAAATAAGAAACTTGATATTCATGAATTATGCACAAAATAGGAGGTGCACATCTTCTATATGTGAACAATCACTATGCAAAGTTTTAATAAAAATGAATGAAAACTTTTGGAGTTACAGATTACAAAAACTAGACACCATAAAAGTATTGCGGATGGATGGACAGACGGAAAGACGGACTCTCTTACAAATGGATTCTTGTTGGTTGCCAATAAAGCGTAAGTACCCAACAAATCCCAGAAAAGTTTAACGGAATAAACTTCATTTTGAGTTTATAATGCCTAGGTTACATTTGCTACGGTCGTCGTACGATTTATTTGTCTACGATTTTCTCTACGATTTTTTTGGCATCGTAGGCGGCTAAAAGCTACGACGTATGTGTTTACATTGCTTACGATCACCTTACGATTTCTTTCGGCGACAAACTAGAACAAAAGTTTACAGAGACCTTGCGGATATCGTACGACAACCGCAAGGTTATCGCACAATCATCGTGTTATCTTCACGACCTCCCTATATAAATCGCACGATGCCCGTACGATGACCTTGCGGAAGTCGCAAGGAGTCGGTACGCTGACTGTGCAATTGTCGTGTAATTATGTGCATGGATTCAAACGGCTATCAATGTTCATTTTTGCATTCCATTTGAACTATGTTTCAAAGTCATGTGATCACAAATCGTGATGTGAAGAGGCTAGTGTTTTAGTTGAACATGGTCCCAAGGTATGAAACAGCGTGATACCTTTGTGTATATTTTAATGTCGATTTCTAAGTTCTGCAGTTTTCATAAAGTTTAAATCACAGAATATTGCAACCACTTTTTTATAGTACACTTTTATAATTCGAAAAGTAGCACTTTAATTGAAAATATAAAGATGCTTTTATTGTATCAGCATAGACTAAAACGCTTATTATGGTTTTATTCAGTTTAATCATTCAAAGGCACTCTACGGCCAGCAACACATAAAATCTGCGTCATAAGCAAAAATGAAGTCGTTGCATGCGAACAGCAAAGGTACTGATCAGAATGTGCTTTCTTCCACTCGGCCTGGTCAGCACATGTGCCATTCGTTTTCAGTAAAATACATTTTGTAGAACATTCATTCATTCAAATTTCAATGTTCGAACTAGTCACATCTTCTCACTTCGAGATTTTATTCCTTGAAGTAATACTCAAATTCAAATCCCAGAGTTATAAATCACAAAAATATCTGGACTTTTTTTTTAATCTTATCTAATTAATTGAACCCCTTATCCAACCAGCATTTTATATACTGAAAATGCATATGCATTTCACGTTAGGTGCATATTTTGAATTGCTCTTCAGATAATTTTATCATGGAAACATACTCTATGGGCCCTGATAAGCATGCACGGATCCAGAAAGTTATGTCAGAGGGGGTCCAACTCAACTTTTTTTACTTGATAAGGGCGAGAGGATCCAAATACCACTAAAAGCGGGGGTCATTATTGGCCCGCTAGCGAAACGTCATTTTAAATGGCGTTTCGCTGGCAGACCGATGCTGGCCCGTCATGTAATGCTGGCTTGGTACATGTTTAGCTTTGAGATTTTCTACGGGATCTGGACCAGTATTGATAAAAAAAAAAACTATATTTTTGTGATTTTCCAGGGGGGGGGGGGGGGTCCGGACCCCCTGTCCCCCCTCTGGATCCGCTCATGATTAGACTGCTTCCATCAGCAAACTGAACTGTGTCCATATTGAGTCACACTGAGTGGTGGTATAAGAAACATCACCTGAAGACAAATATTGAAATGAAACAAACAGCTAATGATAAGTCTCCGGGAAATTGTTGACACGTCGCAAGGCGAACGCACGATCATCGTGCCATCGCCTTAGGGTTACCGCAGGATGACCGTCCGATGTCCATACGATTTTATGGGCCCTGCAAAGGCATCGTACGGCGACCTTGCGGGCTCCTTACGACTATCGCAAGAGTGTACGATCATTTTTGAGCCAAGATGACAATCTAAAACCCTGCGTTGTCCTCACGATCATCGTGCAGTGCCCGTAGGGGGATCGTACGATGTCACTGCGATGTGTCTACGGGCTACGGGCTTACGATTTTTTCAAATTTGTCATTGTGCGGAGTTAAAACAAAATCGTAGAGGCCATGATGCCTGTAAATCCGTACGATGATCGCAAGGTCTCCCTGCGGAGGCGGTACGGAAACGGTGATTTGGACATCGTACGGGCATCGTATACTCGTCATAAGGCAAATGTAACCGAGGCATTAGCTCCCTTTATATGCAAATGAGGTTTATTCCGTAATTGATTTTGGAAATTTAAAGTACCAAGAAATTTCGTAAATTTAAAGTACCCAACGAGAGTCCATTCGTAAGTTCGAATGGACGGAGTGGACCTACTACTAGACCTGCTTTCACTGAGACCACGCAGGTAATAATAATTATGAAACAAGTATTAGCCTAAAAAAGCTGGCGGTCGTTTAACCTGATTATAATATGTATTCATGCACACTGCATGCTTCAATTTTTAACTTCTCGAGCCTGTCCATTTACAATGGTTCAAAGCTCTGAGATATAAACGTCAGAGCTGTAATTGTTTACCATTTAAAACGTGCTTCCATCGCGTATAGGTCTACTCTTTTTATGTGGCTGGATTTTAAGTACCCGGCTTATGCATGGCCATTTATAGTCTATCGTGAACAAGATATGTTATGATAATGGATCTAGCATGCGACACAATTATGGAACGTTATTTGACAACATTGGACAGCCCATTTTTACGATATTTTTTTTTCTAAAACTGAGGCCAGAAAGCAAGGTAACAGTGACACTGAATGATATTCGACACTCCCTGACCCCCAGGATGTGTCCACAAACCAAATTCGGGATTCCTATATCATATAATATAGGATTTATGCTCGTGACACGATTTTTCTAGATCTGAGGGCATATGTTAAGGTAGGGTACGCGACGCTCCGTGACCCCAAGATACATGAATTCACGAATTTTGGCATTCCTACTTCAAATAATACAAGAGATATGATCCCGACATTATGTCAACACTGAAACACTGTCTCAGAGCTGACAGCAGCAGAAACCACTTGGTGCCTAAATTAATTTTACTGGACAGATCTTCACTCTAGATGGATTCTGCTGAAGTCAAAAGCTGAGAAAGAATAGTATCTTAATTTGACCATATGTACATACAAATGGACGGTGATACTAAAGTATGAGAGTAAGTCCTGTTCCTTCAGCAATTAAGTACCTATAGTCTTATATTGTAGATACGTATGCATAACCATTAATAGTCTATAATAAAACTGTTTACCGTGTCCGTTATATGGCAGTACATCAATTCATATCTAATTCCGTGTGATGTAGATACAAATAAGAAATGACAATTTATATAGGAACCAAGTGGTTTCAAATTTTGATGCTGCCAGTTCTAAGGAAGTGGTTTTGATGTTGATTAATTGTTTATTGTTTCTTCTATTTTTTTTTCTTGGTCCTTGTTTGGCTTTTTTGTTGTAAGGTTTTAGTTAACCATTCTTGTTAGCTAAATCACAGGTTGTACAAAAGGTATCAAACTAAAAATCTCCCTATTTGAAGACTTGAACGCTTAAATACAGCCGTCCCCATCAGTACTCTCAGTGCTTTGATTCATATAAACGGGTCAATCACGGTGTATATTATACTGCAGTAAAATATACTGCTTAACTAAAGTTTAGCACGGATTTTACTATGATGCCCCCACTTTGAATGAACATGAAACATTTTATTTGATGTTATCAACATGTATGGGGATCTTTGAATTTACGTTTTTTCGTGTCCGCCAGACAAAAGGTAATCTGGGCAGGCGTCAGTGTATTGACGTTTAATTTGATGTCATGGGCGTGTAAAGGATACACGTCTACATCAGAAATTAAAACTTTTGATGCTAATGTAAAGCAAAAGGTTCTTAATCATGAAAAACGTTAAAAACAGCAAAGTTTGATACCCGTTTATGCCACGTTTTACCGTTCCATTATGACGTTAAAATGGTAATTTTCCACTTCTTGACTTTTTAGCGCACTGAATCGAGCGGTCAAGTAATCATTTTGATGCAAGATTAGCACAAGCACCCGGATCATTTGAGTTAGTTGATTTTTTGAAAACGTCTCCTTTAGATAGCGTTGCCGCCAACATTTAGCCTCAACATCAGATTGACGTCACTTTTTTATGAATTAAATACCCAGGGACAAAATTTTATAAACGTGCCTTACCCTTTATTGTCTCTCTTTTGACATCCTTTTAAACATGAAAACCCTTGCAATTAAGCATGCCTACACAACGAAAACCGTACTATTTTGGACTTGTAAACGTCATTATATCAATGACGTTAGTTGTTTTCAAGACTCAACTTTTGCTTCGAATGCTCAATGGAGACGACCTTCATTTTTCAGAATAGCTGATTCGACCAAGCTGGAAAACAAAGGATTTTATAAACCGATGCCGTATCAATTTTGTATTGCCAATAATGCAATTGAAACACGTTTTTGACCCCTCTCTTGTTTAAAGTAATGAGCGACGCAGTAGAAATCCAATAAAAGTACACACATTGCTTTCCTCAACTTTATCACATATCAAACCATCATTTCGGCAGATATTTTAGAACTTTAAGCCATTTGCTCAAATAAAAATCATGTTTTAGTTATCCGTGCTAAACTTTTGTTGAGCAGTATATATACCTGTATAAGGTACCCATTACTTGGGTTAGTTCATTTTTACGGCGGCCAAAAGGCCGCCGTTCTAATATCGCTTTAGCTCTAAATTATTCACCAATCAGAAGCATTTTTAAATTGTAATATTCATCACACCGACTGGAAAAAGATGCTCTCATTGGTTGATACTCAGAATGTCCTTACAATCTTCTTAAACATGAAACTAAACTTGAAAACATACATGTAAATGGCAGAGAACCAGTCTGTGCACTTGGTCTAAAAATGCAAATGTATTAACGACCTCGTCTCGAATATAGGTCAACCCCCGATGTACAGTATTTGTAAATTGCTGTCACTATCATTGTTTACATGCCTTGCACACAGTAAAGAAGTGCATTATAAAATAACCCACTAAATTCGAAAGGACTTTACAGTAATATTACGTTATTTAAATAAAATATTTGTAACTTTTCCAATTCCCATATCTGGACATGATTATAGTCTGTTTCATATATTTCGACAATAGTCTTTTTTGGCCGTTATACGGTTATATTCCCAATGCCAAAACGTTTCTTTTCTCCTATGTTCGGATGAAAAATCCCCTTTTCAAGTCGGAAAATATCAAAGAAAAAATCAACGTTTTTTTCGAGTAAATTGTGTTAAAATTGTTTGTTTATCGGACATTTTCAACCGACCGACTATCGGCATATCAGTCGTGCTACTACCATGTAAATCCTCTCGTTGCACTATAAGGGCCCAAGGGTGTTGCGCCCTCGTCTAAACCAGCGAATTTGGTTGCGTTTATCGTCAGTATTTGAGAGCCGCCGAATATCTTTTTTAAAGATATTTCTTGTTTTGGTTTGCAACGATTGTCATCTATCTTTGAATCAATAGCATATGTATATTGTAAAATTGGGCATGTTGATTTTTGCGAAGTGTTAACACACATCCGTTAATACCTGTATCGAACCCATACTGTTCAAAATACTTCACCTTCAAGTTTTAGCTCACCTGAGCCAATGGTTACGGTGAGCTATTGTGATCATTGAATGCCCGTCGTGGGTCGTACGTCGTCAACAATTCCTTCAAAGGACATCTCCTCCTAGAATACTGGCTGGATTTTTACCAAACTTGACAAGAATGATCCTTATATGTCCCTCTTTAATAATTTTTTCAAATGGTTTTGATCCGTTGCATACCTGTGTCACACAGGCTAAAATAGATTTTTTGAAATGAAAGCTTTAAAAAATCTTCTTGTCTGAAACCACAAGGACTAGAGCCTTGACATTTGGTATGTAGCATCACGTAGTAGATCTCTACTAAGGCTGGTTAAATTATACCCCTGGGCCAAAAAATGGACCCATCCAGGGGGTCACATGTTTCGCAAAGGCTTATATAGGAAAAAGATGAAAAATTCTCCTCGTCTGAAACCACAAGGCATAAGGCCTTGATATTATTTGGTATGTTGCATCACTAGCACTACCAAGTTTGTTCAAATAATGCTCCTGTGTCAAAAAAGGGCCCGCCCGGGGGGTCACATGTAATACATAGGCTGATATGGGGAATATAAGAAACAATCATCTTGGCTGAAACCACAAGGACTAGAGCCTTGATATTAAGTATGTAGCATCACCTGTTGGACTTCTACCAAGTTTGTTCAAATTATGCCTCTTAGACCAAAAATGGGCACGCTCCGGGGGTCACATGTATGCATAGAGCCTTGATATTTAGTATGTAGTATCATCTAGTGGACCTTTACCATGTCTGTTTAAATTATGCTCCTGGGGCCAAAAATAGCCCAAATGTTATTTAGGCTTTTATAGGGAAAATACGGAAAGAATTTTGTCTGAAACACCAAGGCCTAAAGCGCTGATAGTGGACCTCTCTACCAAGTTTGTTTTCAAGTTATTGTGAGAAAGACGGCAAAGATCAGGAAACGATAGAGTCAAGTACCACAACTGTCCCAGGATACCAAATGGAAAGTAACAAAAATGTAATTAACGTCACATACAAGAGCCAAGAGGTCAGCCCTTTCCCAGCAGGGACCATATAGGCTTAATAGGAAAATACGGTAAAAAAAATCGTGTCTGAAACAACAAATACAGTCAAGTACCACAACTGACCCAGGATACCACATAGGAAAGTAACAAAAATACAATTAACGTCACCAACAAGAGCCAAGAGGTCAGCCCTTTCCCAGCAGGTGACCACAAGGCAGCAATGAACAGACGCGGAAGCATGAGAAACACAAGACATAAAAAACACAAATGATCCACAAAAGAAGTACACAGGGAAATGAATAATAGAAGATGATTGTACACGCAATTATAAGGATTTGAACATGTCAGCTTTCAACAGATACCTATATGTAAACTTTGAACAAACTCAGGTGAGCGATTCAGGGTCATTTGGCCCTCTTTTTATGAGGAGCTGTTTGCAGCTTTTGTACAAAATTAAGGCACTTCCTATAGAGTTTATGTTTAGATTTGACCTTGGTCTTTTAGGGCCAGAAACGTATGTGAATGTGTCGACATTTTTTTGCTGACAATGGTTTTTGATACTGGTGCATGTAAACAATATTGACGTTGATGAGACCTTCTGTGATCATGTCAATATTTTGATCAACGCTGTATGCAGAAAATCAAGCAAAGACATAATGTCAATGAAATGTCGTAACTATGTAGCTCGACGTCATTACGTCACAAAGACGTTGATAATATGTTATTTTTACGTTATTTGCCCGTACATTTAGTGCTTTTAAAAATATAGCTTACTACTACGTACTATCCTAACTGTGACTTAAGTTGTATAACCTAGCAGGCATATAACCTTAAAGCAACGCAGTATCAACGTCGATACAACGTTGTTATGACGTCATGTGCCTGCTGGGTAAGGTGCAATACCCACTCTATTCACAACTACATTTACTTTGAGCTGCTTATTTGCATTTAGCAATAAAAATAGAATGAGATTTAAAAAATGAGGGGCCTATCATTGCTGATATAATCAAGAAAAAAGAATAAATTAATAACTCTCGAAGGATGGCAATTATAATTGATTGAGTTTGCGACCTGTATGGAAGCACCGTCTAAGTGGCACGTGTAGCATGAGATAGCCCTTTCTGTGAAAAATGCCTGTATGTATTGTTTTATGGTGTCACAACACTAAAATGACCAACCGCCAGCTCATAACCATCTCAGATGTGTTGTCATTTAATAGATCATCACTTTCGTTTGAAACAGCTTTCAATTGGCCTCTGTACTTTCAGTCAGTAGACGACAAGCAACTTTAGTTAAGTGCCTTTTGTTTTGAAAAGCTTATACTAGGAAAACATGGATATTTCGCTTGCAATGCGCGGACGTCGCCGGAATAAGTTTATACGATTTACATGCCCATCCGGTCATCCTACATATACGCTGTTTCGAAGTTGCTTCTATATATGTCACTTTTAAAGCGAAACCAAATTGCACGACCCGCAGGTGTGCACTATAACAACTGAGAGTTCGTTCGTCTGTCCGTCCGTCCGTTAGATGTTATGAAAATGTTACTAACTCTTGAACCACATGGTATCTTTTGATCAGATTTTGCGTATGTATACATGTTAACATTGTTGTGTCGCCCGCGTAGCATGGTCGACACACAGGGATCATTTCTCCGTCGTCGGTGTCGTCGTCGTCCGCGTTGTCACAATTTTAGTTTTTTTTAGATTACCCAGCGCCTGTAGATAAGCATGGCAGTGATTAAATTTTACCCCACTCCCCTGATCCCTAAGGTGGGATCAAAGGTCTAATATTTAAATTTCGCAATAACTCAGTCAGTTGTCAATATTTTTTTTTACTGAAATTTCGCATGCAGACAGAGGTACAACAAATATGAACATATCTAACGTGATTTTAGATTGAAGGCCTGGGTCCGTTGGGCAGAGACCAATATTCAACTTTTCAGAATATGGTCATGTTGCATAATCAAATAAAAAGGATTCACGAATGCAGCAACATGGCAGCAAATATTCTGCCGCAGACCCCCCTCCAACCGACTCTGGGGGAAGGGGTCAGAAGGTCAAAATTCAACTTTTTCCGAACATTGTCATGTTGCATATCAAATAAAATGGAATCTCGAATGCAGCAACATGGTAGCAGATATTTTGCCCGCAGACATACCCCTCCCCCGACTCTGGGGGTGGGGTCAGAAGGTCAAATTCAACTTTTTCAGAACATTGTCATGTTGCATATCAAATAAAATGCAAACACGAATGCAGCAACATGCGGTAAAAAATTTTGCCCGCAGACTCCCCCCACCCCCCCCCCCCCCCCCTCCGACCCTGGGGTGGGGTCAAAAGGTCAAAATTTAATTTTTTTTCAGAACATGGTCATGTTTCTTATCAAATTATATTGAATCACGAATGCAGCAACATGCAAGCACAGATTCCGGCCTTACACACCCCCTCAACATGTGGGTTGGATTTAAAGATAAACACATAGATCCGCATGTGGCCATGCTGCATATTAAATTAATGGGAAAGAAGTATAGACTTACATAGAAGCAAACACTTTGACCTTACAAACACCTCTGATCTCTGGGTCAGGTTGAAGTCAGATATTCAAATTGTACAGATAAGTTTATTTTTTTTTTGACCTAAGCACTGAAAACTAGTTGGTAGGCTTTTAACTTTGATCTGTATGATACCCAAGGTGAACCTAGGGGTAGGAGAAGTGGGATTTATGTTTTGTTATTTATAAGTTTCTCTAAAATAAGCCTTGGCTAGGGATACAAATTCGACAAATTTGTCTTGTTTGACTTCTGTTTTGCCAGGCGACACATCCGATTCTCAGAATTCTAGTCTAACTTCTGGCTACTAACAGCCTTTTTTGATGTACGAGGCTTTGCTGAGCATTAGTCCAGCTGTTGAAAATGCTCATAACTCTTAAGCCACAGTATATATTTGAATCAAATTTTGCATACTTGTTTGTTTTAATATTGCACATCCACTGGTATGCGAAAACGGTGACGAGGCTTCGCCGAGCATCGTTTCGGCCGGTCGATATATTTAAGTGAAAGCGCTCATAATTCTTGAACATTAGGATATATTTTGATCAAGTGTTGCATACTTGTTCATTTTAACGTTGTCTAACCACTGGTATGCAATACGGTGACGAGGCTTTGACGATAAAATACGACCGCCCCCCCCCCCCCCGCAATTTCCCCCGCCTCCCTCAATCTACGTTCACCAAGGGTCGTGCACATTACGATCAGTTGATTTATTTATTTATCAGTTTGAAACAGGGTATTTCGTGCATTATTTCGTGAAATAATTTTAGATTATCCAACTTTACAAAGTATTCAAATCTCAAACCAACAATGAATTATTGTAGGATTTGTTCTACCAGCACGCCCTCTAAACAGAACAAAGCTAGCGTGGCAAAGAGAGTGTTTGAAAAGAAGAACTTCTCATTTAAATATGCCAGAAGCGTTTGCTTCAGACTTGCGAAATGCAATTTCAGTATTAATTGGAACAGTTTCTCCCAGTTTAATTTGAGGTACTGTAATTACACAACGACTGAAATAAGGCCGGCGGTGTTAAAACGATCTGCATCTTGCCGCCGAATTGCAGATCTGATGGCTCCTCTTGCTGGAAGTTTTCCCGAGAGTAATATTTTTTTCCTCGGTATACCGAGGAAAAAATATCACCCTCGAGAAAAATCTAATGAATCATCGACGCCTTCCTTTTTCTTCTCTTACCGTACATTTTAATTTGAAACTAAGTGCAGTATGGATAAACTTAATATCACCCACTTTTGTTCACAAAATTTAAAAACAAATGGCAAGATGGCGAATGTCTTCGAAAATTTTCGCCGTTTCCCATGTGTGCATAAGAATTAGTTGCCAGGTTCCTGAAGATTTCTTTTTCCTTTATGCCAGATCGAAATTCTGCACCGTGTGCCCTTTAACTTAGGTGCGACAATCGTTTCTAGGCTTAAAATGAAAATTTAAAGAAAATTCTGTCACAAGATTAAGATTTATCTCGGTAAGGGATCGGAAAACTTAAAAACGATACATTACACCAGACAGACTGTCGCAGACATTATTCAGGGAGCAACTGGTGCTTTTGGTTTATGATCGTATAACCCGTTTGTGAAACCCTTAATTGCCTTGTGGACAACCTATTAAAGTTGGCTGTATAAGTCATAGACCTTTAGCAGACTGTAGTGAGAGAAGCTTGGAAATCTTGGATTCTGGCAGAAAGTGGGTGCCATTTTGGCTTGCGCTATGGTGGCGTGGGAGTTGGTGCACTTTCCATTAACTCTCATGAACAGACTCAATAAAAAAAAAACAGGTCTGTTGATTTCGTGCTTTGTGAGTTTTCTTTATTTCGGAAGGATTGGCTTTCCCCAGATTATTTGCGTTGTCTCTTTCTGGCAATTAATAGGCTTCTAGATGCACTGGTGCCCAACTCAGTCACAATAATATTTGGATTTTACCCGATCCGTCACGAACTTTTACGCTTAATTGTGACGAAACGTTTAAGTAAACATCACGGACTTTATAGGAAAATATGACAGGAAACGCATGAGGTCAAAATAACCATGGTAACACTTTGTTTTTTTATCACTTACCGTCGATATCGTCATAAATGTGATAGCGGATAGCACGCCAATAACATTCCTAACCATTTAGTACCATATCAGTGTGTTTTATTGGCAACAAATGTTTCTAGGCGTATATATAAGTTGGTTGAAAAAATAAGAATAATTTCACCCAGAAACATGATTCTATTGATTCATAAAATA
Source organism: Loripinus fragilis (assembly GCA_964019695.1). Lineage (NCBI taxonomy): Eukaryota > Metazoa > Mollusca > Bivalvia > Lucinida > Lucinidae > Loripinus > Loripinus fragilis. Next base: position 43,760,242 of record OZ026525.1, read on the forward strand.
ACGATATTGAATATCTCGTGCACATCTATTGTCAAATCGCATACAATGCAAGCCAGAAAACTATAGTCACAATGTGGTTGATACAGTGTCAAAAAAGGTTCTGATAGAAATGTCACGGTTTATTCAGGATACCTGATATTGTTTTTCATTGTAACCTTATCAAAGCAACCTTAAAGCAACCTTAAAGTGGACACTGCTTGGTTTGCCTTTAAGCTGACAGCTTAACTAATACTTTGTAGAGGGAAAATATTTTTCCGCAATAATGCGCAGCAGCTTGAAAATGACATATTCACAAATTGCAGACCAACTCATGGCACACAGAAAAAAGAAAGCCACATCAGAATTAAAGTAAAGTGACCAGCTATCTCTTCTTCAGCCAGATGATAGTTAACACAAAAACACATCCAATTGGACCAACAACAAACAATGAATTAACAACAACAGAATAAACACCTTAAAACTGATAGCAGCCAAAACCACTGGGGGTGGGGGCACATTATACAAGCTAAATCTTTGCACAGAATGTTTTCAGCTCGCATGGGGCTTCCTAACTTTTGCAAAACATAACTACAGAAAATCAATCCAATCATAGTATCATACTGAGATGAAACAAAGAGAATGGCTCATAACTCACAGATAGCAAGCGCTAAAAAACCGAAAGCTTAGCCAATTTTGTATTACCTGTATTAGCGCACAAAAGCATGAGAAATGCGTAGTTTTAAAAAACGCCTGTTCCAGAGCCAAACACTTTACGTAATTCTGACGCGACTAAACTATGTTTACTTCTATGCACGTTACTCTTTACATCATTGCTGTGATGGCTTAGAAACTGTAAACGGTCCTGAAGTGCTCACCTGGCACTGAGCCACTAGAGTAGAGATGACCATAGTATAAGGTTTTACAATGCCAAGGTCAACCTAGGATCATCATTGATACATATTTTACAAGATACATATCACAAGACAAAAAAAGTGATTGGCACATTAGTGCCTGAGAAGAACTAGTATGACAAGAAAGACATTTTGTTCTTGTGACATGGACAATATAGTCATATTAAGGTTGTCAGAACCAATGCATGCTCCATATGCAATTCAAATTAAATTAGCCCACTGGTTTCTGAGAAAAATGTGTTTGCAATCCAATAAGAGCTACCTTGACTGAAAAGTCAAAAGGTTAATCATGACCGTTGGTGGTTAACTATAGTCATTGTTTCATAAGGTTAAATGTATCAAGCCAATAGTTGACAACAACAACAATCATGTTTTTGACTTTTTTCCCATATAAATGCAATTATGCATTAAGAACTTTTGACCCTGTAATAAAGAAGATCAAAGTTAACTTGGATAGCTAGTCAAATATATAGGGGTTCTTATATGAGTGCTCATGTTTTATTGAAGTTATTGAACGAGTTGGGAAATAGAGATCAAATGCGAGGTTTGCGGAGCACTTTATTTCTTTTTCGCAACGATTTTAATAAATTCAATAATACAGGAGTATGAATGTTAGATTCTATTTATCGTATGAAAAAGAGATTTCTTTGAAATCTCATATCTTGCATAAAAAACGTTATTATTTTGTCATTATGTACGCAACGTTGTTATTGACGTAATAACGTTTCCCGAAAATCTGTAAACCACTAGTGATTTATCGATTTTATTGCATGATGGCATTTCACTCCCAGATGCGACGTCATTTGATAAACATAGTATAACCAATATCCACAGTGCTACTTACGAATGCCAAGTGTTATTGGCCATTTTGTTCTGGTGAAGATTTTTGAACAGGTTTTACCTGTTATATGAGCATGGCAACCATTTTGTCATGTGGCCTAGACAAAATAGTCATTTTGCATAGTCTCATCTTAATGGATACTCCATATGAAGTTTGAGTTCAATTGGCCTTGTGGCTACTGAGAAAAGTATGCTTAAGGTGGTAGGGGACCCATGTCAAAAGATAACTGAGTGTTTTTTAAAAAAAAGTAAGAGTAATATTTAGTCATAGTCTTAAAGCTTACAAGTATTGGCGTTTACAAAAATATAATTTATCAACGCAACTGTATGACCAAATATATTTTGACCGTCTGGTCCATTTTCACTCCTCAGTGCGTTCCGAGTTATATTCTTTGACTTTTCGCTTCCTGTAAAGGCGGCGCCTCATGAATGCATAATTAGGATTGGTTAACCTTAGGCATAGGTAAAAGCTGAAAATGAGGCGTGGTTTTATTCAAAAGTAACTGTATCATCTTACGCCATTATCTCAGTATAGACGTAAACACATCATTTAGTCCTTAAAACGCCAGCAAAATAACGGTATCTGATAATGTCTATTTAACATAAGCATAGAGGCAAGCATTATGGACCCAGATCAGACTGCTCCTTCAGGAGCAGTCTGATCTGGGTCCGCACTGTTTGTCTTTGAAGCTTTGCATATTTTAGTGAACGACAAAAACATACATTTTGTGATTATGCGCTTAAATGGTTAATAAATGTGAGTTCAGTGTGTATACGGTTAGGAATTTCATGAAATGCACTCACGTTTGCGCGGCCCAAGCAACTTACTAATTCTTCACCAAATTATTAATTGAACCTGATTTCTCTTGTTTAGCAAATGAACAAGCGGGTAAACTGCATTTAAGCCCCCTGGTGGCTTAGGCTGCTGTCTGTTTTAAAGCGGTGGTTCTGTTGTTGTTGAACTATTGTTATATGTACCTCCCATTGTTTGTGGGGTTCTGTGTTGGTCTTTGTTTTGGTATGCATTACTTTATGTCCTTCTAGTTTAGCAACCATCTTGACGAGGAAGAGAGAGCTGGTTGCTTTGCGTTTACTGTCTTTCGGATGTGTTATTACTGTATATGTTCTGTGGCTCATCCTCACGGTGCCGTTGGTTGATCTGTAATTAGACTAGCCACTAGTTTAATAAATAATAGTCTTATATTTTAGTAAAAGTTAAAAACTGTTTGGCCCTTCTAGATAGCAAGTCTATATATGTTTTACATACCTTGGCTAAGATTTATCAGGACTAGTTATCTTCAGGGAGTTATCACCTTTATGTATTAGCCTCAAATGGCCCAGTCATATTTTCATAACAACAACCAGCAATTGCAGACTTTGTTTTAATAGCTCCTTGCATGCTGGGTAATTTTAAATAATTTTTGACGTCTGCAGATTCTTATTAACATTACCATTTTTAACAGTTATTCTTTCAAGAATGGCATCAGAGGTTCAAAAGCTTGGATTAAGCTCAATCCCGATAAGATGTCAGGCCTGATCCCAGTCCAAAATGTTTACAAAGGTTATCCAACAAATTCTCCATAAGCAGGCAAAGAGCTAAAGAGTCAGTTTTAACAAAAATGAAACTAATTATTTTAAAGACTAAAATGTTAAAGCAAACAAAAAAGTTATAGCTGTAAAAGCAATAATGGACAGACTTGGACAAGTCTGCACCACACCAACATGTCCATGCAGTGTTAATTGGCTGAGGCTAATTTGCCTCCATGAGGTGGTTCTAATGAATACCTTGAATCCATGTTTTGAGCAAAATAAGTATCAACCAAAGACTGTGTGTACCCATTTGAACTGTTTCTGTGAGGAGATTATAAATAAGTAGTATCCTCATTTTATGTCTTGGAAACAAATATGAAAATGTAGGTGCTAATTTGAACTGTCTCCATTCGATGATTTTATGAGTATATCCGCAACCCATGATTCTTGCAGCTATATGAATCAATTATAATGTGATACTCTTTAAAACTATCATTAAAATTGTCTGTGTGAGGTGATTCTAATGAGTAAATGTGATACATGATTTTGGAAGAGTGAAGCAAATATTGAACAAAAACTAGATTTGTGTTCATTAGAACTGCTTACATGAGGTGGTTCTAATGAGTATCCTCAAGCCATGTTTTGGACAGAAATAAATATGAATATAGATTGAAGATGTATCAAACATTACAGTACATTATATAGTTTGCCTCTATGAGGTGGTTCAAATGAGTACCCACATTATGAAAAATATCACAAAATGGGAATATTTAGATTCTGTACTCGTCATTGCAAAAATGAGGTTCTGTAAGTGTTCTATCTTTTGTTGTGCGTTGCTTTGTGTCCATTCTAGTTTTCAAATCACCTCGATGGGGAAGAGTGAGCTGGTTGGTCTGCTCTGTTATTTTTCCTGGTGTCTTGTGATTGCTGTGTGGCTCTTCCTCACGATGCCACAGGTTTGTGATTGTGGTATTTCCTAATCATACTCACCTACTATTTATAAATAAAATCCAACTTTCAATATTTATAACCTTTAAATATGAGAATATTAAGCTTGTGTAAACAATTGGCCATAGATTTGTTATCACTTATCTGCATCCAGCAGCTTGTATTGGCCAAAAATGGTGGGATCAGATCCCAAGCTAAAACTGGAAGGGGAAACACAATGGTAAAGGACAGGCGTTAAAATTGAGCCAGAAGAGAAGGCTAGCCATATATGGTGTAATACACCTTAGATTTTGTATATTTCACCAAATGTTGAAATTTTTATTTTAACGCCTGGAAGAAAGGGCTAGTCTGTAGTGTGTGTGATTCTGGTATTTCCTGGTCATACTCACTTACTTTTTAAACAGTAATTGAAAAATCAACTTTTCAAGATTATTCCCATTAAAATGCACAAGGAAGCTAGTTTTACTGTGATGAAAAGTAGGTCAAGGTCGAGCTTGGATCATCATTTGAACAAATTTGTTAGGCCCCACATCCCCATTGCTACATATCAAGGACTAGGGCATTGGCCTTTTGGGTCTGGGGAAGATTTTTAAAGGGTTTTTACCATATATGGGCATGTTGGCCATCTTGGTCATGTGACTAGAACCAACCATTTGTATAGATATTTGTTCCCTGACCCTAAGGAGTCTTCATATGAAATTTGAGATCAATTTGCCAAATGGTTTCTGAGAACATTTGATGGAAATCCAATATGAGCGACCTCAACTGAAAGATCAAAGGTCAAGTCAATCTTGACCGTTGGAACTTATTTATGGTCATTGCCTTTTTAGGTTTAACATATGTAGTGAGTATAATGTATTTGACTGTTCATTTTTTTCCAATTAAATGCATTAGGAAGCAAATTCGACCTTGACGTTAAATATGTCAAGGTCAACCTAGGATCATCATTCAAAAAACTTGGAAGACCTCACCTTCTTAATGCTACATACCCAACCCGAAGGTCAATTGCCTTCTGGTTCTAGAGAAGATTTTTAAAGTGTTTTATCATATATGGGCGTGGCATCCATTTTGGTCATGTGACAAGGACTATTTGAACAAACTTTACTTCCCCTACCCTAGTGATTATCCATATGAAATTTTAGTTTAATTGACCACGCTGTTTTAGAGAAGATGTTTGAAAATGTTGATAGATAGACAGCAGAGTCATTGGTATACTATTAGCTCTTCTGGAGCCTTCGGCTCAGGGTGGGCTAAAAGGTTAAAAAGATCATCAACAGAATGAGAATTGCTCTGTTGATACAATGGTTTATGCCAGTTAAAATGCATTTATTCTGTAGTTAAACTGTCATAGCCAGACTGTAACTATCTTAACCAGTCTGTGACTCTATCCTAGTCCAAACTGTGTCATTTTTTAAACAGTCAGTGACATCAAAACCCTGATTGCTGTCCAAACCGTAACAATGCTGTGCAAATGCAGCGATTATAATGGTATTGCTTTTTCTCAGTTAGAAACGATATACAACTAAGAAAATCGAAGTGGGTAATACAGTCTTTTTCATGATCTTGTAGTTTTCAAACAGTTTGAGGACATATTTGGCACTTATAGTAGATACAATGACCACAACATGTGCACAATGCAGAAAGTCCAATTTCGGTTTCGATTTGCAGGAGTTTCGTTGTGGTCATTTCACTTTATTCAAAGTGATACAGAGTGGTATGGTAGGTATAGCCTGATTGACTTTTTTTCATAAATGCAATCAAGAACGGTTTTATTTTTATAAGAACTATTCTAAATAAGTCACTTACGTCTTTCCGCTGTCCTTCTGTTGATGGAATTGTTTCACGACAACCTGTAGGGTAAAATCCAAATATCGTTGTTGTGGAGTTGGTCACCAGTGAGATGACTTGCTTATTTATAGTGTATTTCCTGTGGGATTTTGTTTTTGGTATAATTAATGTATCTTTGAGTTATCGGTACTTCGAGTTGAGGTGTTGGTCTGTAGTTAATATATCATGAGAAATTTGATTATTTTGATTCTAATGTGCTATGAGCACTTTAATGAACCGGTCTCACTGAGACATACTTTTGATAGGTACTGTGGATGGCAATAGAGCATTGATTTTACGATGGACTAAAGTTTAGAATCGGAGTTGCAATTTAGGGCCTTAGTCTGCCGTTTGAGACAGAATGGGGCCTTAGCTTCGGTCAGATATAGACACCCTTATATTAATAGTGATTTACTACATATGCGGTAAGTACCATTTTGTCAGGGGGCTGGTCCATATGTAAATGAAGCTGTCAATCTTGCCTATCCTATTGAATGGGATACATTTTGAATCGACCCATATTGGCTCAGTGTGATGTATTCCGTATAATGGTCTATTTTAGTACAAGAATATTTCTTGTCATTTTGTCATAGATCTGTGCTTCTTTTGAGAAATCCTGTTCAATGCCGTCATTAATGCAGATGTTAAGATGTTACCGTATCTATCGTATGTATTGCAAGGATTATAGCTGAATAATACTTGCACGTCTTGGGTCAGCACTATAATCACTACGTTAGTTCATCCGTCCGTAAGTCCGTGGTCAGTTAACGAAAATGCACACAAGTCTCGAACCACATGGTATATTTTGATCACATTTTGCATACATATGCATGTCAATTTTGCATACATATGCATGTCAACATTCCCTAACCGCTTGCATGCGAAACCACCTTTTGATGGACGATGATTTGCTGAGCATCAGTCTAGCCTGTTGTGGTCAGTTAGTGAAAATGCTCATATTTCTTGAACCTTACATGATATTTAAATCGAATTTTGAATAGTTATCTACTCTAATATTGTCCAGCCACTGGTATACAAAACGGTGACAAGAGTTTGTCGACCATCATTTTGGCTGGTCGAGTCTTTAGGTAAAAAGGCCCATAACTCTTGAACCGCATGGTATATTTTTATCTTTTGCATACTAATACATTTAAACATTATCGAGACACAGATATGCAAAACGCTGACTAGGCTTTGCCAAGAAAAATATCGCTCCGAACATGGTTTTTATAGAACTTATAGGGTCCTGTGTAGGGATCAAAAGCTATCTGCCAAGGAATTTTGAGATCTTTTGCAATCAACTTTCATGAGTCCTTAGCATTTCCTTTTTCCCCCGACCTTTTATGGCCAATTGACATGCTAAACACCAATCAGAATATAATTGGGTAAATTGACAAAGAAATGGTACATGTACAGTAAAGCCTGTGTAAAACGGCCACTCTCGAAAATACCAAAAATTGGTTTTCAAGACCGATTATCACTTAATGCGGGTCAAATGTATCATAATGATCATAATTACGTCCCTTGGACAATGAGAACATGAAATTTTGGCGCTCTGTTAAAAAATCAGAAAAAATGAATTATTTTGAACTTTTATAACCGAAATGCTGTTGAAACTCGTTATGATAGTTTGGAATAGATGTCTTCGAAAAGTCCAAACGAAAAAAAGGATGTACAACCGAGAAAAAAGAGAAAATCGAAACGTAAAGCAAATTCTCCATTGATAGACACTGAACAAAGGGAACAAACAAAGGGAGTGAATGTGAAAGTGAATAATGGATTAAATAACGGACTGAATAATGTGAGTAACAGTCAAAGTGCTTTTTATTTTCCAACCCTATCTCCACAAGTCTCACAAACTATACCTCAAAACATGAATTTCCCACAACAAGGGACATTTAGCCAAAGCGCCTCTGTGTACGGTCCGCCATCATACCCTGCCCCAAGTCAGTCGCCAAATCAGATGTCAACATTTAACTTGCCCATGTCACAAGCAACAGGACCTCCAACCTGGGCTACAGAGCTTATGAATGATGTTAAGCAAATCAAACTTTCACTTGGTAAACTTGACCAAATCGAACAGACTGTAAATAGCATCAACACAAAAGTTATAGACTTAGAATCTAAAGTCAAGGCTATGGAAAACAAGGTTGGCGACGTTGAGGCATCATGTAGCTTCATTAGTGCTGAGAATGACGACAGAAAAAAGGACCTTAGTAAAGCAAAATCAGAGATCGCATCATTGAAGGGCAAATGTGAGAACTTAGAGAAAAATACACAATCATACATGGACAAAAGTGCTAAATTGGAAGCTAAAGTCATAGATCTCGAATCAAGATCAATGAGGGAAAATCTGCTTTTTTATGGGATACCTGAAGGGGGCCCTGATGAAAATTGCGAAAACTTAGTTAAAACGTTATGTGCAGAGAAGCTGGAAATACACGAGTCCCATAGTCTGGTCTTTGACAGGATTCACAGGTTGGGAAACGCTAGTCACAACAAAGTAAGACCAATTGTGGCCAAATTCCATTACTTCAAGCAGCGAGAAATGGTGAGACAAGCCTCATATAATCACTCAGCCTCACTTAAAGCAGCAAACCTGGGAATAGGTATACAATGGCCTCAACAGGTCCGCGATGCGCGAAAAACACTATACCCCATCATGCAACAGGAAAAGAATAAGGGGAATACTGCGAAAATGGTTAAAGACAAGCTATTTGTCAATGGCATCGAATATGTGCCTGGTCAGCAGCAGCAACCACACCACTAGGGAGGTCAAAAGGAGCATATCAGCATTGTGTCCTGGAACATCAATGGACTATCGCGTAAGCTAACTGACATAGATTTTGTTGACTATATCAAGAACTACGATATAGTATTGTTAACTGAGACATGGTTGACGAAAAAAGGTCTTTACAATGTTGATATCCAGGGATTTGAGAGTGAACATATATTTGGAAATAAATCTGTAGGTGTGAAAAAGGGACGTTATAGCGGAGGTGTATCGATTTACTATAAAACACACCTGAAAGACAAAATTAAAATTGTGGAAAAGAACCAATGCGGTATTATGTGGATAAAAATCCAAAAAGAGTTATTCACGTTTGAACAAGATGTTTTCATATGTTGCACCTATATCCCGCCGGTAGGGTCTAGGGTACTGAACAGTGATATCGATTTGTTTGAACAATTGGAACTCGACATCACAAGGTATAAACATTTAGGAAAAATATTTCTCACTGGTGATTTAAATAGCAGGACGTCAAATGAACCTGACTGGCTAGAATTTGATAGATATCTGGATGATGAAGATACCTTTTTGAATGACCCTGTTGTACAAGTAAGAGTAAACAGTGACCACGTGTTGGACGCACATGGTCGCCGTTTACTGTTACTGTGTCAATCTGCAGGACTATTAATAGCAAATGGGCGTGTACATGAAGATAATCACCTAGGTGAACATACCTTTGTCTCTTCAAACGGAACTAGTGTAGTTGACTATCTGCTCACAAGCCCCATCGATATTGAATATATCTCTAATTTTAAAATCCTTGATTTTAATGAATTTTCTGACCATGCACCGTTGTTTTTTTCAATGACGACTAAAAACTTTCAAAACACACAGAGTGCAAAGCCAGCTACACGTTCCGAATTGAAAATAGTTTATGACCAATCAAAAGCAGCTGATTTTACGTCAGAGCTCATGAATAATAATGAGGTGTTAGATCGCTTGACCGATTGTGTAAATAATAGTACCGTAGATAGTATAGTAAATTCTTTCACTGAGTACATGTATGCAACAGCGGCACGCGTGTTTGGTAAGGAAACCCAGACAAGCGATAGCCCCCGACCCAATTTATCTCACAACAAATGGTTTGATGCAGAATGCACGAACGCAAAAAAGGATTTCAAACAAGCCAGAAATGTATTTTTGAGAGAAAAGAATGTAGAAAACAGGCAGCGATTTGTTTCAACGCGAACGAAATACAACCGTATCAAAAGAAAGGCAAAACAAAAATTTAAATTCCAGGAGGGTAAAAACATCTGCAATTTGGCCAAAAAACAGCCTAAAAAGTTTTGGAAAACCCTGAAGAAAAAATATAAACAAAAGCAAAAAAACTCAGAAACGTTGACTGCAGACGACTTGTTGAATCATTTTAAAACAGTATTCGGAAATGACAGATGCGAAGCCGAGCCTGCCCATCATGAAGCCCAAACCCATGCTCAAGGACACGCACATAATCAAGAACAAGCACACCCCTATGCGCAAACACAATCTCACACTCAACCCCACACTACAGCACAAGATTATGCCCAAACTACCCCACCCCAGCATGAACACGGACCCCAACCTACGTTGCATCCAGAACTTGACGCTGAAATCACAGAGGCAGAACTAAGGGATGCTATCTTTCACCAGAAAAATAACAAAAGCCCAGGCATTGATAACTTGAGTAGTGAATTGTTTAAAATATCATTTGATATTGTTTCCCCATTTTTGCTTAAATTATACAATAGACTATTCAGCAATGGCGAATACCCACGATGCTGGGGGGAGGGAGTCATTATTCCTATTTTCAAAAGCGGAAATCGAGATGAGGCCAAAAATTACAGGGGGATAACACTCATTAACATACTTGCAAAAATATACTCACAACTTTTATTAAATAGATTAACAAAATGGTCAGAAAAAGAAAATAATTTATCACAAAACCAGTTTGGCTTCCAAAAAGGAAAATCAACTATTGACTGTATTTTTACCCTCCACGCAATTATTTCTAAGACACTTCATGCAGGAGAAAAACTTTACTGTGTTTTTATAGATTATGAAAAGGCTTTCGATAAGATAGACAGACCTCTTTTATGGCAAAAATTGATAGCAGAAAAAGTAAGTAGTAAACTGGTCAAAGCAATCTCTTCAATGTATACGGTAGTTAAGTCTTGTATAAGATATAGATCTTCTCAATCAATGTTCTTCGATTCATTTATTGGGTTAAAGCAGGGTGATCCGAGCTCTCCTTTAATGTTTGTTTTTCATAAATGATATTACTCAAAACATCAATGTAGACCTGGATGGTTTATTTTCTATAGATGACTGTATATTGTTCATGTTACTTTATGCCGATGATGCTGTGGTATTCTCCAAATCACCAGAAGGACTCCAATCTATACTTAATGACCTTGATCTGTATTGCAGAACGTGGGGATTAAAAATAAATACTTCAAAAACCAAAGCAATGATCTTCGAAAAAGGCCGACACACTAACTATGATTTTTATCTATGTAACGAAAAATTAGAGAATGTAGTCTTCTTTAAATATTTGGGAATTCATTTTTTCAAAAATGGTAACTGGAACAGAACACAAAGAAGAATAGCAGACCATGCTGCATACGCATTACATAATCTCTTTTCTCTTTTTAATCAGTTTGAGTTACCCACTTCAGAAAAATGTAAATTATTTGACACTTTAGTTGGCTCTATTCTTAATTATAGCGCAGAAGTTTTAGGTTCACATGAAGCAAAAGATATAGAGCTGATCCACACGAAATTTTGTAGATGGGTCCTGCACGTCAAGAAATCCACAAATCTAGCAGGTCTATATGGTGAACTTGGAAGGGTACCATTTGTCATAAACAGAAAAATAAGAATGATTAGCTACTGGATTAAGTTATTAAGCCTGGAAGATATTTCGATTCCAAAAAAGATATATACACTGTTAAAAAATGACGCAGAAAATAACATATCCTATAATGGTTCTAACTGGGCATTCCAGATAAAATCATTATTAGATGAGCTTGGACTTACTTATATATGGCTACAGCAAACGGAAATGAGAATTCCTTTTTCCCTTATAAAGCAGCGTATCATAGATTCTTTCACACAAAGTTGGTACGGCACTATTAATAATTCAAATCGACTGCTTTTGTACTCAAGGTATAAACATGATTTTGAGCAAGAAAAATATCTAGACTTTATCCAAGAAAACAAATTCAGAACAGCATTAACCAAATTTAGACTATCTTCTCATGACTTGGCCATTGAACGTGGGCGTTATGAAAGCATACCCCGCAATGAAAGGATATGCAAGTATTGCAATCAAAATATGACAGAAAATGAGTATCACTTCCTTTTGGTGTGTCCACTATATAGGGATTTAAGACATAAATATTTTAAAAAATACTACTGTCAATGGCCAACTTTGAACAAATTTGACGACTTGATGTCCAAAAAATCGAAAATAGCTGTCTCTAACTTGTCAAAATTTATATTCTTTGCCATGAAATTAAGAAACTCAATAACCTTGAATGATTAGCAGATCAGCTGTATGCAATGTAAATATTCTATATCATGCTGCGCGGGGCTGGTAGAATTCACCAGAATTATACCAACCAGAGTGCAGTATATTTGGAAATCATAGATACAATGCTTGTCCTAAGTGCAGAGTTACCTGGCATAAGTCGACTGGATGGTGCATGGGAATGGATTGCCCAGGCACCATTCAAGTCTGCTAGTGCCTATCAAAGCAACATAGTATAGCCATATAAAAGCAATCAATCTATCTATCTATCTATCTATCTATCTATCTATCTATCTATCTATCTATCTATCTATCTATCTATCTATCTATCTATCTATCTATGTTTTATTAAATACCGGCTATGCTGTATTTGTATTTGTAAATATTAACTATATCTACTTATATCTACTATGCGCTGTATTTGTATAAAATCTATCTATCTATCTATCTATCTATCTATCTATCTATCTATCTATCTATCTACCAACCTACCTACCTAACTACCTACCTACCTACCTACCTACCTACCTACCTATCTATCTATCTATCTATCTATCTATCTATCTATCTATCTATCTATCTATCTATCTATCTATCTATCTATCTATCTATCTATCTATCTATCTATCTATCTATTGCTCCTTGTTAAATGACACATATGTGTACGTCTTTTTTCATGTTCTCATTGTATGTATATTTGCCGATGTAGGCTAGAAACATTGTATTATGTTTAATGCTGAATAAAGGTATTTGTATTTGTATTTGTATTTGTATTGCAGAATGCTCCAAGGGGAGCACTCTGCAATATTTTAGACCTTTATTAAGCTACCAATAGTCATTAAGACCTTTGTTTTGTCTATTTTTGAGCGGCCGTTTTACACAGGTTTTACTGTACCTCGTTCAGAGCAGTACATGTTTCTTACTTTACTCAATTACGGTAAACGAATCAACTTCATAAGAAGCTTCTCAAAAAGACTGTTGTTTATTAATTATCCATACCCAATCCGAGGAGCGTGGTGGCTCAGTAGCAACGTGCAAACATGAGATCGAGAGGTTACTGGTTCGAGCCTCTCCGGAGGCGCCTCGTTGTGTCCATGAGCAAGAAACGTTATCCTCTGCTTAGCACTGTTAAAACACCTGATGGGAAAGGGCTAGCATCTTGGCTTTCGTTTGTGGTGTCTAACTGTGAGTTTGTCACTTTCCCATTGGTATCATGGGTCAGACGTGGTAGTTGATTGTATTGATTCCTGATTTTTGCACGCTTACTTACTTTGATGAGACTGAAAAAATATAGACTGGGACGTTAAGCATCCACTGGCAGTCAATCAAACAGTATCTACCCAAGGACCGCTCCTTCGTGATAACAAACGATGATCTCGAGAGACGAATTATTCTTTTCCTTTTCTATCCCATTCTCACCTAAATAATGGGTTCTTTTTCTTGCTCATCGTTATATTCCGTTTTTTTTTTTGTTTTAAAGGTGCCAAGAGTTTCCTCAATGCTTTGTTAATATGAAATAACATATAATCCGCGACAATGTGGCATTTTGACAAGTGTAGACTCAGACGAGCCTGTGCAGCCTCCTTTTAAGCTTAGAATTCGGTCAATAGCTAAACAGTCATAGAATATTCAAGCGACTAGCAAAGACTCTGATCAGACTGCGCGTATGCACAGGCCGGTCTGAGCCTTTGCTGGTCGTACATTTCACATTGTTGGAAATCTCTTGTTGCGGCTAATATTGTTATATGATTCCTATAAAAGACCTCTGATTTGGCTGAAACTAGCTTTCACTGGTTGTCACATATCTTGATGTTAACCAGTGATGAGCTACATTTAGCCCAGGACAGGTAGACATCAGGACTTTGCAGTGCTGCCACACAGCTAAATATAGATAACTTAATTTAGCCCAGGACAGGTAGACATCACTTTTTTCACTGCTGTCTGACACTAAAAATAGATATTGGAAAACTGACTCAAGAGATAGCATGATTTTTATGTATATTTCACAGGTCAAATGTTTTGAATTGAGAATTTGTTCATTTTATGAGAACAGTACTTTAAAAAAATGCATTTATTTTGCACATCTCATAAGATTTTCAGAAAATTGAAAAGCAATTCTTAAATAATCTTGTTTTCAGTGCACTAGGAACATCTAACTTGTGTAAATTTATATGTATATGAAAATACTTTCTAAAAAAAGAGACAGTGTCATATAACAAAACAATCGGTGCATTCTTTTTCGGTTAACATCAGGATTAGTCAACCCTCGAAAGTAACATCACTGTTCTCGGTTTAACAAATTCTGATGTTAACCTAAAACGAATTGTATAACGACATCACTTTAATGTGACAGCCTGGGGTAAGATAGGGAATTCGATCCCTAGGTAAAATTTCCGATGTCCGTATGCAGAGTGCAAGAAAAATGAATATACATGAATTGTACTGACCGTGCCTTTCTTACCAGGATTTAGATCAATACCACAATTGCTTTTCTAGAGCGTATTACCAATAATTGTATAGACACTTGTCATTATTGAATAATATAGTCTGGACCATGACGAAATCAACAAAGTAACTTGGGAAACATCCAAGAATGATCAGACTGCTGCACTGTTTAAGCAATCTCTATTGCTAGCAAACATGTGATTTTTCAAATGATGAATGCGAACCAGACTGCCTATCTGAAACAGAAAGGAAATGTGGGAGAACCAGCATCGTCTAAAGCTGACAGCTTTAGACGATGCTGGTTTCCCCCACGTTTCCTTTCTGTTTATGTGTCCCTGTCCATAAGTCTTGATTAATGTCCCAAGACAATCTTTTACAAATCATTAAACTCATGGCCATAAATCTTCTTCCACAATAGTCTTGATGGTTAAACCGCCCTCAACATACCAATTACATTTCGCCACCGTATACTTCCGCAGAACGCGACATAGTTCCTCCGCGATGTGTCCTTTAGTTATAAATATTTGCAGGCATATTGGTTCTTGGGACAGTTTGATTGCTCTTTTTATGTGGAATGCAACATGTTTTTCCAAATTATTTTCATCGGAGCCAAACACATCGATCGTGTAGGACTGCGGAGGGTTATTGCACTTATAGCTACTTCCTGCCGTTAATAAACCTGTTACGTCATTTCCGTTTAATTTGACATCTGAGAAAAACTCAACATTCCGACCTTTCAATAAGGGAATGTTTTGTTTTATTATGTCGTATGGAACATAATCGAGAAGCAGCCGCCTTGATGGGAACAAATATTGTCTCAGTTTGACAGTTAAGAAGTACTTTTCTAATTCATTTTCGTCAATTTTCTCCAGCCCATGCATGTCTGTATAAAATTTACTAACTTCTTCCCTAACCTCGTCTGTGATAATTCCAGCGTAATGAAGCTGAAAATAAAAGAGAGCTAACAGTAAAATCACCATAAACAGAAGTATATAATGTGAATATGTCTATACTAGACTATCTTTATGCGCGAATCCAGAATATTCCGTCAGTGGTGGGTCCTGACAACGTTGTGTGTGTGTGTGTGTGTGTGTGTGTGTGTGTGTGTGTGTGTGTGTGTGTGTGTGTGTGTGTGTGTGTGTGTGTGTGTGTGTGTGTGTGTGTGTGTGTGTGTGTGTGTGATCATGAGCGTACACGTATTTCGCAGAGGCCGTAGGGACCTACCTAGAGAAGCAATTGGACTCGATGGGTCCATTTGCTTCTCGAGGGGTGTCCGTACCAAAATTTCTAAGAAAATCTATAGCCACTTGTAATTTTCAAAGGGAGGGGGGTCTGGATCCCCCGTCCCCCTCTGGATCTGCCCATGTTTATAATGTGAATATGTCTTTATAAGACTATCTTACATGTATACCAATCTGATCAAATAACATATTTGCAGGAAATAAGATTGGCATCACCGTAAAACAGACGTTAGCACATGTTTAATGCAGCGCATAAGGGTTTGAACGTGTACAACTGCAGGAAATGTACATAAAATGAAATTTGTGCAATTTGCACAAGTTTCATATTGTGTACGTTCTCTGTCATGGTAGCAACATGTAGTTTAATGTCGAAGTTGTCTTTAAGCCTTAGCATTATATTACAACGTAGTCCCATGTCGCACTCTTCAAGCACTATCTTTGTTTTGCCATACAGTTACAAAAACATAGTCTAATGTCCCAGTCTTCAAACCCTAGCATTGTTTTACCATACAGTAACAAGAACGAGGTCTTATGTCCCAGTCTTCAAGCCCTAGCATAGTTTTACCATACAGTAACAAGAACGAGGTCTTATGTCCCAGTCTTCAAGCCCTAGCATAGTTTTACCATACAGTAACAAGAACGAGGTCTTATGTCCCAGTCTTCAATCACTAGCTTTGTTTAACGATACAGTAACAAGAACATAGTCTTATGTACCAGTCTTCAATCACTAGCTTTGTTTTATCATACAGTAACAATAAAATAGTCTTATGTCCCAGTCTTCAATTTCTAGATTTGTTTTACCATACAGCAACAATAAAATAGTCTTATGGCCCAGTCTTCAATTTCTAGCTTTGTTTTACCATACAGTAGCACAAAAATAGCCTTATGACCCAGTCTTCAAGCCCCAGCATTGTTTACCATACAGTAACAAGAGAATAGTCTTACGTCCCAGCCTTCAAGCCGTTACTCTTGTTTAGCCATACAGTAAAAGGTACACACCCTTGTGTCCCAGTCTTCAAGCTCTTTCATTGTTTTATCATTCATACACAATAATGTGGTTAAATGTCGAAGCTGCCTTTAAGCCCTAGCATTGTTTTACTATACAGTAACAAGAACGTAGTCTTAAGTTCCAATCTTCAAGCTCTTGCATTGTTTTACCTTACAGTAACAAAACTGAATTAATATGTCGTCACTGTCCTCAGGCCCTTGCGTTGTTTTACCATACAGTAACAAGAACGTAAGTCTTATAACCCAGTCTTCAAGCACTAGCTTTGTTTTACCATACAGTAGCACAAACATAGTCTTATGTCCAAGTCTTAAAGCCCTAGCATTGTTTTACCATACAGTAACAAGAACGTAGTCTTATGCCCCAGTCTTCAAGCCCCAGCATTGTTTTACCATACAGTAACAAGAACGTAGTCCTATGAACCAGTCTTCAAGCACTGGCTTTGTTTTACCATACAATACAAAATGTAGTATTATGTCACAGTCTTCAAACCTAGCGTTGTTTTACCTTACAGTAACAAGAACGTAGTCCTATGCACCAGTCTTCAAGCATTGGCTTTGTTTTACCATACGGTAACAAGAACATAGTCATGTGTACCAGTATTAAAGCATTGGCCTTGTTTTACCATACAGTTACAAAAACATAGTCTTATGTCCCAGTCTTCAAACCCTAGCATCGGTTTAACATACAGTAACAAGAACGAGGTCTCATGTCACAGTCTTCAATCACTAGCTTTGTTTTACCATACAGTTACCAAACCATAGTCTTTATCCCAGTCTTCAATCTCTAGCTTTGTTTTACAATACAGTAGCAATAAAATAGTCTTATGTCATAGTCTGCAAGTACTAGCATTGGTTTACGTTACAGTAACACGAACGTAGTCTTTATTTACAGTGTTAATGCCCTAGCATTGTTTTACCTTACAGTAACAAAACATAGTATTATGTTCCAGTCTCCAAGCCCTAGCATTGTTTTACCTTACAGTCACAAAACGTAGTCTTTAATTCCAGTCTTAACGCCCTAGCATTGTTATACCTTACAGTCACAAGAACGTACAAGTCCTCAGGCTCTAGTATTGTTTACCTTACAGTCACAAGAACGTTCTAACCTTACAGTTACAAGAACATAGTCTTACGTTTCAGTCTTCTAGCCATAGCATTGTTTTACCTTAGAGTAAGACGAACGTGGTCTTATGTCCCATTCTTCAAACTATAGCAATGCAATGCATGCAAGTAAATTACTTTGACAGTATACGTTTCAATTCAATGACTTAGTTTAAAGCATGGACTACTGACCTTTTATATCTCGTAAATGCATTTTCTGGAATACAAATACATGATTTAAGCCACGATAACCTAACACTAAAGCACATGATTATCTTTTTCTGGAAACGGTTAATCAGGTGCTTTAGTGTTTGCTAAGCCCTTGTTATGTTGAATATTTTATGCGCTACACATCTCTCTCAACTTTATTCTGTTAACCTGCAGCGTTTCAGTTGTAGGCATGTAAAAAACAGTGTGGATTCTGATCAGATTGCTTAGCCAGAAGCCAACAGATATGGATCTAACGTGTTTTCAAAAACAAAATTGGTTAAGCAAGATAAGGGTAAAGTAGTGTGCACTGCCTATGAATATGTTAAAGCTAAATAAAGACCATACTAAGAATTCATGATATTTACAAGGGCATTATTAGTTCTAATGCACTCAAACGGACAATTCCTTACGCTAAGACTCATATGCATAATTTCATTAGTTCTGCAAGTATCCGTTTCGCCAAAACGACCCAATTGGTAATTCTAGGTTCAGAATAATCATTACGCAATGAATAAATGACCTAGTACATAGGTAAGACATTGGGTTTTATCACTTATGCGACCAACGAATGCGCATAAAATCCGGAGTGTGTAACCGTGCACTCTCGAACGAGCTTTGAAATCTCAGACATTAATGTAGAAGTAGATGCTGGTTCTCTGCACCAAAATAAAAAAGGACATCTAGATCCCTTGTGTTGGTAAGGCGTACATGATTGTTTTACAAGTGCACGATTGATACCATTATCACAAGGTTGGTTGGAAAACGATTTCCAAGATTCTTTCTTGAAACTGACCCAACGGCACTCAACCTTCAAACAACGTTGTATCAACGTCGATGCGGCAGGATAGTACGCGCAAACGCTACAAGTATAACTGTGGACATAGCAATGCATACCAACAGAGTATTTTCAAAGGCATAGACCAGCATCTGGGACAGGTAGGATGAGAGACAAAGACACAAGTAAATTACAAGAAGCATACACAAGTGAAATAGAAAACGCAAAGCAACCATGCATTCCTCGTTACCCCAGTGTGGTGATCTCAAAATTAGAAAGGACTTAATTTACTAGAATACAAAACCAGAACCAGACAGAAATAGCCCGACACGCATGTGAGCAACAGAAACATTGAGCTAAAACTTAATACCAACGCCTTAAAACAGCCAGTATCCTAGTTAATGGTGATATGTGTCCTCTGTTTGGTGTCCAATCATTACACCTCGTAGAGATAGACAGATAGACGGATAACAGACAGACAGACAGAAAAGTAAGGAAAAACATTTCAGCCGGTCTGTCTATCTGTGGTTGTGGCCTTTGTCCTCCTGACCCCAAATATATCCTATTTTTAACAAATAATGTAGATCCAGATCAGCTGGCTTCTGGTGAAGCCATCTGATCAGGATCCACACTGTTTAGAACTCTGAGTGAAAATACATGCCAACAACTGCAGGTAAACAGGATTTATAGTACTTAATATTCAGCGAGGCAAGGGTTATCCTATATCGAGCTAAGTCCTGTTTACCTTTGAAGCAATCTCTCGGTGAGTTTTTCTGAATCTCTCCGTCCGTGCATACTTATTCAACGTTGTTTCCACCAGAGCTACCCTGCGGACACAGCCTTGTTCCTTGGCAGACTGGTTACAGTATTCTGACAATCGTTTAAAGTTCCATTGTCTCTCGTAATTAATGTGAACTCGACCAGCCTGGCTCAGCATCGACTTCCCGTTATCGATAATGTACATGACGCCAAAACATACCTGTGACATGAAAATAACACAATGAAGTCAAGAAAGTTTCTCATGGTAGCTTAATATTTTCTCTTGGTACCTTCATTAAGCTACCATTTGTTATTAAGATCTTTGTTTTGTCTATTAATGAGTGGCCGCTTAAGGCAGATTTTACTGTACTGTCTCCCTTGTCCAACTAGATAGCTGGGCATGCATGTTTAAAGAGTGACTTTGCACATGTGCGATACCTGCCATAATTTCGTGAGCTGTTCTGTGTAACCATCAGAGATTGTGCAGTCCCTTTATTATCAATAATAAAGGCGTTCAAGGAATCTATGCCAAAAAAGTGTTTTGTGTGGATCGTGTCCATTCAAACTTAATAATGATGAGTTATTATCAGATCAAATGATCCCAGATCAAAGGATCCATTTAGTATTGGACGAATTTAGAATACAAAAGAAACAAAATACATACTATCGTGTCGGCTGTTTCTCCAACAATACATTTCCTGTGTGGATCTTGGATGAAAAAGTCGTAATAGTCTGGCAGATAGTCCAGCCCTCTGTACACATTCTCCCTCATTGCAAGAACTCTGGCTTTGTCATCCAGGGTCGCTGCTCTAAATGTCAGTTGTTGACCTGAAGTAGTGTCACATCCTAGAAAACCCATTACGTCAAAATAACAACATCGACTTTGATACGACGTTGTTTTATTGGGATAGCCTTCATGACAGTAGGATCAAATTCGCTAGTTTTTCTCATTTCTCAAATAACTATTTCGCTGTCAACTTTCTAGAGAAACAAATTTTATAGTGCCAAGTTTATTTCCGAAATAATAAAATGGGGATTATGCCTATTGATGTTTATAAGTGCATTGTTTGCTGATTGATATTAAAGAAACTTTGAGGCATTCTATATCACCATCTATATCACCATATACATATGCTCAGTTGTTCAGGGGTCATAGTGTTTCTGGGACGAAACGCATCAAAACATACAAAATAATCACAGTGTTTCACAGATATTTAAATAACGGACATGTGGTCAAATGCCACGTTAGGCCATCCTTTAAGAGGTACGTGCATTAAGGGGCAAAAATGGCCCCCTTTTTAGCAAAAAACTGAAAGTTGCTTTCACGAAAATCACCAAATTGGTTTATTAGAAAAATAGCTGAAGTGTAAAATTTTGGCTTTTATTTTACTTTTACCGTTGCTACGGTAACAAAAATGGCCGACAAAATAGGCTTAAAATAGAGAAACTGTCATTTTGTGCTAAATTTAAGGCTTTTGGAGACCAATTTTTCAAAAATTAGATACCAGCACAAGCAAATACCAAAAAAACATTTTAATATGTTGTGTGTCATGAACATTCTTATCATCTGTTAAAATGTCTTTTTGGTATTTGCTTGTGCTCTATGTTAATTTCTCCGTCAAATGCCTTAAATTTGCTCCAAAATGGCCAAATTCCTATTTTCTGCTTATTTTGGCGGCCATTTTTGCTAGCATAGCAACGGTATTTCAAATCAATACCAGAGTTTTACACTTCGGCTATTGCTCTAATAAATTGTTTAAAAAAAATACTGAAAAGCAATTTTTATTTTTTGACCTCAAGGGGGGGGTGGGGCAAAATAGCCTTTATTGGTTGCCGTGCTCCTAAACGTCAAATTCAGAGAAATTCAGCATAATTTTATGACCTCTTCTTGCTATCGCTTTTAGAGGTCTACATAGGCTGTAAATAAGGTAAGAGTGCATATAACAAGAAGCTCTGTAACAGTTTCTTTAATCAAAATACAGCTTTTTAATGATTTTAAAGAATGGTTTGTTAACAGAATTAGAGAAAAAAAATGAAAAGAAAAGGATTCTCAGAGAGGCAATGAAAATTAATGGGTCTACTTGCCTGTTTTGGCTGGGTAGGTAGGCGCATCGCAAGCCAACGTTTTAAGGTCTGCCTTATCAGATTGTTGAAGTCAACATTAAGGGGTATTGCCTCATATATACTGCAAGGCCCGAAATAATTTTGATAACAGACGAATACTGACATGCAAACTGTCAGTTGATAATTTTGAACAATTTTGAAAACAGAAGAATACTGACATGCAAACTGCCAGTTGATAAACGTGCTAGTAATACTTGTATGCACGTGAGCAATGTTTACACTATGTATGTTATGCACCAGTCATGTGTATCCCTCGCCCCCTCGGGGCCGGGGATTAGCGGGACTTTTAACTTTTCAAAGTCTTGAACTGCGGGGCCAAATTTGTGGTAAAATCCCTGCTAAATGACCCCGTCCCCCGGGGGTTGACAATAACGAATAGCAACAAATGACCTAAATCATTTGAATAAACCTTCCATTTTCCCCCCTATCACATGGTGGTGCCACATAAATTTTGGCTTCATTTGGCCCAGTGGTTTCAGAGAATTTACGAATATAACACAGAAACTAAAAGAGGTATCAACTGATGAGGAGAAATGCAGTGTACATCAACCGTACCTCTCTTTCGCATAATTTAGGAGTTATCGTCCTTTGTTATTTTTCACATTTAAATTTTGTACGGATAATAACACAACACCTACATGTATAAGAGGTATCAACTTGAAACTTCAATGGTAGATAAAATCTCGATGAGGAGAGATACAGTGTACAAGAACCATAACTCTCCTTTGTATAATTTAGAAGTTATTGCCCTTTGTTATACTTACATTTTGCCCAGAGCATAACATTAACACTATTAGAGACATCAACTTGCATTCCTTATCGAACAACCGTATATTTGGGGAGCATCTATCGTTTCTACCGATTCTCTTGATCTGAATTATGAATCCATAGAGATGTGGGGGTCAGGAGATCCAGACCCCCACTCCCCCACCGGAAAATTACAAGTGTGATAGGTTTCTTTAGAAATAAGTATTAGGCAACCACGACCCACCCCTACATGTACCCCGACCCACACAGCGCCTAACTTGAAAAACTTGGACTTCCCCTCCCTCCTTGGACATTTTACGAGGGTCATCCAATAGATAGAGGGAATTTCCTTATAATGCAAGAGCTTGTACAATTAAAACATCGCAAATGTAATCATAAGGTGGCATAATATGTTGGGCATGCAGCAGCATATCCAAAATGTTGCTGGAAAGTGAGGTCGTTTGTTGCTTAGCAACCAAAAAGTGATACTAAAGCTAGCCTGGCCAGATTTTCCACATACAAAAATCTAATACTAAAGAAACATAGCCTGACATTTAATTATTATTATTGAGTCTATGTCGAATGGGCATCCCGTGTAAATTTTGTGACGATTTTTGGCGAACTATACCAAAATAAACTTTGGGTCATATGTAACAATTTGAAAGTTCGCCCATCTGAGTTCCGCGTCTGGTCCAAGTAATGACGTCATCAAAATGGCGGCCATAGTGCTACTTATGTACACATATAAGACATCGTATTTAAAGCAATAGTTGATGGTGAATTTATGTTTGGAAATGATTTTTCTTCTTTATTTAACTGATTGGGCGTCAAACAATACGAAAAAGATGTGTTCCATTTTTTTCAGACGCCTTGAGTCCATTTGGGGCTCCCAAATCGATAAATTGGGCCCAGATCCGATTACTTTTTTGTAATCCTGTAGAAAGTTCGCGCTAAAATAAAGTGATTTTTTCTGAATTAGTTAATTTGGGGTCATTCTATACAAAATATGAAGTGAATTAGGTTTTATATCCCTAGAATGGAAAAAATCTATTTTTGGGGTCCTTATTTCATTGAAATAGGCCCAGAGCCGAATTATGGAGCTGTTATCGTACACGGCATTTGACCTTATAGTCTATGTTGAATGGGAATCTCGTGTAAATTTTGTGATGATTTTTGGTGACCTATATCAAAATAAACTTTGGGGCATATGTAACAATTCAAACCAGTTCACACATCTGAGTTCTGCGTCTGGACCGAATGATGACGTCATCAAAATGGCCGCTTAAGTGCTACTTATGCACATATATACATAAGTAATTAGATTCAAAGCTCTAGTTATGTGGGAATTTCTTGCTGGAATAAATTTTTGGTCTTTATTTGATCGATTTGGTGTCTTCTGATACGACAATGACGTGTTTCTTTTTTCTGATCCCTGGAACCCGTTTTTGGGCTTCCGATTCAATAAAATTGACCCAGAACCCATTACCGTACTTGTTATCCCGTAGGACATCATGCTGAATTTGAGTGTTTTTTGTTTCCTTTTGTTTATTTGATTGTTTGTTTGTGCTTAACGTCCCTACAACAGCTAAGGTCATATCGAGACGGGGCCACATATTAAATTCTCATCTGACAGACTAGTGAAGCCGGAGATCAAACACACGACCCCTGGTTTACAAGGCGTGGAGTACAGCGGTTCCTTTGTTTTGATGAATTTGAGACCATACTATATAAATATGATTGCCCCCTGGAGCTAGTTTGTTATACTTTTGTTTTTGGTTTAAAGTCCTAGTCAATTGTCACGGCCATGTCGAGATGGTCAGTTAACCTAACCACGCTTTTCCGGGGCAGGCTTAGACTAGGCAGTACTTTGTGCACACGCTTTCGCTTGTAACTGGCAATATCCCTTCTTGAATCACTGAAAGAAGGAGATTGACGATAGAAAATATTTCATGATCAACCTCCACGAAAGTATTGGGTCCGGATCGAACTCACGATCCCTGTATCAGCAATCGAACTCACTACCGA
This sequence comes from Loripinus fragilis, assembly GCA_964019695.1. Taxonomy (NCBI): domain Eukaryota; kingdom Metazoa; phylum Mollusca; class Bivalvia; order Lucinida; family Lucinidae; genus Loripinus; species Loripinus fragilis. Next base: position 43,785,011 of record OZ026525.1, read on the forward strand.
TCGCTCTACAGGGCCAAGTCATTTTCGGGTTTCTATTTTATTTAAATTGACACTGAATCTATAAATTCAGTTTTTGCCCTATTTGATTGCTTTGGAGCCATACATGAATTATTGATTGCTGGGCTCATTGACCTGGTCTATCAGTCAGGTGCATATGAGGCATTCAAAGGGGTTTTGGTGAACAAGGGAAAATGACATTTATTTCAGAGGAACAGAGGAAGAAAGGCCAAATTTTGAGGGGAACAGAGACAATATTGGGGAACAGGGAATATAAGATAACAAAATTTGAGGGAACAGAGGAACAAACCAATTTTTTAGAGGAACAAGGAAACATGTGCCCCCTCTCCCCTGAGGGGGCTTCGCATATCACTTAGGCGACAGAATACCGCCAAAGTAATAGCATACAATATTACTCGAAATTCGCCATTGTAATACAAGCAATGATGTTCAAACAAAAGTTATTTGTGGTGAGAAGTGACGCAAGCAGATTTACTGCAATCATTGTTGATAAAATAGGAACATAAGTGTCACCTTATCAACTCCAACATGATGTTCGTGTTTATGAATGTTTATTAAATTCTTGTTACTTTCCCATGTGGTACCCTGGGTCAGGTGTGGTACTTGATTGTATCGTTTTCTGATTTTTTGCCGCCTTTCTTACTTTCAAGCAACTGTATAGTGAGAATTGGCTCCTTTGTGGATTTCCATATGATGCTCTGATACTGAGATCTTTTGACACTCTGAAGAAGAGAAAGTTTAGTTTCCTACGAATCATCCACTATCCTAACCTAGTAAAATTCTTGGCTGACAAGCAGGCATACATATTATTCGAGAGCATTCTTAGTCCCGTCTTCCAGTGGGTTCATGACCAAGTTTCCTGAAAGCTTCACGGACAGAAGAATCAGCGTTACTGAAAGCTTTCCAACATAATATTTTACCTTGCCGGACATTAATCCAGTAAAATCAGCATTATCTACTGACAAAAGTGAACGTAAAGATCTATGCATGTTGTCTTCGGCTGATCTAGACCTTAACCTATAACCATCGCATCAGCAAGTTCGCTTGCTAAGTATATCTCATCCTGACCTTTGACGATAAAAATCAAATAGGCAAACTGAAACCCTTTTTTCAGCTACACACCATAAGCAATTAGTGTGCTAAATATGAACACCTTCCATCAAAAATGAAAGAAGTTCGTGTGACGAGTTGTAAGACTGGTTTCAAGTTTACTTGACCTTTGACTCCGAAATTATATCAGCAATCTGAAAACCTTCGTTGTCATCTAAACATCATTAGCAATCAGTGTGCTAAATACGAACACTTTCAGGCAAAACTCAAGAAGGCAGTTGGAAGGATAGCTATATTCCTAACCGCAGAACGACAGAGAGGTTCGAAGTGACCGCGTCACCGAGCGATTAGTGCTCCCAAATGTGGGTCACAGCGTCTAGGGTTCGAATACTGCTTGACCGATACATCACCTCATTGCACTCAGCTTTTTAGCCATCCATTCATTATCATAGCATGACTAAAATACTGTTTTAAAGGACATAAGATAGCAAGGCAACCATGCATGTCTTTGGTTGCTGAGAGCAAAAGTCATTAGCCCCATGATTGGTACATGTAGCATGAACGGCCATGAACATGTGTTTGGCGCATTTTCCTTAACTTAGGTCAATATGTAACCAGAGTTAAATGAATATCCTTCAAGGCTTGGCATGAAGTTATGACACTGACCTTGAGCCCGTATAACGGAGACATGTATTCTGTACATCTTTTCACTAAAGAAACCATTTTAGTTTAGCAAATTTAAAAGAAACACAATGCAAACATGAAATCAAATGTTCAAATTATTGACCTTCAACTTTGACCTTGAGTTGGCATGGATGAAACATAATGTTTGCATATAGTCTCAATGAGTTGAATATTTGACTAAAGTTAAAATGAAAATCCTTCTGACATAAAGGAAGGAATTCAAAAGTTCAAACTTGTGACCTTAAGTTTTTACTTAGATCTTCAAACTTGTGACCTTAAGTTTTTACTTAGATCTTTAGCCACAGTGTTGTCATACATTTTGCATATCCTCTCACTGAACCGGACATTTCACCTATATTTTATGAAATGATTTCAGGGTAAAGGCGATAGGGTGCGGACATAGCATTGAAGGCTCAAACTTGTGGTCACCACTGGTGACAACGACCTTGTGGTCATAGTTGAATTACATGCTTCGCACATCATCTAACTTAGACAAATATTCGACCAAAATTTAATATAGGGTGGACATGAAATTCAATGTTCAATCCCATTACCTTCAACTGTGACCTTGACCTTGAGTTTGAATGATTGAGCTATGTGTTCTGCACACCCTCGCACTGAGCTGAACATCTTATCAAAGTGTAATGATAATCCTTCTAGGGTTTGAGGAGATATGGAGCATACGCGCAATAGAAGGCTAAATTCCATTACCTGTAACTGTAACCCTGACTTTGAGCCTGCGTAATTGAGTCATGGGTTCTGCACACCGTCTAACGGAGGTGAACATTTGACCAAAGCTTAGAGAATTTTTAAAGGTTTAATGAGATACAAGACTTATGGATAAACGGATGAATATAGACTTCGGGTTGGTGGATTTATGAATGTGGAGTTTGCTTTAAGAGCTGTTAGGCAGATTTTAAATATATTTGACCTTGACCTTTGACTCCAAAGTCATATCGGTGATATAAAATTTTGTTGCAATCGACACACCACAGGCAACCATTGTGCCAAATATGAACACCCTTAGTCAAAACATAAAATAAGAGTTCGTGTTACGAGCCATAAGTCAGATAGATTCTAAGTATATTTGACTTAGATCTTCGATTCCAAGGTCACATCGATGATCAGATCTGAGACCTTTGTTATAGCCTACGCTCAATAGCCAATTACTGTGCCAAATATGAACACCCTCGGGCATGAACAATATTGTGTAAATGTAGTTTCTATTAACCATCTGGAGCGGCACGAGCACTAAACGATAAAAGACTTTGTCTGGCTAACATACTCTAATACATATACTATGAATATTCGTATCAATAGTGCGGTTGACCGCCATTTTGATGACGTCACTATTTACCCCAGAAGCGGACCTCAGATGTGTGAAGTGGATAAAATCGTTGCTAATGCCTCAAAGTAAATTTGATATAGTTCGCCGAAAATCGTCACGAAATTAACAGGGGCCAAATTTTGTCGTTTTCGACATATGCTACAATGTGACTTATGCCCTATGCTCATGGGCAAGATGGCCTATTGCATTTCTAAGTAGAATTCTGTGTAAATATTGTTTCTGTTCCAAATCTAGAGCAGTACTGGCATTAAAACTATTAACAAAAACGTTTATTTTGCCAACATACTTTGATTTTTCTTAAATACATACGCATTATAATTGTGCGAGGGCCGCCATTTTGATGACGTCATTACTCGGACCAGACGCCGAACTCAGATTGGCGAACTGGTTGAAATTGTTGCAAATACCCCAAACTTTAATTTTATATAGGTCGCAAAAAATCGTCACGAAATTTACACGGGACCATTTTTTGGGCCCATTCGACATAGACTAATTTATCTGAACATAGTTTGTCCTTTAATCTGTAAAAGTTTAATTGTTCTCAATGTTACAAATAAAATATGGTCATTAACATGTGCAAGTTAGCCATGGTTGCCTAGCAACTAGGCACTTGTGGGAAATCTGATTATTTGCTAAGTCTATATTTTTCTGTTGCTACGCAACAATGGACACATGTGATACATGATTTTTAAAGATACTGTTTTACAATATAGAATATATTCAATAAGTTTAGGATGATTTAAACTTTTAAACCAACCAAAAAAAATCAAGGGCAAATACATTACCCATACCCCCATTTCTGATTCCACAATTGTGCGTTTTTGTCGCTTTTTAAGCTATATGTCCCTGTCATATTTGCATATTTCAAAAGAAGTCAATGAATTTTACAGAATAATTACTTTATGTTGTAGTCTATAGAATAGATTCTTTTAGGAACTGATCTGCAAATGCAAATAACCATGGCAACCATTTTAAGGTATCCGGCCAGGTAAGCTTTAAGTACGTGTTTGCGTTGCTAAGCAACAAACGACATCATATTCTGTCAAACTTTCGAATATGTTATTGCATGCCCAACAAAATATGCCATCTTATGGTTATATTTGTGATTTTAAAATGGTACAAACTCTTACATTATTAGGAAATTCCCCCTATTTATTGGATGACCCTCGTAGTTCCATTGGAATGGTCATTTGGAACGCTTTGTAAAAAGTAAGTAAAGGACGACTATTTACAACGTCAGTCAGACTTGGACCTCCCCCCTTCTCCGATAAAATAATTTCTAGATCCGGCCCTGCCCGAGAACATGTTAATTGGCCACCAAGTTGCACCCCTTTCTATTTATATTGGCATATATTTCGGGAGATGTTTAGGTGAGTTATAATACACATCTTGTAACGCCATAACACATAACACTGCAAAGGCATAATTCTGAGCGCTTTCATTCCCAAAATGCTACTGCAAATTAAACAAGCCTCGCATTTTATCTTCTCCCAAATCGTTTGATAAATTTAATAAAAAACACACATGAGCATTCATATTAAATCATGAGAGAAAGAGAGAATACTTTATTTTGAAATATTACATTAATATACATACATGTATGAGAGATTCGGTCCAACTGACCTCTATAAAATGGGGAAAGTAATTTTCTTACCTTTTGTGTGTAACCCGCATGTTACAATATAAGGCTCCGGGTGACTAGGCAGATGTTTGCTCAACCTACAGAAGATTCTTAGATGTCTAAATATTTTCATCTTTTTCTCAAAATATCCATTTTAAGTAATACGTGACCTATAAAATAATGGCAGTCTATGGTAAGGAGAACTAAAGATAACATATCAGGGAATTTCAAAATTAGTCGCAACGGAACAACACACAAAGATATGTGCTGAACAATAAAAGTGTAGCTCATATCGGCCTGTGCATTATCATATGCTGGTCGCCCCGAGGTTATTAAACTTTTTTTCATTCTCAAGCTCAACTGAGCATGCAATTTCAGCTGCTGAAAAATAAAGACTCTCGATCTTGCTTTCAAACTATCAGACGTTGTATTTATCCTCCTAATAAATGTTTAAATTATGAGGACGATGAATTTCATGCTCAGTTGAGTTGAGTATGAAAAAGGTTGTATAGCCTCGGGGCCTGGTTTCACCTTTTCGCGTGTGATAGTAAAATTGTATCGCTTCAGATATTTGAGCTAAGACTTTATTATTTGCACATATGGCTATGATAAGGCGAGTTTTGAGGCTTGTATAGAGGTTCTAGGGATACAGGATATTTGCCATTTCACATCCAGGGATATAGAATACGTTTCCATTTTACTTCCAGTGATATGGGGTACTATGTTCAATTTTAGGGATACTGCTATTTTTCCTCCAAAATTTACAGAGTAGAAATACCAATAACATCAATAAAAATCATTTCATGTTTTCCACTATGGAGAAAAGCTGTATGTACACAACATGGCAAGTTTATCTTGACCCGGACCTGTAGACAGAGTATAGCTTGTAGCGAGAATGCACTTATTATATGTTCCCTCGCCAAAGATGTTGAAGGAGGTGGTGACTAAATACTGTATATAGTGGACTGTATTCGGATCAAACTTCCGTATCCATTGCTTGATTTTCCTCAGACTTGTGTGGTGTTTTGTGTTGAGTCCTTAATTGTATTGTGATGTGGTTATTGTCCTTTCTAGTTGAGTTGGTTGCTCTAGTTTAATTGTGTTATGGCTGTCTGTGTTTTTTTGTCTTTTCCTCACGTTTCCGAGGATGATCGATATTAACGGTCTCTGATTTCGTTAATGTTTCCCTTATATATGCCTAAACTAAACATATGACTCCCTGAACGGGCCCATTTTTGGCCCCAGGGGCATAATTTGAACAAACTTGGTAGAGGTCTATGAGGTGATGCTACATACCAAATATCAAGGCTCTAGTCGTTGTGGTTTCAGACAAGATTTTTTCATGTTTTAACTATATGAGCCTATGTTAAACATTGTGACCCCCAGGGACGGGCCCATTTTTGGCCCCAGGAGTATAATTTGAACAAACTTGGTAGAGGTCCACTGGATGTTACTACTCGAGGCCTTGTTGTTTCAGACATGATTTTTTCATGTTTTCCCTATATAGAGCCTGTGTAAACATGTGACCCCAGGGGCGGGGCCATTTTTAACCAGAAGGGACATTATTTGAACAAGTTTGGTAGAAGTCTGCTAGGTGATGCTACATTCCAAATATCAAGGCTCTATGCCTTGTGGTTTTAGTCAAGATGATTTTTTCACGTTTCCCTTATATAAGCCTATGTAAAACATTTGACCCCCGTGGCGGGCCCATTTTTGGCCCCAGGGGTATAATTTTAACAAACTTGGTAGAGGTCTACTAGGTGATGCTACATACCAAATATCAAGGCTCTATGCCTTCTGGTTTCAGACAAGAATATTTTTTAAAGTTTTCATGTCGAAAATCTATTTTTAGCTTCTGTGGCCTAGATATGCAACGGACCAGATTAATTTGAACAATTTTAGTAAAGGGCCACCTAAGGATCATTTGTGTGAAATTATTTTAAAATTGGACCAGGGGTTTAGGAGTTGCCATTTACGAGGGGTGATCAGAAAGTTCGCGGAAAATAGTTGCCATTTCTGCATCGTTTGATCCACAGAGCTAGAATTACAGTACATAATACTGCAACACATATGCAGTTCATCGGTTACAACATGCTTGATGTTAGTCGTCTACGTGCGTTAAAGCTGTCGTCAAGGCAACGCTATATAGCGCGAACCGGCCCATTTTACGTTGTATTTTGACGTTTTACTACACAACCAATTAAACTTCAACGTTTTGTACAATGTTGTTGTGCTGTGATAGCTGATCTTGCGTTCCATGCATATTTAACGACATATTTTAACCTCTTCCATGCAAACTTTCAAAGAATTATATCTAACGGATGGTGTTCTAAATCGAAACGAATAACAGTCCTGTCAAAAAGGCAAAGCATTCAACTTCTATGAACCCATTGCCTGTTTTGGCATGTCAATATTTTAAAATAAACTATTTACACACTTCGAAAAACACCATTTTTCAGGTGAGTAGATCTTATATTGATACTTAAGTCCGATATTATAATTATTGGGATGAACACTGACAAGAAAATAAGTTTTTTATTTAAAATTTACAAAAACTCGAAAAATTGACGCATTTTAGGCCTGCCCTTCGGACTGAAACTATAAATTTGAATACGTAGCGCAGCGGAATAACATAAAAACCTCATATTATGTTCAAAGAATGACGGAACATTATATCCTTTAAAAATACCAATCAATTCAACCACAACTATGAGTTTTAGCCCCGAGAAGCAACCCAGGGGTATGTATGGGCCGGTTCCAGCAAAGTGACGTCACAGCGGCGCCTCGTGCTCATACGTCTGAGGTCACAGTTTCTAAATTTCAATTTCAGTCAAGTTGCTATGAATGGTAGTTTATATATATGAATTTTCATTGCAATCGATACAAGCAATGCGATTTAATAGCTCTTTTCCGCGAACTCTCTGATCAACCCTCGTAAGTCAACTGTAAATGGACGGACGGCGACGACGGACAAAGACCGATCACAAAAGCTAATCTTGTCACCACGTGAAAGGTGAGCTAAAAAGGTGTCGACATGATTACAAGACTGTGTGTCTCATTTGTCCAAGGCTGAGGTCAAGGTAATTTTTGCTGTTGAAATTTTGTTGCCGGAGCCTCCGACCAATTATTAAATCTTAGCACTTAGCATAAATGTCCATCATAAAAAGACAATATGCTGTATAAAAGCTCTAATAGGGTAATATGTCTTTAGTCGAGGTCACAGCCATGTTCAAGTTGAAAATGTATGTACCATGCATAACGGATACGCAGCCAGGACATGGTTGGTAGGAATTGTATAAGAGTACTTCTGATAGGCATTGAGCTGGCTATAGACCCCCTCCCCAGGGTGGGGGGATTTTGTAGACTATGATTTCCTTAAGCCACAAAATGATATATGTTAGCCCTCTGAGATTTGCAGCGTTAACGCGTAAGCAATACAACAGAAATAGAAGTTGATCCTTGGGGCATGACCAATATAGTTTCCAGGGGCACGGTTGGCAGGATTTTTGAAGGATGCCACTAGATATTGCTAAGCATTAATTGTTTAAACTGTGAGCCGCAATAAGTTGTAAGTTATTTCCATTCTAAGTTTATTGAATAGACGTGGCCAATTTGGACTCCAGGGACATGATTGGCAGGATTTAAGTAGGGGACCACTGAACATTACTACAACTAAATACATGTAAGTTTTTTTTAGATTTGTTTAGTGATTTTACGCCCTAGCTATGATCATGTCGGAATAGTCAGTTAAACTAATCACACTTTTCCTGGTCAAGCTTGACTAAGGGGTTAGCCAGTACTTCGTGCACATACCTTTGCTTGTAACTGACAAAACCCTTCTTGAGTTAGTGGAAGGAGGAGACTGATGGTAGAAAATATTTCATCATCAAACTAACGAAAGTATGGGTCCAGGCCAGGATCGAACCCATGGCCTCTGGATCTACAATCAGACTCACTACTGATTGCCCTTGGGGGCCTGGTAATGCATGTATATGTTGTAAGCATGAAGGTTTGAGAGATGTTTAAAGTTGTCTCAATACAAATTATACAGGAGCTATTGAATGGGACTTGATGGCACGATTTATGTTGGAGACTACATGATCTTCTTACATGCTAAATATGTGAGTTGTTTGCCATCATGGCATGTATTTTAAAGATATCCCATCAGAAGTCTATGGAAGCTTTATGTTGACATGGAAACCATATGTCCAATACAATCGGACACTATAAACTTATGTAACCTTTCCCATTATACACATGTAGTTTGATCACAATTGGCCGACCTACATTCGAAATATATTTCTTCAAGTTTAAATGGATGACGAAGACAACGATGACAATACATACCAAAGAGGCCAAACCATTACCATTCTAAAGCCTTGCGTGAGCCTTCGGATCATATGAGCTTATTACTGTAATGTTGATATACTGCGCAACTGGAGGGAGACATTTTGGGGAAAAAAAATGATGGCCTGTAGGGTTTGTTTGCTAACTTGAATGGAAAAACTAAGTCAATGAAATAGAACACTCAATGGCAATAATAGAATGCACAAAGTTATAGTACACAAACCATTACACAGGGAGCGCATTGGCTCAGTGCTTGACTCGAGACTGAGGGGCCGCGGGTTCGAGCCTCACCGGCGTCACTGCGTTGTGGTCCTTGAGTAAGACACGTTTATCCTAGCTTAGTACTGGTTCAACCCAGGAAGACCCGTCCCTGTTTAACTGAAAGATTGTTGATGGGACGTAAAGAATCAAATCAAATCAAACAAACAAAACAAACCATTACATGAAGTATGTGCTTGACAAAATGTTCCAGTACTCGTAGGTCTATTTTGTGTCGGTAATTTCATGGATATTTTTGTTTACTTCCAGGGATACGGGAACTTTAGGAAATTAAATCAAGGGGATAATTTCCAATTTACTTAAAGGGATATGGGATACTTTACTGTTTACTTTCAGGGATAGAGGATACTGGTAAACCCCCTATACAAGCTTCAGTTTTCTTTAGGTGCGATGTCCTGATGACCTGGATTTATCTTTTTTTTAAAACACTTTAGAAGCCATTTGATCAGGATCCATACTGTTTTCCACTCTATCTTCTGATACTCAGGCGATCATATATATGATCATGATCATTATCTGAGGTGAGTGTAAAAATGAATTTTAAGAGATAAGTTTCTGCCAATGTTAAAAGCATTTTGTCTAACCTTTCATCTCAGTCCTGCATATAGACTCTTTGATTTCATGGTTAAATTGTTTCTTTGTAAGGCAGTTAAGTATCTGTTAAAGATGTTGTTATGTCGCAGAATACAGTAAAACCTGTGCAAAAAGGCCACTCTCAAAAAGACATTTTGTCATTAAGATCTTTGTTTTGTCTATTTTTAAGTGGCCGTTTTACACAGATTTTAATGTTGCTCATGAGCTAATGTTGTCTGTTTCAAAATCAGCAATGTTTATCATTATCTCATGGCAGGATATGGGGCATGGAGAACAATTATATTAGTACAGAACATTTTATTGCAATCTTTTATTCAATGATAACAATACCAGAGATTCTAAAAAATATAAACATAAAAACACATCCACCTGAACTCTTACCATATATTCCTTCACCCCCTCATACACACCTTTAGAAATAAGAGTACCCTAGGTCCCTGGGTCACTCACCTGAGTATGAAATTCTCAATTTTTGGCACAAAAAGTTGTGTGTATCAGGTTACCTGATTTGACTAATGTTTTGCCTCAAACCTTAATATTTTAACATATTTAGGTGAATTCTTTGCTCGGCAATATTATTTCCCTATATTTTCTAACAAAATAATAAAATTTCCAACCTACCATTCCTATTTTAAACCTTATGTAACCTGTAACACACATTTTTTTCGGCCTTCTTAATAAAAACCTTTAAAACTCAATTCTTTCTTCGGTTTAGATCAACTTCAGAAACATTGATTCAGATCAGAGGGGGTATAGTGTGTTATTTTCCTGATTTTCATTCTAAAATATGATGTGGCGACTTAAAAGAGCCATCCCACAGAAATAATTCTTATTCTGAATGAGTGTTCTTTAAAGTTCTTTCCTACTACTAAATCTTTGATATGAAATACCTTAAATAAAAAAAGTTACAGCATATGGTTTCAGGCCTCCAGATAAGAGTGTGTATTGGAAAACTAGTTTCTTTATTTCTCATCAAAAACATATGTTGTGGATACTCAAAATAAACGTCTCAATGAGAGGGTTCTTTTGATCACCCAAAACACATGTTTAAATTGATGGGTTAGAAAATTATTACATTTTACGCTCATAAATTTTCCTTATCTGGATCTATGGGCATCAATCAAATTTACTTCTTTTTGTTTTACCAGGGACGGTACTGATTATCCTGTGCTTGAAATAACACTGATCAGTTCAGTTGGTGATTTTTTTCTATGAATAGCGACCACTCTTTTGGAACTTCAAATCTTAAAACTGAGAATGCCTGTAAAATACTAATTTTTTTTAGTTTAAATGGCCATATTATCTTTGAGATAGATTTAACCCAAATCAGAGTTGGAAAAATCTAACTGATTCAGTATTTTGAGGCAAATTTTCAAGGGAAAGTCAGCCTCAAAATCCTGAATACAGGAATAATCCTGAAAACTATCACTCAGTCATACATTTTAATGCATTTGCTATAAGTAACATTAACAAAACTGCTGACCCAAAATGACCGAAGATTTGTACTTTATGGTGTCTAAATGGTCAACCTGTTCACTAACTGACTTAGGCATACTATTTAAAAATATGTTCACCTGTGTCAGATACAATAGTTAAAGTGTTGCTGAAAAAAATCTTTAAAAGGCCTGTTTTTCCTTACCAATTTTATGTTCATCTGTAAAAATCAAGAAGTTGGGGGAGAACTTAGGGGCTAAAAGAGTTAAACAGACCTTCCTTTCACCAAGTTCAGGGTTACAAACTATAAACTAAAAAGTCCTTCTTTGGTATTAAAACTGAACATACTGCATTTCCTATCTATTAAAGCTTTAAATACCCTGTCATTTTTTATCAAATAAAAATGTAGCCTTGGAATTGAATTCAATAAATGTAAACATTTTTAAGGGTTTCAAGACAAAGTTTTGGGAATCTGACCTCAATATCCTATCTCGGAAAAAACATGTTCATAAAAATTTCTACTAATGAACTGCTTTACCAGGCACTTTTCATCATAACCTAACTTACCACAGTTTTGCTGTAAAATTCAAAAATGTCCATTGCATGGGTAGTAGCTAAATATTTCGCAAATGCTGAATTTCCGAAATTCAAATTTTTAATTATTATTAAGAGGGAGACCTAAAAAGACCTGGTCTGAATGTGTTAGGACTGACATGAAAATGTGCAGCCTTGGCAGCATCTATCCACTGAACAGGGAGGCGTGGGGATTGGGTGTTAGACACTCTAGCCACCTGCTGCCAACCCCAGTACCTGGGACACCCGCAGCAGTAGAAAAATAAACTCAGGATCAAGTCAAGTCAAGTCTTCAAATAAACTAAACATAAAACCAAAGAAGCTGGGATAATCTGACAGCCTAATTAAGTATTTGAGGCTGACTTTCCATAGCCTCAAAATACTGAATTAAGGAATAATCCTGAAAAACGTACACCCTGAAGCATGGAAAAGGTAGTGCAGGGTTCATACAGGCAAGTTTGAGTAAAATTCAAGGACTTTTCAAGGACTTCTAAAAGCCTCTCCAACAGTTTTTCGTGGGCTAAAAGTTAATGAAAAATACTGATCTAAGTGTTAAAATTCTACTTCAGAAATGTTAGACTGAGATAATGGAGACATTAGTACTAGAAAGTTAGTATAAAATTGTTGTGTCTATATTTGGTCTAGCATATGCTGCACCAAATAAAGGCACATTAATCTTATACTGATTTAGCTCTCTATCAACAGTGCTAACTCCTACAAAAATTATGACATTTCATGGCTTTTGAGTGGTTTTCTAGTACTTTTCAAGGCATATTTAATTTTAAAGGACTTTTCAAGAAAGCCATCTAAATTCAAGTACTTTTCAAGCCTGTGCGAACCCTGTAGTGATGAAATAGCAAATGGTTAAGCCCTAATAAGATCATTCATGCATGGCTGTTTGTCAAAGCGAATCTGTCCGAATATTTTGGGCAAATACAGTACAGTAAAACCTGTGTAAAACGGCCACTCAAAAATAGACAAAACAAAGATCTTAATGACAAATGGTAGCTTAATGAAGGTTGAAAGTATTGCAGAATGCTCCCCTTGGAGCATTCTGCAATACTTTTGACCTGCATTAAGCTATAATTGGTCTTGAAAACCAATTTTTGGTCTTTTGGAGTGGCCATTTTACACAGGTTTTACTGTAGTTTATACAAGCTGAAAGGGCTGATTTCCTGTAGCTCTTTAAAACAAAACAGAATCACACTTTTCAGATAAAATTAATACATATGACACTGTTAAGGTATGGCACAGTTTTCAGTTCGTCTTCTTTTCATCTTGTTTCTCTTTGTGTTGTTTTGGTAAAGTCTTTTTACACTGGTTGTAAACTTCGTTCATCTCAAAGTCATTGATTATTTTTTCCTGAAAAGATAAAAAAAATTAGAAGGCTGGGTAACAAGTGGCCCAGGATTGCTCACCTGAGTTTTGTTTAAAGTATCTTATATATGTATGTAATGGAAACTGGCAAAGTCCCTTAGCGACATATTTTCGACAGATCAAATTCTTCTAAGCTATTTTCTAGCTAGTAACTATTTCTGATCAGCCTTTATAGAGATGTTTAAAGTTCACTTATCCGCAAAAGGCCACATCCCCTGGTAGCCATGTTTCTTGAATGACCTTATCTATTTTAGCAATTTCTGTTGAGGGTCACCTAGAAACCATTTCTGCCATACTGTTTTAAATTCTGATCATAACGCTAACCAGCAACATCACTTGGTGGCCATATTCTTAGACAATCCAATATGTTTTAGCTTTTTTGTAGATCACCTAAAGACAATTTCTGCCAAATCATTAAAAATTTTGATCAGCCATTTCAGAGGAAAAGATTTTTAAAATTTGCATAGCTGCAATAAGCCAAACCCCCTAGTAGCCATGTTTTAGACAGATCAAATTTTAGCTATTTGTGTAGAATGTGACCCAAGTGTACATTCTGTTTTCAATTCTGACCATTGGTTTTATACCACTTAAGCCGGTACTAGGGGGCGTTAGAATGATTGCATTTTCCATTAGTTCTCATGAACAGACTCACCGAGTCTGCTGTTTTCTATTATTGTCAGTTCTCTCTATTTCTGAAGGATCCGTTTTTCAAGATTATTTAGAAGTTTTTTAAAGTTTCCTATAGTGGTATATAAGAAAAACTCACCACGCATGTGCATTACAAAACCAACAAATACATCAAGCCCAGCAAAGACTCAGATCAGAGTTTTTACTGAGCACTCAATGGGTATTTAAGTACCCCAGCTTTCTCCATGCACCAATTGCAAGTGAGGTCACTAAAACTTGGCAGATATTCAGGCTGCACTGAAGTCATAACTGGGCGCAAAGTCGATTGTTGGTTTTGTCGTGTAAATACTCATTATTGTCATTTGGAAATTAGAACCTTTGAACATTCCTCATCACAGGTTTAGATAAACAAAACATTTTTGTGTAAAATTGTAAATATTTTCTTACCTTTCAGTTTTAACATATGTTTTGGGTGCTTAAAAGAACTGTCTCATTGAGATGGTTCTTTTGAGTACCTACAACATATGTTTCGGTTTAGATATAAAAAAAATTAGGGTTTCGGTACGCACTCTTAACTAAAGTCCTGATCACATAAAACTAGAGAACTTGAAGGTCCTGAAGCTCTCACCTGATATTGAGTCATAAGATCTCCTTACTAATGTTGAACTAGGTCAAGGTCAAACTAGGCTTATTATTTTAACATATTACATCCCCATCCATATATACCAAGACCCAATGACCTACATGTAATGCTACATATCAAGATCCAAGCGCAGAAGAATTTTAAAGCTTTTTGAGCATATATAGGCATGGTGGCCATTTTGGTCAAGTGACCTGAAACAGACAATGGACGCCAGAGGCATTATTATACTAGTAGCTCACCTTTGAGCCTTCTGCTCAAGTGAGCTTATAAACCATCCGGAGAGCTATGTGCATTAGAGGGCCACTTTGGCCCTGCTACAAGTAAAAAATTAAATTGTTTTTTACCATTTTCTTTCTTTTTTTATTTTGGTTAATTAGAACAATAGCCTTATAAGTGTAAGTCTGGTATTTATTTGACATTTACCATTGCTGTGGTATCAAGCAGAAAATGGCTGCCAAAACAGGCTTAAAATAGGATCATGATAATTTGGACCAAATCTGAGACATTTGACAGAGAATTTAACAAAGAGCACTTGTGAGCAGAAACCAAAAAAGATATTTTAACAGATGTTTTAAAAGTATTGTAATAACACACAGTATTTTTAAAGAACTGTTTTTGGTATTTATTGGTGCTGATATCTAATTCTTTAAAAAAATCTTCTGTAGTCTTTTGTTTTTGTTAGTTTGAATTGATTCTTTACGTCCCATCAACAATCTTTCAGTTAAACAGGGACAAATCTTCCTGGGTTGGACCAGTACTAAGCTAGGATAAATGTGTCTTGCTCAAGGACCACAACACAGTGACGCTGGTGAGGCTCGAACCTGTGGCCCCTTGGTCTCGAGTCAAGCACTCAACCACTGAGCCACTGTGCTCCCTCTTTTCTGTAGTCTCAAAGTTGGCCCCAAAAGAACAATTTTCTCTAATTTTTGTCTATTTCAATGGTCATTTTCGGTTACTATAGCGACGATAAATGTTTGCTATATACCAGACTTTTACACTTGGGCAATTGTTCTTATAAACCAATGAAAAAAATGGTGAAATGCAACTTTCAATTTTTAGCTTCAGAATGAAGCAAAATAGCTCTCTTACCAGTGCACATAACTCCTTCATTGTTTCAAACTTAAAAGGCAGATGCCATTCATTAGCCTAGCTCCCATTATGCAATTATGCATGTACATAATAAAAATAGTAACATTCAAGGAATCACCTAATGTGGTAAAACTGATATTCCATACCATAAGGAGCTGCTCTTAAAGGAAAGAATTCACTCCCAGAGGGAGTGAATTCTTTCCTTTAAGAGAAGATCCCATTTTGAAAACGGGCGCAATTGAAGAGAATCCCTGCCTCATCAGGTAGTCTCCCTTTGATGTGCCTAACTTTTTCAGCATTCTGGCTATGCTCTTGCCATTAGTCAAAAAGGGTTAATACCTTTGTAAAAGAATATTTCACAACTGTTCCTTTGGCACTAATAGGAGGTCTTCTAGTTTTCTCTTTACCATCTTGGAATAGAATAAGGGTTGGTAGCTGTTTGGAGAATGAGGAAGTATCTATTCTGTGTCTGAAATTACAAATGGGTATACAGCAAAAAAAAAACCTGTGTAAAAGGACCACTCTCAAAAAGACCAAAAATGCATGTTATCTTAATTGTTGCTGCAGCTAGTCTACACAAAGCACTCTTTCCAAAATCAATATTTTAACCAGGTATAATGTACCACAAGGCATTCTCTTTCTAGCTTCCATACTCCATACAATGGGTAATATGCAAGCGTTTATGATATCAGCCTTATATGTTAGTTCACTGTTTATATCTCTTGTTTATGTGAGGGCCCCTTATTTTTCTAAATGGCCCCCTATTTTAGGTTGGATGGGCCCTGGCCACCCATTCACTGCAATCCTAGATTGAACACTGTGTGTTCAAGATGAACACTGCATGTTCAAGAATACAGGTAGAGATTTGAAAGACTAAGCACAACTGGTAAATATATTTGGAAAGTTAACTCTTTTATCGATCAGATGTAAGTAGATCTCTCAATAAAATAGTCCCTCGGTTGGAAGTAGATATCACAGTCAAAATGTGCATTGATTGGAAGTAGATATAACATTAAAATGTCACTTGGTTGTATGTAGATATCAGTCAAAATGTCCCCCAGATGTAAGTGGATATCAATTCAAAATGTGTCTTGAATGGAGAAGATGAAACAGTGAAAATGTCCATCGTTTAGAAGTAGATATCAGTCAAAATGTCCCTTAGTTGGAACTGGATATCAAAGTCAACATGTCCCCCCGAAAATGTCCCTCAATTGGAAGTAGATACCACAATCAAAATTTGCAGATGATGCCACTTTGCAACTTAATGCGCCTTTAATTTCCGAGAGGGATAGCACAAATTGGACAATACGGCATGTTTTGTTCTCTACAAGTTTGCACCATAATGATCCGTATGCTATATTATTTGCTTATTGCATCTGTCACTAAGTAGCATGATACAGAGAATTAGAATTAAACATTATCAAATTGTTGTTGTTTTTTAATTAAATGGTTGCTAATGTATGGCATAGCAGCCCAAAGTAGATTAATCCATATTGGACAAAACACAATGGTATGAAGGAAAGAAATTGTGAAACGTGTTTTTGGTTACTTCCCTTAGACTGCCTTGGTAACCAATAAACAATATTTCGATGAAAGACGCATACGCAAATCTGTCTGACACCAATTTATTCGAACTTAGCATGGAAAATAAAAAGAAATAAACATATAATATAAATGATTCTTTAACTTACTTAACACTTCATAGCAAAAATAATAGCGCATAAAGTGTTTTATATTGCAGGAGAATATATTTTTTGCCCGAGTTCTCCCCCATCCTAGCTGTTCAAATGTGCGAGAAATGTTGAATTTGCATGATTCCCTTAACTGCGCAATCTAGAATCATCTCTGAAGATTATTCAAATTTTTGCTCTGGTCTAAATTTTGTTCTGTAGGGTGTTCCATAGTTCTACATCTGTGCAATTTTTGTAAGGGGGCATAATTAAATAACAATTGTATGAAATTAATTTTTATTTGGGCCAGATGCAAAATATGAGATGTTATTTAAAGGTTTGTTTTCTATTTGTAACTCTGGTCATTTTGTTCAATGAAGAAGAACCATTTGTGCAATATAGCTACTCGGTAGAGGGAATTACTGGGAAAATTTGTGATATGACCTGTTATTCTTCAATTTTATTATATACCTATACATGATACATCTTTTGAACCGTGTGTTTTCTGGCCATCTGATACATAAAGCCAGATCAATGAACTGAGGTTTTCTGAACTCATATCAATATCCTTTAAAATGAGGCTAACGTCGGTGCTGCAACGTTACGTAAAGTAAATTTTAAGCATGGAACCAGCAACGGAAACCATGATGTGACATCATGAAACGTAACATAATGGCAAACACTCCCGCAATTTTTCTGGATTAAAGAACAAAACAATTTATAAAATCAGAATGTCAGAAAAGGGAACATAATAAACATATTATAATAGTAACTTGATCTGGCATACAGTATGACGTCTCGTGGATTTGCCCATATCATTGGATCACCCTTGACACTTCGCGCCTTGTGTGATCGGATGATATGAGCTAATCCACTAGGATTGATACAGTACACCAGGTTAAGTTACTATTATTATAATGTGTATTTAGTCTATAGAATGAATCATTGATACTGTATTAATTAACCATTTACTCCATAGGCTTTTTTTAGATCGTGACATCATTTTCCATTTTTAGACAACATTAAAAAAATTCAAGGAAAATTTAAAGTAAAGTTCTGAATACTTTTGAAAATATTATGGAAAATGGAGCATTTGCTCCAAATGAGAAAATGCTCCATTTTCCATAATGATATTTCAAAGATGTCAAAATTTCTTATTTAAGAAATAGATTCGCACTAGCAGTGATTTGTTGCTTAATATATCACTGGCTGGAGGTCAGGCGTTAAAGTGAATAAATCATGAGCGTGAAGTGCGAATGATTTATCAACTTACAACTGACTGACAGACAGTGCTATATTACGCAACAAATCACTGCTAGCGTGAATCTATTTCGATCCTAACATACAAAAAGATTAAAAATATGAACGATTCCGCCATCTTTAACAGACTGCCAGAGTTTCCACAACGCTTGTTTAGACTGAAATGCGTACTTTTATGTACATTTTGAACGTCAATCAGTTGTAAAAGCGACGTTACGCCGTCTATTGTCAACATAACAATGCGGTATGTGATAGATGACGTCATGAAAATTAATACTGGCGACCGAATGACGCCACGCCGGTCCGTGCCCTGTCCGTGCAGTGAATTATCAACCAATAAATCACTGAGTTTAACCATTAGCTATATAGGCGAGGTGTGTTAGAATATGGAGTAAAGGGTTAAAACAGGACAGAAGATTTCTGAAGTATAAAGTTTTATAGGATGAATAACTAACTTACTCTTCAGCAACATCAGCATATCGACTAACATCAAGTTTACCAAACTTCAGGTTGTCTAAATGATACCTGTAAATACACACAAACACACAACTTCCATGGGTGAAAGTTCAAAATTTCAACAACGCTGAACTTTCCTAATTCCAATCTTAAAACTTGCTGTATGCCTACAAAGTGTTAACAATTTCAAGATTAAATGGTTGATTGCCCAAAGATGAACTGAAAATAAATCAATTAAGCTATTAAAATCAGCCTGACTCAGCATTTTGAGGCTGACTTTCTGTGGAAAGTCAGCCCCAAAATCCTGAATTCAGGAATTATCCTGAAAACTTTCACCAATAAACTTCACAAAAGAATCTTGCTACAATATTTTCCATTTCTTATCTCCTTGCATGCTGGGTAATTGTTCATGCTTTTGCTGTTGTCTGTTGACTTCTTTTTAAAGTTTACTTTTTCAAAAAATCTTTCAGGAACACTATCAAAGCGTCAAACAGTTTGGATCCAGATCGGTCCTGATCTGGGTCCAAACTGATTGCAAAGGTTATCAGCAGATGACAAAAGTTGCTGCTAGCAAGGAAAGAGTTGTTATATAAGGTGCTCATTCAAAGTGCCTCACAAAGCTACTTGTATACTCTTTTTACCTTGGGCTTTGACACGTAATAAAACTCTTCAAAAGCTAAATGTATACAGTAAAACCTGTGTAAAACGGCACTCTCAAAAAGATCCAAAAATTGGTTTTCAAGACCAATTATCGCTTAATAAAAGTCAAAAGTATTGCAGAATGCTTCAAAGGGAGCATTCATCATAGAATTAAAATGCCATTTGTCATTAAGATTTTTGTTTTGTCTATTTTTGAGTGGCTGTTTTACACAGGTTTTACTGTACTGTAAACTCATAAATGTGGTACCATGGCAAACAGTTAGACCAAGATGAAATGCCACATCATGTGGCATTTCATCAGGATCTGCAATGTTTGCTAAGATGATACAATCAGCAGGGACATCGTAATTTGGAAATTCTGACCAACATTATTGCCCTCTTATCCCTTTCTTTCATGAATATTCATGCTAGGCTCCACCCACTATGAGTAATCATATAAATAAACTTTCATGTTGGTACATTGATCAAAGAAGTTACTTGTCAGGTCCACTAGTGTAGGTTCAGATATATCATATTTCCATAAGCAAACAGAGTAGAACCTGATCAGGCAGCTCTCACAAGAGCTGCCTGATCTGGGTCTGCTTTGTTTGCAGTGCATTAAAAGGTGTCTTTATGAGGTATAGGATTAAATTATATATGAATTATCCCATCTTCATTGCACACATCTGTATGGGAGAATCTATCATACAGCATCTCAAAAGAAACATTATTACACTAAATAACTAGAGGCCCAAATGGGCCAGAATGGCTCACCTGGATCAGACCTACCAGATTACAGCTTAACAGAATTATCTGTAAGGTCGTTCACATACATCAGTGAAAGTCCTAAAATCCAAGAATACAGTTTTCTTCATTTTGGGTAAAAAAAGACAGAATAAATCAAATGAAACTTATTGAAAAGCAAAATACCTTTCTTTTGATAGTTGTAACATTCTAAATTGGAATGATCTGACTGTTGGTTGTAATAAAAATAGAATATGCATTTTCCAATATTGAAATGAACAACCCACTGAAAGGTGCTGCTTAAATAATTTGGCTGTCCTGCATATAGAGGAAAACTCATGTAAATGTGTATTTGTTTAATGCTAATAGCTGTAAGATGGCTGCTCCCATATGTTTAGATAAACACTTTAAATACTTCTGTAATCAACTTAGCAGACGAATAAATAATCTGTGAAAATTAAATCAGTATATGATGAAATATTTATTTTTGATTAAAGTAAAATGCTAGAAATCATGAACATACACTTTAACCACCTAGTGGTATGGGAGTGGAAGTGGGGCATGGATTTCCACCCAAACAAATGTAGCACCCTACCTACGAATCTCTAGGTCACACAAACCAATCACTGCCAAGTCATGCTTTGGTTACAGAGGACTGCACTAAGTACCTTGGCGTGGTACTGCAGCCCAATCTCTTTTGGACCGGGTCATTGATCAGATTGCAAAGAAAGGGAACATCGTGCTTGGTTTCTTACGGAGGAACCTCAAAATTAACAACGAGGCTACAAAGACAGCTGCATACCTTTAACTTGTGAGACCAGGTTTGGAGTACTGCTGTACTGTATGGAGCCCGCACACCACACACAGAAGCTGGAGATGGTACAACGTAGAGCAACAAGATATGTCACCTAGTACCCTAACTTACGTTTTCAATCATTCGTTTTGGTAATTCAACAAGCAATGGATGTTATTAAACTTGGCCTATTTTATTTGTTTTTGCTATATTAACCTATATCTAAGCCCTAAATTTACAAACACATCATAACAGTAATCATATAGGCCTAGCTAGTGTCAAGGGGAATATTAATCTATATTCATATATTTTTATACATATAGTATAAGCTTAATTTGATCTTTATCCAATTTTTTTGTCAATTCATCCTATATTTTTTCAATTCATCCTATCCCAATACCCAATTATTTATTATCCCATAGGGTTATTATTATTAAGAGGCCGTTTCTGTAAATCAACATCGCACTTGTATTTCCCTATTATTTTAATGTTTCGTTTCGGTATTTCGGTTTCGTTCCCGTATTTCGGTTTCGTTTCGGTAAATCAAGGTACCGGTCACCAACAGATACAGAAACACAGCAGTGTGACATTTATTCTACAGTGGGAGTCCCTTGAATCAGGAAGAATTAAACACCGACTAGCTATAATGTTTAAGATGATTTTGCATGACCTAATAGTCATTCCTCCTGACAAGTACATTACACCAGCCAGTACAAAAACACATTCTAAACATGAACAGAAATTGAGACAGGTCCAAACCTTTAGTGATTAAGTACTACAAGCACAACTTTTTCCCCTTGACTGTCCGTCACTGGAATTCCCTGACAACATCTGTTGTCGGTCTTCCCTCATTGATATCCGTCAAGAGGGAGCTTTCAAACCTTACCTTCATCTTCCGGATACAGGTCAGAAATCCAATACTGGAATGTAAGTGTAAGTCATTCTTATGATGTCCTTGTGCTATGCTAGCAGGGACCATGTGTGCATCGGTACCCCCACAGAAACTAGATTGGACGGGGAAGAAGGGTTTAAATACATCTGACCAAACTTTTTTTTCCTCATTTGCTTTGATCTTACTAAATCTCACAACGACTAGTTAGCTCCACGATAAACAAGGATCCCAGCATATCGGTCTTATGAAGGTAAGATAAAGATTCGAGAGATTCTCTATCGAGACAAAACTTCAACCCTCTCATGATATAGATCTATTCTACCCCAGATGTTTACCTTGACATGATCAATATGGCTATGCCAGGCACAATTGTTAGAAAGAAATACACCTAGATGTATATGAGAATCTATTTCCATAAAAACTGTCGGTGAATTGTCTTGTCGGTGACCTGTCTTGTTCCTATGACACGAGTATGATACGGCTAGCCAGAATTTGAAGATGTCTGTGCCCTTGTAAATGTTGCGAAACTCTGTTGCTCTGTCGCAATGCTTCACCTTTTCAGTAATTAAAAATTATTTCGACTTGACTTCGAATTAAACACACTTAAACTCTAAAACAATCAAATTCAAAAGGTCAATAGTGATGACAAATTTCAAAAATAATAGACTAGCTGACCCAAGTACTAAAATCCTGAAACAATGAAGCTAACAATGCATACACAAATTAAATTTAGAATTGTTATGGAAGATGCTCCTGCACGTTAATCAAAACCTGATGATGATGATGATGTGAGGCTGACTTCCTGTGGAAAGTCAGCCTCACGTCATCATCATCTGGTTTTGTGGAAAGTCAGCCTTAAAATCCTGAATTCAGGCATAATCCTGAAAATGTCCACCCATGCTAAAATTTATACCAAATTTCAGTATAAAAAGGTTAAATGTTCTGACAACTAAAACCCTGAAACAATGAAGCTAAAATAATCTGCCAAATTCAGGCATAATCCTGGAAACTTTCACCAAAACTGATATTGATACCAAATTTCAGGATAAAAAAGATAAACTGTACTGAGAATGAAAATCCTGAATCAATGAAGCTAATGTAAACTGCCAAATTCAGTCATCATGAAAACTTTCAACCGTGCATCTAACAAAAGCAGGTGTTCCCATAACAATGCTAATTTAATCATGCATACAGTAAAACCTTTTTAAAACAGCCACTCTTAAAAAGACCGAAAATTGGTTTTCAAGACCAATTATCGCTTAATGCAGGTCAAAAGTATTGCATAATGCTCCAAGGGGAGCATTCTGCAATACTTTTGACATTCATTAAGCTACTATTTGTCGTTAAAGCCTTTGTTTTGTCTATTTTCGAGTGGCCGTTTTACACAGGTTTTACTGTACTTACTCATTTGATATTTCTGCAAAAGTTGGTGCTATAGTAACACAGCTTGGAGACCAGGCAGCATAGAAACATATCACCCAGGTATTTCTTTTATCTCTAGCTATCTCATTCTGTAAAATATAAAAAAAAATAAAAAAAAATACAGAGTTCACATGATATAGGGGATAAGAGTATGTAACTGAAAATTAAATGTGTTTTCTTATTTCTCAACCTCAATGAGATGGTTCTTTGAGCACCCAAAACACATGTTTAAATTGATGGATAAGAAAATTATCACACTTTTACGCTGAAATTGTTTGTTAAACTGGCACTATGGACCTACTATTCCTATTTTGTTTGTTTTTGTTGCTTTACGTCCCATGTCAACAGCTATGGTCATTGCGGGACGGTCAGTTCACTTAACCACACTTTTTCCTGGGCAGGCTTGAGCAAGCGGTTAACCAGTAATTTGTGCACATACTTTCGCTTGTAACTGACAACAACCCTTCTTGAATAAATCAGCGGAAGGGAGGAGAATGACCGTAGAAATTATTTCATGATCAATTTCCACGAAAGTATGGTACCGGGCCGGGATCGAACTCGCGACCCCTGGATCTGCAGTCAGACACGCATCTGTAGCCAGACACGTTACCGACTGCGCTACGCGGCCCGGTAACTCTGATTATCTCTTTTGGCTAATTCATTCGGGATGATAATGATAGTCGACTCCTGTCAACTCAAAGTGACCTTCCCGGTGGGTACCAGTTTGCCTGTTACCCTTGAAATAAATTACTGTAATTCCCTGTTCCTCAAAAGTAAAATTATGACTTTCTATTTTCCATGCTCCAAAAATACTGACTTAAGTAGCCCATTTTTCATCAGATTTTAAACAATTTTCTAATCTATTTACATCTGTCCATACTTAAGTGCTGTTGTTCTGTTTTGTTACTCCCTTTCTGTCATGTTTAAAGTGATAAGGACAAGAACTAGTTGCTTGGCTTTATTTATTCTTATTTATATGGACCTCAACGCGTATAACCCAGCTTTGTTGCATCAGTGTTCATACAGGCAAGTCTGTGTAAAATTCAAGGACTTTTCAAGGACTTCTAAAAGACTTTCCTCCTGTTTTCAAGGACTGAACACTTATGAAAAATACTGATTTACACATTAAATTCTACTTCTGAAATGCTAGAGTCAATTACTAAAGATATTGGTTTTAGAAAATCAGTGTTAAATTATGGTGCCTTTCTTTGGTGCAGCATATGCTGCATCAAATAAAGACACCACAATTTTATACTGATTTAGGCCTCCAAAAAACAGTGTTGAATCCTTTTGCAAATGGTAAAATTCAAGGACTTTTCAAGGCCTTTGAGTGTTTTTCAAGTACTTTTCAAGGTAAATTTGAAAGCACATGGCTTCAAAATGTGTTGTTGTTTTTTTTACTTCCTGTCGGCGTGTGTATAGATGTTAATTTCAATCTGTCTTTATATGATACCTAAAACAAAACTTAACCAAACAATTTTGAATGCTTGCACAGGTACATTTTTCAGAGTTCTTTTTTAGGAAAAAATTGGCAATTTTAACCATCTGCGATAATGAAAAAAAAATCAGTACGGTAGTTGCGTGTCAACGTAATCATTTCGATTTCTGGAATTCGTGTAAACATTTAAAATTTTGTAAACATGGAAGCCCTAGGTACCTGTTTGCCTGTTACCCGTGAAATAAATTACTGTGATTCCCTGTTCCTCGAAATTGAAATTATGACTTTCTATTTTCCATGCTCCAAAAATACTGACTTAAGTGGCCAAATTTTCATCAGATTTTAAACAATTTTCTAATTTATTTACCTCTGTCTGTACTTAAGAACTGTTGTTCATTTTTGTAACTTTCCAAAACACTTTCCCTTTCTGTCATGTTTTAAGTGATAAGGACAAGAAAACTAGTTGCTTGGCTTTATTTGTTCTTATTTATATGGACCTTGATGTGTATAACCCGACTTTGTTGCATGCAAATAACAAAGGCGCAGACCAGCCTGTGCAGTCTGATCAGTGCCTTTGTTATTTGCTTTCTGGAGAGTGTTATTATCTAAACTTGCAACTAGGGCTTCCACGTTTACGAAATTTTGTAAACGTTTACACGAATTCTAGAAATCGAAACGATTCCGTTTACACGCAATTACCGTACTGAATTTTTTCATTGTCGCGTATCGGTAAAAATCGCCAATATTTTTCCTAAAAAAGAGCTCTTAAAATATTGTACCTTGTGCAAACATTCGAGATTGTTTGGTTAGGTGTTGTGATAGAACTCATTTCAAGTAATTGCAACCTGACTGCAACATGCGCAGGCTCATCGATAACCGACATGTCTTTAGTGTGTCTTCCCTTATAAACAATAGCAAATGTGTAATTGGTTGACACGCGTGAGATGTAACTGCCAATCGTCACGTAGGCAGCTGAAATTGACATCAATACACACATCGATGGGAAGTGAAAAACGACAACACAGTTTGAAGCCATATGCTTTCACGTGCGTTTCCACCTAATATTAAGGACATAAAGGTGTGCATTTACATACATGTATCTGGTGAATATGCCTAGCACAGTGAGATTCAGGACATTTTCATCACAACGGATATCGGTCACTGTGTCCGCTGAGCAGGTCCACCGTAGTTCTAATTTTATTAATTAATTATGTCAGAAACTTTAACAACTGAAAAAAACAACACTATTTTTCATTAGAAGATGCTGTTAATGAACCATGAAGGTTGTCACATGCTAAAATTCGTTTAAACGGTAGGTCATTTTTGTAAACGTTTATTGCATAAACACGAAACGCTTCCGTTCACACGTGTAAACGTGGAAGCCCTACTTGCAACAGGACAATTTTCAATATTCAGGGGTCTATTCTAGCTGAAGATTGGTTTGGGTCTTACTTGGATGGAAATCCCAAAGACAGGCTTTCTTGCAACGTGGCCCAGGACTTTAGTTAAGAGTGCGTAACAAAAATTTGATTTTGTTATTTCTCAACCAAACCATATGTTTTTGGTACTCAATGAGACGGTTCTTTTCAACACCCAAAACATGTTAAAATTGATGGGTACGAAAATATTTACAATTTTACGCTAAAATTTTTTGTTTATATCTAAACCTATGGTGGCCCATATGTAACTTGCTATAGCAACATCGCAAGAACTAAGTTCTTGTACTTTGCCTACATAGGTAAGTGAGGATTTGTGATCGTGACAGTGACTCTCCTGGTCATATTCTCAAATGTTACTACAGTGCGGTCCCTATATAACACACCTGGTTATAACATTGATTCCCCTGTGACACTGTCATGTTACAGGGCCTTTTCTGCCCATCTCAAGGGGCCGAATTTCGGCCCCATTCCCAATCAAAAATAGCCACCCTTTTTCCCAATACATGTCTGATTTTCCCAATTAAGAAAAGTAATAAAAAAAAAAATTTTTTTTTTTACTTTTTTTTAGAGACCAATACTACTAATGAACAACACTGACCCATATCAGAGTGATACTTAAACACTAGTGCTTAATTGGTATGCTTGGCATAATATAATACAATCTAAAATAACTTCATTTTGAATATATACCAAAGGACTTTAAAAACGCACCACCTGCTTAAATGCTAATTTTTGTCAAAAATTTGATATTTTCATTATGTGAAAAATGAAATTGACAAGTTTCGTCATTTAGCTTGTATTCAATAAGAAAATAGAAACACTGTGGCTTATGATTGCCGTGACGTCGCAGTAATTCTGAGACAACTCAAATTCAAAAAGTCACAGAGTCCCCATACCTTCCATTATGAACGAAAAAAAGTTTTTGAACCGATGTTTGTTCTTGAAAGCAAAAAGAAAGACCAAATCAATTCATGAAATTTTAGGCCTCTGGCAACATTCATTACGTTTACATGACGTCATTGATTTTTGACAGAATTGGCCGCTTATATCCTTAGGATCACGAATAATCAAAAAATTTTTGTTGCCAACAGATACTAATCAATCAGTTGCATAAATGACAAAA
This sequence comes from Loripinus fragilis, assembly GCA_964019695.1. Lineage (NCBI taxonomy): Eukaryota > Metazoa > Mollusca > Bivalvia > Lucinida > Lucinidae > Loripinus > Loripinus fragilis. The sequence continues at coordinate 43,812,571 of OZ026525.1, forward strand.
GTATCGCGACATGCGCGGACGACACCCGTCTGTTATTGATGTTTGAAAATTTAGGACTGACGTTAGCAAAGAAACGCTGCAAGTGGGAGTGTAATAAAACGATTATTTCTGAAACATTTTGTGTTTTTCCATTTGTTAAGACATCTGGCTACCACCTAAAAGTGTTTGTTTTCAAATTGAATCCAATTTAAATTTGTCAGACAACAATTGTTGAAAAACACTTACGTCAATATTACATCAGATTGAACAGCATGAGCAAATCGAAATAATGGCAAATTATGGTCCATTTTACAAGAGGATAAACAATGATAAAGAAAACATCCTCAAATTAATCATGTGGAAGAGACAGAGAATGTAAAATGGTGCGTTTTTAAAGTCCCTCAGTATATATTTTGCTACCCTTGCAATGTTCTATGTCGTTAATTTCTCCCAATTTTGATGTAAAGTCGATGTTTTTTTCCCAATCTTGGCCATGGGCCTTTTCCCAAAATTGCTGGAAAAGGCCCTGTGTTATGGCTCCCAAATCTTTTTACCATGGACTTTGACAAAAGAAAAATTAATAGGAAAAAGGCCATGAAATTGTCCTTTTACTATAATTTTTTTGTAAATTTGCTCCTTTATAACACTATTCCAGGACTCACCCTGCCATTAGCCATTATAGCCATTTGCTACTACAAATGTAGAGTGGCTACAAATATAAGTCATTGGCTAAAAGAACTCTAGGTGGTTCAAAAATTACAAATCTTCGAAAAAGTGTTTTTTGATCAGCTTTTGGATTTTCAAACATTGCTTTTATTATTCTTTCACACTTTATTATTGTGCCATATTTAGCTCTTTGAATGTTTTTTTGCAATACCACCAGGGTGTTAAACAGTTTAGATCCAGATCAGGCCCGACGTTTTTTTATCTGGGTCCAAACTGTTTGCAGAGGTTATCAGCAGGTGATAAAAGTTGCTGCTAGCTATAGCAGGCAGAGTTAAATACAGAAAACTTCTTGATACTACTTTTGGGCTAAAACCTTGGCTAAAGTCAATTTCATTTGGCTCCAACTTACCTGTATTCCATTTGGCTAAAGTGTTGGCTACAACAAATTCTGAGTCAGGGTAATTCACTTATAAAGCAGTCCATTCCTATGGACCAAAAACATAGCATTATAAATAAAAAAGACTGTATGTATTCCCATGCAGAAGAAAGAAATAAAATGCCAATTTTATCTGGGACTATAGTCATACCAGGGCTCATACAGGCAAGTTTGAGAAAAATTCAAGGAAATTTCAAGGACTTCTAAAAGACTTCAAGGACTATTAGTTTATGATAAATAATGATTTAAGTGTTATAATTCTACTTCAGAAATGCTAGACTGAGATAATGGAGAAATTAGTACTGGAAAATGAGTATAAAGTGTTGTGCTTTTATTTGGTGCAGCATATAATGCACCAAATAAACACACAAAAATTGTATACTGATTTAGATTCCTATCAACAGTTTTGAGCCCTACTAAAAATAGCAGAATTCAAGGACTTTTCAAGGCCTTTGAGCGATTTTCCAGTACTTTTCATGGCAGATTTTATCTGGGACTACAGTCATACCTTTAAATGAGGTCCTCTAAAATATGTGATGAATTCTGGTCCATCATAGACAGGCTGTGGTATAAACACAAAATGTACTGAAATATAGAACAACTGTTTATAATACAATTCTTATGAGTAGCTTCATGAAAAAACTGGGGTGTGAGTGAACAACTAAGAAGCAAGCATGCAGCCCCTTCATACATTTCATGGTCAGCAAGTTTGTTATTTGTTTTCTGGAATGAATAATACAAACAATGTTGCTAAACCAAATTTTTAGATTCCACTTAAAGGGCTAAGCATGACCGCAGCAGACAACAAATCTGCCAGCAGACGATTCTCATGAAATATCATGCCTTATTTGTTATTTTTGAAAAAGCAGCAAAATTTGAAATTGTCGTCTGCTGCAAATTATAGGTGGCGCTTAAAGGGTTAAGTCTCTGCAGCTTGATTGATACCTGGTCGTAAACTAGGTAGACATATTCTTTTGTGACATATTCAAAGTTCTATATACATGTAAGAAGCATATTCAAATTTCCTTATTTCTGCATGAGAACCTACGACAAGTAATAGTAGGGTTATTTTTGTTCCAAGATGTTTCTTTCATGATCTATATCTGTACAGCTGAAAAGTATTAGTGGGATGTCAAAGCTCCAGATGCTTCACCTCAAACTATACTCCTGCTTAAGCTGGCTTAAACTGGTACGCCCAAACTTTCAAGGTTCTTTCAAATATTTGTAGTTGAGTAGACAGGCTTGATTGTTACCTGGTTCACAGCCCCTTAACCAGGTTTTCTAGTAATACATATGAGCAGAGGCATGGGATTTCCAACAATGTGGTATGTGTGACCAGCAAAACCTCAGATCAGCCTGCGCATACGCGCAGTCTGATCAAAGCCTTTACTAGTCTCTTGAATATTCTTTGAGTGTTAAGCTACTATCTGAACACCATTTGGAGTTTCTTAGTTTAAACGGAGGCTGCTTGTCCCAGTCTACCACATTGTTGGAAATCACATGTCGAGGCTCATTTGTAGTGTTCATATGGGCCAGCACTGAAGATTTTGTTTTAATCGCATATATGTAAAATCACTCTTAATGCATGCATGTGAGGTTATCTAGTGGGGAAAGAGGTCTAAATAATCTTTGGTCTGAGCATTCTGTTCATTTACTTCCTTAAACTTTGCCTATTTGAACAGCGATGGTTCTGGTGAGACTGTGCAGATGTGCAGGCTCACCTGAGCCATAGCGGCTTGCTGAGGCAAAAAAAATCTAAAATTGCTGATATAAAAACCAGTACTTACATAAACAGATCAGGGCGTAGGCAGCAGCATAAGCAACATTGTACTGGAAGTACATCACAATGTTTAATGTTTTTGAGAAAAGACATGCTGTTGATATATATTCTTGCATGGAAGCTGAAAATAGAACCACAATTTAGGTGAAATGTTATGGTTGAGCTACTGTATTCAACCTGATTAGTGCACATGCTCCTATATTTACATTTTTAATGAATCTTTAGAATTTTGCAACCGTTCAATGCCTCATGAACATCACAAAGTTGATTGGTAGCTGCAAAGCTTACTTGCCCTGGCCATTTGCTTTGAACATCGAATTCATTCCCCTGATGTGACAGTGACACTGGTGTTGTGATTGACAGCGAGCCACACCTCAGTTGCACGTGCAAAACAAGCTTCTTGTTTGCTCCATTTGGCTTTTCCGCTTTTCCGTTTTGCACTCCAACAAAACCATTAATACAATTAAATATTAAATGCAAAATTGTTTTATCTCCTAAATTATGAATAATTTCTATATACTAGTTATTTATAATAAACTGTAAATATAAGTAATAAATTCAATTTTTGGTATCATGGATACTTCAGATCTCTTGCAAAGTTAACATCACTTACAAATTACATTAAGTCACCTACAAATGCACGAGACCAGAAGTCAAGTATTCATGATTCCATTAACCTTCCAAAAATCAAATTCATTTCTTAAATAAATGCACATTTAGGGCATAACCTGAATATAGCTTCTCACAGAAATTGAGAAATACATGTAGCAGAAATAATTGTGAATTTGAAGAGGGAAAGTATGGGGACCTGTTCTTCAGAGGCAAAGCTTGTAAACCATGATGCATAGATTCAAACCATGGGCTGCCATTCTTGCCAAAACTGCAATTTTTCAACAATAAAAAATACTGGTACAATGTACAAAATTGCTATCCATTTTATCATGTTCTAGGTACATGTAGATTTGCCATTCTTTACAACTGTGCAGTCAAAATCCAAAATATTTACACTTTTCCAATACTTTCAAGACCGAGCCAACAAGAGAGTGCCCTGTAATAGGCTGTATTACAAATTACTGCAAGCAGAGACAGTATACAGTACGGACTTAATTAAGTTGGCCAGTACTAAATTTCTTACCATTCCTCACTTTACAAGCTGGTGTCAGCTCTGTACATAAAAGGCAGTAATGGAACAGCAAATAGTGCGATCAGACCACTCTAGAGTGCTCTTACATGTATCTCAGTTTATATTGTTACAACAGTCTTATTTTTCCTGAATAAATAAGAGTACATATAACGTAAAATTCTTACCTTGCTTTTTATTCTTGAGTACAATAATGCAGCCTAAAAATGTCAGCCATTCCCAATGTTTCTGAAAAACCAAAATGAAGCAGAAAATGAGACAGGGATCCAAGTCAGAAGTGGGTACACTGACCTCGATAAGAGTGCTGCACTAAAACTAAATATCATTTCTCAATCAAATCAAATGTTATGGGTACTCTCTCAGGGTTCAAGCTGAGCCCTGACAGTAGGGAGAAGTGACTTCTCCCTTCAAGAAAATTAGGGAGAAGTGACAGTCAGACAGGGAGACATTATAGCGCAAATTTACAGCCTTTTCTGTCAACTTAGAAGCAAATTAGCCATTACACATACTATTGCCATTAAATGGAATGAGAAATATGATGCAGTGGTAGCGTTTGTGTGGTGACAGAATGAAAATGAGTCTCCCTAAAAAAAATATTTTTTTAGGGACTCCCACATCTCCCTGGGTCCCATTTAGGGTGAAATTTCGGCCTCTAGGGCAACTATTTTGCACTAGTGGCCCCCAGCTCATTCCATGACCCTGACTCAAATGAGATGGCTCTTTTGTACACCCAAAACACATGTTTAACAGGGTTAAAGATCAAATCCCTATCCATTAAAAGAGGCATTTATTTTTCTGAGATTTCATAGGTCCAGATAAGCAAACTTTTTGTGTGTAAAAGAAATTGTGATTATTTTCTTATCAATCAGTTTGGTGCACAAAAGAACCCTCTCATTGAGACGGTTCTTTTGAGTACCAACAACATATGTTTTGGCCGAGAATTAACAAAATGATTTTTTGATTACTCACTTTTACCTGGAGGCCTGGATTTGTTAAAAAATAACATTTTTTGACATCAAAATTGACCCATTTGCATTTATTAGGGGATGGGCATCTAAATTCTCATAGAGCAGATATGGTAATTACAGATTGACCACCTAGGTTGACGGACAGTCAAGTATATTTTGGGCTGGACCTTTCAACTTTTGGAAATGTCAATCAATAATATCCTGACCACACACAGGTGCAGGGCTCCAGATAAGAGCGTGTATTGGAAAACTATTTTCTTTATTTCTCATCTAAACATATGTTGTGGGTACTCAAAAGAACGGTTCTTTTGAGCACCCAAAACATATGTATAAATTGATGGGTAAGAAAATAATTACAATTTTACGCTCATAAAATTTGCTCATCTGGACCTATGCAGGTGTATTTCTACAAAAATCAAATGACATTGATTCCTGTCAAAGTGATACATGTGACAGATGATTTCGGAGCAAATGATTGTTGCACTTGAAGTATACATGTACATTACAATTTTTTATCTCCTGTTCTTGCTTCTTTTATTTCACGTTTCAGTATTAATACAAAATTTAAAGTCCTGAAAGTTTATAATGGAACCTTTCAGTTGTTGATTTAACTATTATATCCTTTTTTATTATATATAAACCCATATATGCTGAAGACAGAAAAAAATTGGCCAAAAAAATAATAATTGTGTTTAAGGTTTACATGTACCTAGAAAAATGCCTGCAGGTACCCTAAAGTTTTTTCCCTAAGATCATGAAGATCAAGAAAAAATCACTTAGGTGTGATTTCAATACAGTTTGGTAGGATTAGGCCAGAAATCATCAAGAAAGACATTATAAAACTAGACTGGTCTTTAACAAATATGTTAAAGAACCTTGGACAATATCTTGGGCCCTAAATTCTGAATTAGATGGTCCATATATGAAAAAAAATCCCTACCTACAGAATTTCAGACTGAAACCCTAAACTCAACTATTTTTTTGGCCTTAAGTCTCTGGTTAGACTACTCTCTACATGTAGAAGTAAGCTTGTCTAGAAAATAACTTATGATTTTTCTGTCTGAGAAATTTGTTAAAATTTTAAATACACAATAACTTCAGTAAGTATCCTGCACTTAGAGATGTTGACCTGTGTCCCCCCTCCCCCCTGTTGGGGAATGATTGATCATTTAAAAGGGATAAAAAGCATAAAAAAGGGAAGTTCCATTCCACATAAATGGACTATACATGTATATCTATATATCTTCTATGACAGAGAGCTTTATTAAACAAGAGCACTCAATAACTGTTTCAGTATTAAATAATTCAATGATGTCCACAGCCACTGCATTTTAACTGGCACATCTACAAGTAAGCAGTGATTTTGTTACCTGCGCATCCTGCATCTTTTGCGCATAAGTTTTTATTTCAGTGAGTCCCAGCAAGTCCCGGAATGCAATAGTATGGCAGACTTGTCATTAAAAAGAGTGTTGAGGACTCATTAGTTTGCAGTCGGGACTCATTGATATTGGATGAAGCGAGTCCCAGGACCCATAAGCTCAAAATTGTAAATGAATCACTGAATAAGTCTAGTTATCTATAGCCCCTTCTGTTTTGACAACTGAGCATCACCATGAGAAAATGGGCATTACATAAAACTGAAAGCAAAGTTACCATTTCTCCAGCTGAAAATCCAACAGATTGCCATTCACAGGTTCAGCCCAACGACCCTTAATCTCAAGTTGAGAAAGCTACCACTGAGCTCCCAAGTTGAGTATTTGGATGTTTTATTTGCATATATTATTCTGTCTAGCTCTTCCTCTGAGTCTGACAATGTACCTTGGATTTATATATAAGAAAACAAAGACACAACCAGTTTTTTCGGACATGAAATTTTAGGATGGCACACTCTCAAGCAAAGAAATGTAGATGTGCAACTTTGCCTCTTCTATAAGACCGTTAACTAGGTCGCAGTGACCCTCCGGGTCGGTCTGACTACCGCAGGATCCTTCATATGGACTTTTCTTATGAATTTAACATAATATAATGGTATAGTCATTTTATAATAAATAAAAGTAAATATCTTCACTTTTTTGTTGGTAATGGCCATGCAATAAACAAACTGATTATAACGACGCCCTGTCAGGTTAGCCTAAGGATAACACAATGTATTCTATTGTTAAGTCATCTTGGTACTTTAGGCTTTATGTTACACCTCAAGCTGAAGATACTTGGTGAAAATAATGCCAGACGCTTATTAAAAAGCGATCAAAATCTGGAGATTTTTATCAATAATATGTCAGTAAAAATGTCTGATTATTTTATAAACACTTTCTGTATCAAAAGAAAATCATATTTCCAATTGATACTGAAAATTTCAATGCAAAATTTTGAGTAGTTTCAAAGATATTGCAAGTTATAAATTCACCAAAATATGTTGGGATAACGGAGAATTCACTGAGTGCTTAAAGCGCCTCGATGATCCAGAGCGAGATATGACGTATCACTGTTTAAGAGAATCCTTAGTTTCCAGCTGACACCATGTGGAGGTGTGACTAGGACTTGCTGACATTCAATGGCAGCCTTTCTATATCAATATGAAGTCGTTTAAATGAAAAAATAAAACCTAAAACCTAAAAAAAGGGGGGGGGGTTAAAATAATTGCAAGTTATACAAAGTTACTTTCTTGCTTTCTTTCTTTCTATCGTTACTGGTTTCACTCATACTTAAGAGCATTACACCAATGAATGAAATGATATTTCACATCCTAAATTTCGACTAGATACTGATTGTTTTTTTATTTATATAAACTCGGCATTACTCACACAAACAAATCATTCATGACTACACTCTGCATCAGCAAACTTTGGAAAACGTTCAGTCCGCGAAATATCTTGGTATAACATCACAGAGAACATGGATTGGGGTCAACATATCTCTGATATCTCGTCTAAAGCAACTAAGACTTTAGGTTTCCTTCGAAGGAACTTGGCTTTCGCACCTAGGAGTACTAAGGAGGTTGCATACAAAACTTTGGTACGCCCTAAATTGGAGTATGCAGCCCCCATTTGGAGCCCTTATTGTAAAACTCGGATTCAACAAGTGGAGAAGGTACAGAGGACGGCAGCCCGCTGGACCTGCAGGAGGTGGCGCAACACTAGTAGTGTTGGAGAAATGCTCGATGAGCTGCAATGGCCAACTCTGGAGGCCCGGAGGGATCAGTCCTCTCTGCTTTTCTTCCACAAGATTCATTGTGGGACTATGTCTATTGATAAAGACAAGTACTTGACCCCGTCTCAGAGTACAAGATCTACCAGGTCATCACACAACTCACAGTATTGCAGGCCCCAGACTTATAGTGATGCCCTGAAGTATTCTTTTTTCCCAAGGACTATTCCTCATTGGAATAGTCTGGCTCCATCTGTGGTCGCAGCTGAGACCACAGAGGAGTTCAGGGCACTCATTTAGATGACTCAGCCAGAAGCTTTTTTTTTTTTTTTTTTTTTTTTTTTTTTTCTCAAAATTTCTAAAAAACACTCACCTCAGAAAATGATCATACATGATCGCCTGAGTATAAGAAGATAGACGGTGCGTATAATAACAGGAATGGACCGGAACGCACCGGAATGGACCGGAACGCACTGGAATGAGTTCATAACCAGAATGGATATCAAAATTAATTTGTTTTATGCAAATAAATTTATTATTTTACCATAATTTATCTTGGAATTTCCAATAATATTTCACCTTTTGAAGTGCATTTGAGCACCGTCAGTGTTTTTACATGTTTGACGTGTACCCATTTAAATTGTGTCAGTTCATATTGAAGATGCACTGTGCCACATTCTATAGAAATAAGTGCCAAGAAATAAGTCTGATCAAATGGCAGCTGTGTACATTATAGTCCCCATACCAATGATAACATGACTGTGCCTGTCCTTTACAAATTGTCAAGCATATGCCAAGATATAAGAGCTGTTCTGTGAGACCCATCTGGGTAGCCCCACATAAATAGCCCATAATATGGGACCAATATATGCATGTTTGCTGGTACAGCATTTCGTTATTTGAGTGCTTTGACAATCACTGCATCCAAAATGATTTTTCTACAATAGAAATAAGCACATACTATGAAAAAGGAATGCAGTCATACATTCATACTTTATAGGTGACTGGTGTAAGTAAGCCTTAAGTAGTAAGGTACTTGAATATCAGGGTAAGACAGATAATATTTTAGAAAACATTTTTTGCATTTAAACTGTCTGGGCACAGAAGATATTTGATATATTACATTCTTTTACCAAAATTTCTTGTCAAGTAAACTTTATACATGTGTTTTAGGGTGAATTTTGAGGTCCGTTCCGGTTATGGAGGTCCATTCCTGTCCATTCCGGTCCGTTCCGGTGCATTCCGGCCCATTCCTGTTAGTTAACGCACCCGAAGATAGATAGATAGATATATATATATATACTTTTCGTAACAAAATCATAACATAAATTGTCAAGAATAGAACCCTTAGTGATCTTTATTGGAGACAAAACTGTACTGAAAAGCAGAGACTACCCGAGGTTGACTGAATCTTTCAGCCTGTTAGGCATAGATTTTTACCTTTTAAGATTGCATTACATACTTGGACTGATCAACATGCTAGAAATGTCCACGCGGAATTATGTAAAGAAAGGGAAAACAAATCTGTATAACCTTCATGCCTGTAGGACGTGGATTTCAAAATCGACCAATGCCAACTACTTACTAGCACTGAATTCAGGGCCATATGATGGATTTTTATTTTATGTTATCATATAGCCCTGATTTTTTAAGCCTCTATCTTTTCCCTTACTGTTTGCGTGGACGTAAACCAAGTTGAAAACACATTTCCAAACAGTGTCTTCCTCAAACACTACTCCATTTTGTATGTTTATAGGTTTATCTATATGTTGCTATTTGGTTTGCCGCTGATTCATACCTGATTAGTTCTAAAAAGATAAAATACTCCTGTCCACACAGAATGTTTACACTATTTGTTTTCAAAACATGGCGTCATTTTTGTCTTCTGAGCTGAAGAGCATGCTTTTTCTGTGGGAAACTAAAGTCATGCACGAATTTGTTTTGGTATTTTATGTACCGACAATGACCCGTTCACTTTCCGTTTTCTGAATACACAGATGTTTTAACAACATTAAATACCAAAATCAGACTTATATAATGTTTTCTTTTACCTTCCTTATTATCATAATTGGCCAAAAATTGATCATACCTGGTCTGTTGAGATTAAAATAATCCAATACCATCTCACCATACATTTGTTACATATAGATATTTGCAAAAAAGATGACCAATTACCAATCTAACTGGAGCCGCTTTTTACCAATTTGTTGACGTCGAGAACTACCCAGTTGGATATGTACAAACTGTGTCCGAGGAGTTCTTTATGGCAATGGATGGGATCCTTTTTTGTGCATACAGGTTGATTTTTATGGTGACCTCTCTCACCATTTGTAATAGGTTTTCTTTTAATATCTGATGAATGTCAACGAATAAAGGTCAATCTTCAACCTAGTATGCAAATTTTTCACCCTGGTTCTGTATTCCGACGGATGTCACTGGATAGAAAATTGACTATTTTCAGATAAGGAATTCCCCCACTTCCACTAACAGGAAATACATAGAAAAAAAATGCCAAATGATTTTGCATATTCAAATAATGACATCATTCTACAATTCTAATCTTAAACCATTGCGCACATGTTCAAAACGAAGGTCAAAACACCCAATGTCTCTATATAAGATTCACGTGGCGCCTTAAAAACGATGGGCACCAATTGTGTGTATTGACTGATAGCCTAATTGAACATAAGCGTGTGCTAGTAAAGCTATTCAGCTTGCAGCAAGGTTAGCCATGATATAAAAAATATTTTCCTTCACTAATATCTTATTGATCACTGTGCAAAGTAATTTGATTCTGATCTTTCCAATCCATCGCTTCTTGTCGTAAACAAGCTGACCCCCTCTCGGTTCAGAGGTCAATGTACTCTTGCGTTAGCTTGCTTCTTTTGGCGGGAAACTTGTCACGTGAGCACATGATCAGAATAACAATTGTCCGCCATGTTGGAAAAGTCCATTTTCAGTCTGATTATGACATTTTGGGACATGACAAAGCTTCCTTTCCGAAAATTGGATTTATATAGTGTAATATGGGTGGGGTATGTGATTGTTAAGGATTTCTGTCAAGTAAGTATCTCATTTTCTTTGGCATGCTATATTAAATTGAAATCAAACCATTCTTGGAAATCGACTTTCATTTTCTGAAATAGGTCACTACTCGTTATAAATTAATAGAAAATAGGGGGCGCTACAATGCACAATAATACAGAAACGAGACTGCTGCGAGCGTACCAACATTGAGTAAGTTAACAGAATCGATAACTAACAATTTTGCGCTGATTTTCAAAATTCAAACACCTACTTGTTTCTTATATTGTGCAAAATCCACTGTTAATGTTATTCTTATAATGTACTGAGTTTTTGAAAAAGTGCTGACATCCCTTACCTAGTCATGGGGAGTATGACCAGTACGTTTTTTTTTTATAATATATTCTCAACGTTTTAATAAGTTCGTCTCATCAATTTAACATCCGAAATTTATCGCAAAAACGTCATCACCCCTAACTCGTGAAAAGCATGCAAAATGGCTGCGATGTGCCGAAAAACAACAACAAGAACATAATATTACAGATTGCATTGATCGTGCCACAAAAACGAAGCCAATGGTAACATTTTTATAACTTTGGTTGTGTATGTAAAACACATGAAGAAGTCTGAATAGTTGGATTGTCAAAGAAACGAGTTTCTCCCAAAACAAAAGGGGATTCCATCACTGGTCAAGATAGAGCACAAAAACACTGCGACTTTAGATTCAGCCAGATCGAAAAAAAATCTAAAGTCGCAGTTCTGCAACTAACTACTTACCAGCTCAATAGAACAGTCTTCAAACATGTACTCGCAAATTGGTGGAACTGTTTTGAGGACATAAAATGAACAAGCAAGAAATACATTCACTATGTAATGAGGGGCGAATATAGATTTGAAGGAACCAATGAGTAATTTAGGATCCGGAGCACGAAAACTTCGAAGAAAATCCATTTTTAAAACACTGGGGGAACCGGAAGTTGTTCTTTCTTTAGTAAATACGCATCGTCCTGTTATAGATCGTATCGTACCGCAGTCGAAACGTCCCCAAGTCAAATCGTCCCTATGTAAATTGGTGTGAGACTAACATGGAATAATAAGATCCGGACAAAAGGGTTTGGAATGTGACACATTGATTAACTGGATACCAGAAACAAGAAAAAAAAAACTTTTTTGAAATGTTGCACCCCTCCTCAAATCCACGTTTTTCGGTGCAGTCATGGACGTTATATTACCTGGACTGGAAACACCAATAGATTTACCGATAATCGTTATTCGATCTTTGCCGCGCTGAAATCCAGGTAGGCGGCAGGCAATTTCCGATAAAGTGACGAATCACTTAACGAGAAAGAGATGCGCATGTGTATGGGCATGTGTTTCTTCGCCCCTAGCATCTCGGTAAGAAGCGATAGGTCTGAAAGAATAGCACCGTTTTATGGAGAAGCTTGTAAGCTGCAATTTGATACCAAACACGATGTTGTTCCGGTAAAAAGTAAATTAATTCCGCGGAAGAAATGAACCTAGGATTTCCATCTTATCCGCATCCTGTGACGGATCTTAAATTTACCCCCCGCCCCCCCCCCCCCCCCCCCCCCGCAATATACGTCCGTGGTTATGAGCGCTAATTAGCCAAACATCGCTTGGTAAAACAAATGAAATGTTAAACTATTCAACAAAAGAGAATGAACTTTCGATGAGAATTAAAAAAAAAAAAAAAAAAAAAAAAAACGTGGGATGCAGTTCATTCACTATTGCACGGATCATAAATGCAGCTTTAACATGGGCCTCAACGCGGGAACCCTGTCTTCCGGGGTTTGTGAACAACACAGGCGCAGATCAGGCTGCGCATCCGCGCAGTCTGATCAGCGCCTTTTTTTTTTGCTTTTTGGAAAGTATCATATGTAAGCTTGCTGCAGGTGAAATTTCAATTTTCAAGCTAGTCTCTTTAGCTGAGGAGACTGGTTTGAAACACTCTTTGTCGAAACACCCCCCCCCCCCCACACACCCCCGAAAACAGTTTTTCTCACAACGAGGCCCATATGATACCAAACAATCTAGTGTTGTCAGAAAAAAATACCCAAGAAAAAAGATAACGCATCAGGCTTTTCTTCATTTCTCAGACATGGAAAAAGGCATTTTTTCATACAACGCAATTAACCCACATATGCCTAACGTCCTTTTTGTGGGGCATAGGTAAACAGTGCAGAACCAGATGAGACCCAGCAGAACGCGGTATCTGATCAGGGTCTCCACCGTTTGCTTACAGAATGTTCTATAAAAATTTAAGAAAATGAAAATGACACCAACACCCCTTAAAACGAAATCGTCTGGTCCAATTGAGTGGAGTTAAATAAAATTGAGTTAAATAGAAATTCAGTATCTTTTGTTTAATTCTTAAATTGGCTATTATTGTCAGTTGTTGATAATATCACTTCTAAAACAAGTCGTTTTGGTTGAATAGATATTTAACGCAGTCACGGAAATAATTACTGCTCACAGCTGTCTTACCAATTACATTGTTAATTGTTAAACAAACGCTTTTTAATGAAATGAAGTGTATCTATGGTTGACAAATTATCATTTATAATTAAATGTATGTTTTCACGCTTTTTAACCCTGCAATGTGGCTAAATTCCTATTGTACATTAGAGGCAATGTTTAGGTTCCCAGTGTTGGGACACCTCCGTAGAGTGGAACGTTATGCGGAAAAATTAAAGAAAGACGATTTTGCTAGCATCTTATCTGCATGATTTTATTTTGTTTTTGCTAAAAAATTGAAAATTTTAGTTCCGAAATGTGTAATTTACGTATCAAGTGTTAAGTATATCAAATCTACTCACATCAATTAGCTCTACAACCGACAATTTCGATGGTATAGAATAAACAGATGTAGTACGAAAAGTTATCATTTTGCCTCTTTTTCATATCGTCTCTGCAACAAAAGTTTGCAATATAACGATATTCTACAAAATGCAAACTTAGGACAAATATATTAACGTTTAGGAATTTAAAGAATTACACTCATTGAGCGCTTCAAATTGCCACAGTTAAAGTGACAAGTAGCTCATTAAGATTCTAATATCCACCATTCTCAAGATGGCGGCTTGTAAACAACGCAATCTGTCCAAAATAACACGAAAATTAACCATTATCCACGGATTTTATTCCAACATAACTCATATGAGATATACTTAAAAACTTATTCTCGTAAATTCCGTAAGAATTTTCTCCACATATATTGAATATTCACGGTTTTAACATCGAACTTTCCTATGAATCATCGCTATGAACAGCCTCTTTGAAAATGGCGGCAGAAAGGTATTTATCTCGGCGTATACCCGATTTACGCGTAGGCAATAATATTGATGAAATAGATAAGAAGCTAATCCCTGCAAGTATACATCCCTGGTGCAGTCAATCAAATCAAATCAAATAAGCTTTATTTCACTCAGTCCATTTACATGGCAACATGATATAAGATCAAGATAGTTAAGCATGTGCGGATCCAGAGGGGAATAGGGGGTTCGGACCCCCACCGGAAAATCACAAGTTATATGGTTTTCTATAGAAATAAGCATTTGGACCCCCCTCCTAGAAAAAGGTGGAAATCCCTGGAAAAAGTTGGACCCCCTCTAAATCCTTGGAAAAGTACAGTCTTCTTTGTACTAAAACTCATTGGACCCCCCTGTAAACTGTAAAATAAGTTGAGGACTAAAAAATATATCCAGACTGTTTTCTGGCCGTCGGGCCTGGACCCCCCTCGAAAAAATTGCTGGATCCGCGCATGTTTAGCCTACTGATGAAACGCCACAACTGACAATCATTCACCAGGAACGAAACTTGACAAACAAGTGTATACAAATAACAAATGTAATTTGTAATATTATCTTGATCTTGAGTTGTAAAATGAAAGTCCCAGTTAATTAAATCACAAGCATTTTCAGATAACAAATATATTATTTGAGTAAAACTATATTGATTATAAAAAAATATGAGTTCAAATTTTTAAGCATGCGTTTTGATAGGCATACTATATAAATACGGGTCACTGTTATTCTTTTTGTGCATATGTTTTCATCGACAATACCCATTTGTAGCATTGAAACCGAAAATGTCGAAAATAATTTAAGGCAATAGCTCAAGGTCTTGCATCGAAAACAAAAAGGCTTCAATGACATACTTAGGGTCACTCTGTATGCCCTGAGTGATAAAATAAATTAAAAAAAAAAGCATTTATAAAAATGTTGAATACTAGAGACCAAGGATTGAGCCCTGTGGGACTCCCTTATTTCTTTTTTGCACATGAACTAACCACCCTCCCAATGTTGACCCGTTGGGTTCTGTTAGAAAATAGCTGGCTATTAGCCTGCAGAAACTGTCAGATAACCCATATATTTTGAGCTTTCGATGATCAGTGATTGCCTACCCTGGATATTAACCTTGGCATTTGAATATTCCTATGGTAGCGACCATTATACCTGAACCAGGGGTGCTAGATTTTTACAATTAGATTGTAAAGACTAAAAATAAAGATACTGATCTAACGTCATTTATAATCAGTGACTTATACTTCAAATCGAAATGTAAGAAAATAAATTTCTGGGGTAAAGAGAATATGTTAATGTTACAACTGAACCAAAACCGAAAGGCTTAAAGCATCGACTCGAGATCAAACCAGCATTGACTCACGTCACTGCAATGGAACAACACAGCCTCGCCGTAAATGCCGCTGCAAATTGTGGAGGATTTATATTTGTAGCACATTTTATGCAGATTTATGACACACACTTATTTAAAATTATCAAGCGCACCACATAACAGATGGTTTAGCTCAGTGTTTGCCATGTTAAATAGGGTATTAGACACAAGATATTCGTTTTGATTGTATAAGAAAGCATATGCATTCGCACTAATACATAGAATATCCTACATTAACTTGGCTCTGTCTACTTCAAGATAGCTACATTCTTGAATACAACGATCAACGAGTATAACTTTTGGGATAAGTTCGTCAAATAGGTGCTGTATGCTCAAATTAATACGTGGACTCTCTGCTTCTTGGCCTCTAAGTGTGCTTAACTGTTAAGGCCTTCTTGCAAAACGAGACAGACCCGTGGGAGCACTTACTATCAAAATGGGGTAGAGAGTTCAAATAGGAGTCAAGGACACCTACCCCTTTCCAGACACAGTTGAGACTTTTTTTCCAGACAAAAGTAAGGCAAATGTATACCACATTCTAGTCAGATACTGTATATATTCGTTCTGTCTATACTTACAAAATGGTATGTAAATCCCGTGTATGTATTCATGAACAGAATGATGTCATCATACAATAAAACATTATTATCAACGAGATTGCACATTTTCAACGCATAGTTTCCATTAGGAAAGTAATCTAAACTATCAAAGATTCTTTGATAACGGGTGCCTAATAAAGCTATAAAATGGACTAGTCATTGACATTGAATGAAGCCGTTAACGCAGACCAAACTTCATCATAGTGTGTTAATTTGATTAGAGTGTTTCTCCATGATGATACATTGCAATAGTTAGAAGGCTTCCATACGAGCTGGACATTTCTTGTACTTCAACAACAGCAGAATCTAGGGCGAAGATTTGGTACCAGTATAATGCATTTAAGCCCCCCCCCCCCCCCCCCCCCCGATGGCTTAGGCTGCTGTCCGTTCTAAGGCGGTGAGTCTGTTGTTGTCGACTTGTTGTTAATTGTTACTCCCAATGTGGGAGTCTGTAATTGTTCTATGTTTTGTTGTACGTTACTTTATGTCCCTTCTAGTTTGGCAATCATCTTGATGGGGAAGAGAGAGAGAGCTGGTTGCTTTGCTTAGTTTGTCTTCCTGGTATCTCGTGCTTGTTGTGTGGCTCTTCCTCGCGGTGCCATGGGTTGTCTGCAGTTTGTGATTGTGGTATTTCCTGAACATACTCACTTACTATTTTTCATTAACCTCTCTACATCTTGTCTTTTAAATATGTATACCCCTTGGGCTTCAAATTATTAACTATATTCCACTTATAAATTATATACCAGATCCAGGCTAAGATATTTTACCACCCCTCTCCAGACAGGCCTAAACCTTTTTCCAGACAGGTATGTTTGAACCTCGTCCCAGATCTTTAAAGATGAAATACATCCCCATTCCAGACAACCTCTAAAATAAGACCCCTATATGTTGGCTTAGGACATATAAATTACATAGAAATGTATGGATCAGATCCTGAGATTTTAATACAATGTATAAATAGTATTATTGCATGGGCTTTAAACCACTCACTTACGTAAATAGCTATCTAGTGAGGCTACAGGTCTGATACTTATTAGAGGTTTCATCTACTTCCCTACTTTGTCCATGAGAACAGCGAATGCTCATACGATACTGTGTTGATCAGCTGAAAACATACGTCAGTGTGGCCAGGAAATGCTACAATCACACTGAACAACCCTCGCCACGACAAGGAAGAGACACAGAACATATAACACAGAATCCCCACACACAATTGGAGAAACAATCAAGAATGCGCCAACAAACACGGAAGCACCGCCTAGAACGAACTGTAGCCGAGGCGAAGGGGATTCTTATATGGGCCTCGACGCGAAAAAAAACCCTGTCTTCGGGGTTTCCGACAAGGCGGGATTTAAACCAGTCTATTCGCCTACAGAGACTAGCTCGAAAATTAGAATTTCGCTTGTAGCAAGAATAGATATGATTCTTTCTAAAAAGCGAATAAGAAAGGCGCTGATCGGTCTGTGCGGATGCGCAGGCTGGTTGGCCTGGGTCTAATCGTCAATATTTTTGCCAATATTTTCTTAAGCTAATATTCTAAAAAATAAGATAATGAAAAAGATTAACACACCAAGGGTATTGGTAGTCCGTTATTAATTTTGGTAGATATTCTCATTTTTGACCAAGAAACGGAAAAATAAAAAAAATGATCAGACTGGAACCCAGGCTAAGGCTAGTCTGAGCCTTTGTTCTTCGCCAACCCCGATGTCAAGTTTTCTCGCGTTGCTGCCCAAATATATTTTACAGGCAAAATCTTCGCCCTAGATTCTGCTGTTGTTAAAATAAAATAAAAAATGGTCAGCTTTCATATAGTTTCCGTAACTTATGTAATGTATCAGCACAGGGTTAAAATCAAACCACTATCTTACTGTGATGAATGAACGAAAAATGTTCTTAACTCACAAATACGCCAGGCATGTGCGGACCCAGAAAGTTTTGACAGAGGGGGACCAAATTTGATAACGTTTTCTTTCTTTTTTTAGTTGATTAGGGGATAGAGGATCCAAATGTCACTATAAATGGGCAATTATCGGCCCGCCACCGAAAAGCCATTGAAATGACGTTTCACTGGCGGGCCGATGATGGCCCAATATTGAATGCTGGCTTGGTAGCTTTGTGATTTACAGGGGATCCGGACCAGTATTGCTAAGAAACCCTATATTTTTTTAGGATTTTGCAGGGGGGGGGGGGGAGTCCGGACCCCCTGTCCCCCACTGGATCCGCCAATGCCAGACATACATTGTTAAGAGTAAAGCAACCCCAAGTTGAGCTAGCCAAAGACAAGCATTTGGCACCAAACCATCGATAAAGGTTTTAGGTCAGGGTCATCATTGCAGTCCAGTGAATCTACCATAAGCGCTAACTTAAGACCTTGTTTTAGATACCAAATGCAACAGCTACAAAAATGTAGATGTGGTCTTTAATAGTTTATAAATGCACGAAAAGACAGCTTTTCAAATTCTATCCCATATATCATGACTAGTTGGGACGTAAAGTACTTTAGGGATGACAGTCGTCCTTCATAGCGTGACACGTCATTTTGAAAACGTCAATCATTCATTTAATTGGTTGTATGACTAGGTACGACCATACTAAAATGGTTGGGTTATATTTATCTTATTGATATCATGTGATAAACGTGATATTAACATTTAAACCAAAAGGAGTTACATGCTCATAATTATATAATCAGTTCTTTATTACATTTTTTAATTACCGCGTACACGCGAATTCGCCAATGAAATATATACCATAACGAATATTTTTGATAATTTTCGCACATAAACATAACAACATCTAATTATTTTTCAATCTGAGATGGACCCCTGACGTTCGGGCGTGCTCTTATTAAAGTATAAGGTTCAGTTGTTCACCATCAGATGTGATAATACGCGTTACAGTAAAACCTGTCTTAAGCGGTCACTAAAACAGAACACCAAAATTGGTTTTCAACACCGAGTATCGCTTAATGCAGGTCAAAAGTATTGCAGAATGCTCCAAGAGAGCATTCTGCAATATTTTTGACCTTCATTAAGCTACCATTTTCCATTAAGACCTTTGTTTAGTCTATTTTGAGTGGCCGCTTAAGACAGGTTTTACTGTATTTGACGCCTCTTTTGTCAGATATATTCTACCTCGTAGCACTCGAGATAGCTGGAGACATCACATTTGACATCAGTGTAAATCCATGTGAAAGTAAGAAAGAGGGCAAAGATTAGGAATCGATACAATCAAGCACCATACCTGACCCGGGATACCAATGGGAAAGTGACAACATCACAATTAGACATCACAAACGAGAGCCAAGAGGCAAGCCCTTTCCCAGCCGGTGACCAAGGCATCAACAAACAGACGTGCATGAAAGCATAACAAAACAAGACAGAAATAACATAAATGATTCGCAAAAGAAGCACCGCCTTAGAACGGTCAGTAAAAATATTTTACTGGAGGGCTTAAACCGGTTTAACGGTGCACCAGCCCCACCCTTAGTTCAGATGTAGATCAAGACACATAGATGTTTGGTTTGCACGAAAGACCCTTAACTTATCAATGGATCATCTCCTAGAACATATAAATCAAGATATAAAAAGGAGATAAAGCAAAGATAAGGACTCAACAGTAAATAAAACTGAATACCGGAGCAAAAGAAATCCAGCAGGTAAACCCTACGCTCAAATATCAGCGCTTACAATTTCCACTCTCGTTTCACATAAGTCTACTGAAGACGTGAAGTTAGCTAACCTCTGCAAAAGGAGAGTAGTAAACCCCGGTGGGCCTGACAACAGCCAAAGCATTAGGTCCCTTCCATCTCATCAATAGATAAGTCTTTAAGTAGGAGTCTGAAGTCCGTCCCACCGGTGTGCAATTTAAGTGGAAAGCAAAGTTACCAACCGTGATTGGGTTGACCACCACCGAAATTGCGCTTTCCAATTTTAACCCCTCATGACTTTTTGGAACTTTTATTGTGATATTGATTTCGATGCACTCAAAACATGTCCGAATCGGGACGTCAAAGAAGAAGTGGCAGAATTCAATTTTAATCCAGAGAAAACAAGCATTTAATTTACTTATAACTTTTCTTCTTTATTTTATTATTATCATTTGATTAGTATTGTAAGTGCAAACATGGCCCTACATATACGAGCTTGTTTGCGAAAAAGAAATCCCGGATAACAGATCAGGCTTGTCGACAAGGCGTTCTGATTGACATCAGTGTCGTCACTCTTCCTCTGAAACGCTGAAAGAACATAAGCAGTACAATGCATTTGCTTTTGTTGTATGCGCGGATGTAGAGTATGTGTGAGCATACCCCCGCCCCCGGAAAATCACAAAGCTATATGTTTCCTTTTGGATACTGGTCCGGACCCCCTGGAAAATTATAAAGCGACCCAGCCAGCATTCAATGTTGGACCATCATCGGGCCGCTGGCTGTGTTGATTGAAAAGTTGGACATGTGCAATACAGACCTATAGATGCTAGCCTGACTGTATAAGTGAAAAAGAGCGGCGTCCATTTTATTACTGTGCAGCTGACGTGCATACTGTAGTTGTATTACTTTTTAAGAAGAAATAGTCAGTATAATTGACCGTATTCGTGTCGCACTCGACGAAACATGGGGCACGCCCGAGCGAGCTGAAAAGGCCCTTGCCTGACTCTTTCCTAAGGAAATATAGTATATGAACTTTGACCTCACTGTCCAGTTCGATTTAAAATCGATTGTGCGTCGTATGTACCACGAGCACTGTGAACAATAACTTGGGTGAA
Organism: Loripinus fragilis; assembly: GCA_964019695.1. Taxonomy (NCBI): domain Eukaryota; kingdom Metazoa; phylum Mollusca; class Bivalvia; order Lucinida; family Lucinidae; genus Loripinus; species Loripinus fragilis. Next base: position 43,833,773 of record OZ026525.1, read on the forward strand.
CCAACTTGTTAATCCAAGGGTAAAATTCCTTTATCTAACGTTAAGGAACCCTTTCGTGTCACACTACTCTTGTCAACATGGAGTTCACGACACCATGCAAAGTAAATCTCGCGGAACACAAGGGATATTTTTCACACTAAACAATTGCAAAAACAACCACAGCGAATTATATTATAAGATTACCGAAGTATACATTAAAATTATGTAATTGTACGTTACTTAGTTGAAAATAGTGAGATGTGAGTGTGAAAATAAAGGCTACATGTAAATACCGTATTTGGATTTATTGCCGATATCTGATTGGATTTAAAAGGTAATACAGTGTAATCGCAAATCATGAATATAGAAATTCCAAAAGTGAGTATGACCAGGAAATGCCACACTCACAGGCTGCAGTCCAACCTACGGCACCGTGAGAAAGAGACAAGGACAGTCACAGCACAATCAAAGTAAAGCAACCAGCTAACGACCGATCAATAATGGGTGTTAAATTTCGAAATGGAGCAAAATATTTTTATGGCTGAGCTCTTAAAACTATAATTGAGCCATAACAAGTGATTTCCAACAATGTGGCATTTTGATATGAATAGACTCAGAAAAGCCTTTGCAGCTTCCTTCTAAGCTTAGAAACTCCAAATGATGTTCAGTCAGTAGCTTAACACTCATAGAATATTCAAGCGACTAGCAAAGGCTCTGATCAGACTGCGCGTATGCGCAGGCTGATCTGAGGCGTTGCTGGTCGCACATACCACATTGTTGGAAATCTCATGTGCTGGCCCATATGCCATTAAACAGTTAGCGCTTGTTAAGTAGCAGATTTAATAAAACGGAAGAGAGCAATGGCCACCACAGCACTGCTCGTATGTCGCTATCTGAAGGTACAGCGGACGGCCATCCTCTGTACTTTCTCAATCCGATAAGTCAGAGTTTTTTTAGAGAAATGATTCCAGGTAGATGCTGCATACTCCAAAGGTTTGCACGCGACTTCCTAAATGTTCTCTTAGGTGCATAGATCAAATTCATGCTAGGGTTACCAAAGGTCTTACTGTAGCTTTAGTAGAAACCTCAGATATTTGTTAACATCAGCGATGGTTTAGCCTATGGTTTAACCAGGTCACTAGATAGAGTGCGTAATTAAAAGCAATTTTCTTATTAAAACATATGTTGTGAGTACTCAAAAGAACCGCCTTAATGAGCACACAAAACATATGAAATTCTAAAACTTATTAACATCTTTACAATCATTTCTTTTGTCTTTATCTGATTGTCATTTTGTAGAAGATGGGTATTCTGAGAACGATATGGGTATTGAAGAAAGTGTTGATAATAATACTGACGCCCCTTATCCTGCTGCCGCTCTTACTACAAGGAACACAGGTAAATTATAATGACAACTACGGTTTCATTTGTCATTGTATTTATTAACTGTCACACGCTTCATCCTTTCTTGCTAGTTGACATACATAGGCACGTCCCACTGTCTTTAATAACTGAAGTTGCATAACACCGTGTAGACCTCCAAATAAGAGTGCGTATTTGAAACTTATTTTTTTCTTATTTCTGAACCAAAACAGATGTTGTGGGTACTCAAAAGAACCGTCTCAATGAGACGGTTCTTTTGAGCGCCCAAAGCATATGTTAAAATTGGTGGGTAAGAAAATATACACTATGTTACGCTGAAAATGTTTGCTTATCTGGACCTATGATTACACGTGTGCCACTTCTGTGGAAACATGAATTACACCAGTAAACTGTATCTAGATGTCTACACAATGCGGAATGCCCCAACAAAATGATTTAGCCACTGTATCATAGATGTGGGGGTACGATTGATTCTTATTGAATTGTTAGACTGGTTCTCTCCCTTTAATAGCTTGTTCTGGGGAATTCTTACAATAGATCGAGACGGCCCTTTATACATTTTTGTATTTTTTTTTTCAACGCTGTTCATTAAATTCACATGTACAAAATACATGTCGGAAGTAGTACCTGGAAGCTCAAACACTGGCACAGTCATAAGGTAGAAGCTTGCAACTTTGGGAAGTTAAAGAGTTTGTTTTTCCCTGTATCATGTTGTATGGGTACTGCGTTGAAAGAGAAAATGTAGATATTGATTTGGTACAATTCATTCTTTTCTTCTATGTGAGAAAAGGGTTGTACCACCTTAAAGATACCTTTGAATTGCTCTGTTTGAGAGTTGATTATTAGACAAAATCATGAATTGTGTCACAAATGAATAAAATACCCCCAAAGACAATAGATTTTCATAAATGCGACACAGTGATCTAAAAACAATGTGTGACACTCAACAACCCCAAGATGTATCCACACACTAAATTTGGGATTCCTACCAACAATAATATAGGAGATGTGCCAGAGGTCAAGTTCAAAATGACGCCAAACAGTATGGGACACTCTGGCACCCTAGCATGTATCCACAATCTAAATTTGGGATTCCTACCTTTAAGCAATACAAGAGATATGCTTTAGACACGATTTTCTTAGAACTAGGGTCAGAGGACAAGGTCAAAATCACAGTAACCCCAGAAACAGTATGTGACACTCTGTGACCCCAAGGTGTATCCACAAACTCAATTTGGGATTCCTGTCTCAAATTATATAACAGATATGCTCCGCACACAATTCAGGTTCAGACTGACAGATCGCCAGCTGTGTGTCCGGCTTGCATGGAGCTCATCACCACTTGTGGCTGCAAAAATGTGCAGAACCATCAGATGTAAATGTTGAATGCTAATCAGATCTGCAAGATAGAATGTGCATACGATGCATTTGGATGTGCCTATCTTATAGGACTACAAATTGCCCTTGAGGCTTGCACCTTTGGTAAGTTAAAGAGTTTGATTTTTGCCTGTATCATGCTGTATGGGTGCTGAATATGCTGCATCACAATCCTGTCTGTAGATACTTAGGTTACCTGCGAATATGAGTCTAAAATTATATATAGGCACATATTCGAAGCTAGGTGTATGGTAAATGAAGTCATACACCAAATTGATACAATGTAGGTGTGAACTAGAAATGCCTTGGATAACGTAAAATTATATATCAAATCTATAGGGTCATGTTTCATACAATTTACATATATAGTACCTGTCGGGGATAATTTTCATGGGTGCTAAATTGTTCATTAGAATTCCCAAACACCCACATTCTTCTGAATTCCATGATAGGTAGCCGTGAAAGCCATTGTAGTTTCATATATTCCAAATGAGTTTATTTTTATGACAATACTTTTGTCATTCAGGCGACCCCACTAAACAAGTCGACATACATGTCCTAGGGGTGCAAGGAAGGTCTTATTATCACCTCCCCTTCCCCTCTTCCAAGGTTTATAGTTTTTTATATGACTTACCTTTAATAAGTTTACACATATAAATTTATGGACAATCATGCAATTGAGACAATTTACAAATAGAACCACTGGATGAATGAAATTGTCCAATTGTATCACTGATGACTTAGCGATACGCATCAATGATGATATGCAGATTCAATCTGCTTATTTATGTTTTATGGTTTTCCTTATTTTCAACGTTTTTACTAATATTCATGAAAACGCAAATTATGTACATTAAATGATTTGCATATGTCACAAATTGATTAAAGGCCAATGTCTAAGCTTTAATTTGGTACCAATTTTAGTAGGTTGTGATAAGAAGCAACTGAGATATTATTGATTTTGTAGGTACACCCCCATTCTTGAATCACATTTTAATATTTTCATAAATAGATATGCTATTTAGATAAGTTAGATAATTTGCATAAGCGACAAAAGATGAAAGGTCTCTGTCTAAGTTTTAATTTGACACCATGTTTAGAAGTTTAGGACAAGTAGTTGCTAAGATATGGTTAATTTTGTAGGCACATCACCATTCTTGAATATCATTATGGGTTGCCATGGAAACCATGCATTTTCACATAGCCCAGACAGGTTCATTTTTAGAATTTTATTTTGCATTTAGGGGGTCTTGTTGAACAATTTGGCACTCAAGAAAAAATGCCCTTGGGTGCAAGGTAAGCTTAATTGGCCTAGACTATATTGTTCTTTAATTTGTATTGAGCCTGAATGTTTATTATCATAAATACGGTATTTTTTGCAAATGTCAATTTGGAGGCTGTGGCAAGCCTCTGTGCCATTCTATTATCACGTGCTTGTGTTTTTGTTCATATTGGTAGCATTTTGTGATTGAAAAAAAATATTTACTATATCTAAATGCCATTTTTTCTGAATAATTGCACTTACTTGACCTTTGACCTCACTGTGACCTTAAATCGAAAAATCACTCTTGGCATCCACCACTATATTGTTTGTAATAGTCCAAGGAATAATTCTAGCCTGGATGCCGATCATTAACAAAAAATGCCATCAGGAGTCCTCGTAGAAATTAGAACGGCAGACTACTACCCTTAATTACGTTTCAAGTGTACCCATAGCTAACAATGCATGATAGAGTTACTGTACCCATAACTTCAGATGAGATTTTATTCAACTGTAAGATCCTACATTTATATTTTCCAATGTAAAGATTTGCATTGGACAATATAAATTGAAGGATCATACCGTTAAATCAAATCTGTTTAAATACACATTCCAGTGCTTTTGATTGGTTAAGATCGAAAATTGTTGGAGCCTTGTAGATCAATAACACCTGCCAGAGATTATTTTATGATTTAAACATCATATATATTAATGGCCTCCATCCTAACTATCAATACATGAGAGCTTTTTACATACTCGTATGCGAGCAGTGAGGGCTGAGGTGAACCTTTGCATAAGCACATTTTCGCCAGAACCTTCACTTCTTACACGCACAAAGCAAGAAAGTAGGCAAAAAGACCCTAGCCAACTTCAAGAAGTACGTCCATCTATCTGTCCATGTTTCTGGAATCAATTGGTCAGAATAAGTCTTGTTATCAATGATAAGCACCATAGATGGCCGATATCTTGTTAGTTACTTTAGCTTCAACTGAATAGCATATGCATGACTTTGTCTAAGTCATTAATGATGTTCCACTTTACTTGGTTTTCTGGTTGAAGGCAGACCGCGTTGGCGATAACTTCTGATGTGGGTGCAGTTTGTCCTATTGCGTTTTCATCTGAATAAATAGACGGGTGTCAGGCAAAGACGTTTTTTTAATTCTTTCTTTCAGCAATCAGCGGCTGGTTTTTGTTTGATCTTGATGGCGGTTTACTGGGCTACAGAAGCATTTCCAATCGCTGTCACTGCTCTACTACCAGTCATGTTATTTCCCATGACAGGGCTGATGACTGGTAAAGATGTCTCGAAAACATACATCAACGTAAGTCATTTTAATGGTCCTCTTTAAATTGTATTATGATAGCATAACAAAGTAAGAAAGTTGGCAAAGATCAGGAAGCAATACAATCAAGTACCACACCTGACCTGGGATACCACATGGGAAAGGAACAAAAATGCAATAAACCTCACCAAAAAGAGCCAAAAGGTTAGTCCTTTCCCAGCAGATGACCACAAGGTAGCAATTAACAGACGCGAAAGCATGAGAAACACAAGACACAAAAACACAAATGATGCACAAAAGAAGTACCGCCTTGGAACGGTCAGTAAATAAATATTTTACTGGAGGGCTTAAACCGTTTTCATGGCGCCAACCTTACCCTTACTTCAGATGTGGGACAAGACACATAGATGTTTCTATGTAATCCACAAAAACGTTTCTATGTAATCCAGCAAGCCTCATGATATCATCAAACATTGCTTAAATTTTCTGATTTTTGCAAGAATAGATGGCGCTTTATCATTCCCAGACAAGACATCACATAATGCGAGGAAATTATTTAGGTCACATTGGAATCACTGTTATCCGTTACATAGGTAATTTAGCCCTTCTATGCGATTGTGCAATGAAATTACTTCCAAGAGTTTTCTGCATCTTAACCCTTAAAGCGCCACCTATGAACCAGACGACAATTTCAAATTTTGCCGCTTTTCAAAATTAACAAATAAGGCATGATATTTCATGAGAATCGTCTGCTGGCAGATGATTCTCATGAAATATCATACCTTAATTTTTTTTTAAAAAATAGAAAAAAATGTCGAAAAGTTGTCGTATGCTGCGTTAAATGGTTAATCATGGCCGAGGTAGGCAATTGGACCATGAGTGTTGTTTTTATGCTGAATATAGCTACAGTTAACTGCTTAAAGACATATATTTTGTGATATATGGAATCATTACGTGAATTTACTGAAAAGGGACAGTTTCAGTTTCTCACAAATGAAAGGGACCATAAGAGGGGACTTACCTGTATACAACAAAATTTCTTTCACTTAGATAAAGATCAATGTTTTATAAGAAAATACCCAATCCCTTCATGGGACCACTTTATTGCCCCCTGTAAGGAAGTCATAATCACCTCATAAAGATTAGCCTTTGATCTGTCCAATATGACCCCTGGAGAGAATCATAATGAGTGGTACCACTTCCTTTGTCTTTAATGAGAGCTACTATTTTTTCCAGGATTCTTCCATGTTATTTGTGGGTGGTTTGATCATGGCCGTTGCAGTTGAGCACTGGAATATACACAAAAGAATTGCACTGCGATTACTCCTGACATTAGGAACACAACCTACCAGGTTTACATTTCAGCTTCTTCTGGAAGCGCAGTGGCTCAGTGGTAGAGTGCTTGACTCGAGACTGAGGGGCCGCGGGTTCGAGCCTCACCCGCGTCACTGCGTTGTGGTCCTTGAACAAGACACATTTATCCTATTTTAGTACTGGTTCAACCTAGGAAGACCCGTTCCTGTTTAACTGAAAGATTGTTGATGGGACGTAAAGAATCAAATCAAACAAACAAAAATTAAGAGACAGAAATTCTTAAATATAATTTGTTAATGATTTTGATTATAATCTATGAGGGTCTGGATTGAGTTTAATGATTGGAGAATAATTGTCTTATTTAATAATGATCAGAGAAAAAAGAACAAAAATGATTATTAGAGAATAATGGTCTAATCTAAAAGAGAATTATAAGGCCCCAAAAATAAAGAATATTTATCTTTCGTTAGAGAATAGCAGAACAATCAAATAATAATGAATAATAAGGTTTAAAAATAAAAATAAACCAAAATGACTCCAAACGGAAAGTTACTATCACTTGAAATAGTTGGCTGAATACTGCTGGTACACATATAAATACCCTAAATGTTGCCATGGGTGGTTAATTCCACCACTGAGGGGAGAGGTGCGTATTATTTTTGGTCAGTCGTGGCTGTACGTTTTGCTAGCGGCGAAGTAAGATACAGTAAAACCTGTCTTAAGCGACCACTCAAAAAGAAGACAAAACTGGTTTTAAGACCAATTCTCGCTTAATGCATGTCAAAAGTATTGCAGAATGCACCAAGGGAAGCATTCTGCAATACTTTCGACCTTCATTAAGCTGCCATTTGCTTTGTTTTGTCTTTTTTGAGTGGTCGCTTAAGACAGGTTTTACTGTAAATAGCAATCCGGACAGGTTATGTGTATGACAACTAACTTATTGATGTTTCAGATTATTGTTTGGAATGATGTTTCCGACCTGGTGCCTGTCCATGTGGACCAATAACATGGCTACTACTGCTATGATGTGCCCTATTGCTGATGCTCTCTTGAAGGAACTGGAACACAGCCAAACAGATAAAGCGGAGGAGAAAAGTAACTTGTCAATAACTTTTTTTGTCAACTGTAAAATGGCGGTAGCGAACTCGCGATACTTTGAATCCTGTGTCCATGAAAACACAGAACGCTACATAATTTGCATAGATATGGTAGAAAATCAACAGTGTAGTTTATAATTTTATTCATATTATGGTCCTAAAAGAAAATTGGGTTCCAGCAGAAAGCAGAATACCGTTTGAGCCAGTGCTAGGAGGGCTGAGAGTTATTGGACTTTCCATTAATTCTCGTGAACGGACTAAATGAAACAGAGCCTGTATTTTTCAAATTATGTTTGCTCTCTGTGTTTCTGAAGGATACATTTTTCAAGATATAAAGATAATTTTGAAGTTTCAACTAGCGACACCTTACAAATGAATATTATTACACCTTTTAGTGATAATCCAATGTTTTACCTCAAGTATTTCACGATGCACAGCGTGAAAATGCATGCTGGTGCAATTACAAAGTTATTGTATGGTGTGTGCATCTGTAAGGGAGATAATTCACTCACTAAAGTTCGTGGATTATCTTCCAACCATACAATAACTTACACGTACACAATACCGGCATGATGAATACAGATGTATAAATTTATTCTACATTTATATAGTTACGACAAAGCTTAAGGTTGTATGCAGGTATTTTTGATTAATATGGAATACTGCATTCATGAACACGACTGGTCTATTATTTATATCAATTTGACCTGTCCTTGTCACCGCATATACGAGCTATTAACTTTACCCACAGATAAATTTACAAAATGTATAAATGAGCCACGACATGAAATTAACAGCAATATGGTACGTGCGACCAGCAAAGGCTCAGACCAGCCTGCGCATACGTGCAGTCTGATCAGAGCCTTTGCTAGCCGCTTGAATATTCAATGAGTGTTAAGCTAATTACCGAACATCATTTGGGGTTTCTAAGCTTAAGGCTCGTCTGAGTCTACACATGTCAAAATGCCACATTGTTGGAAATCACATGTCACGGCTCAAATGCACATCACAGTCTACCTCACCATACCAACAAGGCGTTGGAAACCAGCCATGCCTTTAGATAAGTGTACCTAATTAGAAATTGAGCCCTGGCATTAGATTTCCAACAATTTGACATTTTGACAAGTGTAGACTCGGACGAGCCTCTGCAACCTTCTTTTAAGCTTAGAAACTCCAAATGGTGTTCAGTCAGTAGCTTAACAATCATAGAATGCTCAAACGACTAGCAAAGACTCTGATCAGACTGCGCGTATGCGCAGGCTGATCTGAGCCTTTGCTGGTCGCACATACCACATTGTTGGAAATCTCAATTTATACTTAATTTATATTCTTATCCTCAACCAAAATATATTTTCGGGTACCCATATGAAAGAATAGAAAAAAGTTGACCACTAAAACACAATACGTTGTACCCAGTGTATCTGTTTGGGGGAGCACAGTGGCTCTGTGGAAGAGTGCTCGATTTCAGATGATCAAGAGGTCGCTGGTTCGAGCCACACTGTGTCATTTGCAACAAACTTTCTGTTGTTGTTGATTCGTTGTTAATTGTTGCTCCCATTGTGGGATTATGTAATTCTATTTCCTGTTGTGTTTTGTGTTTCGTTTTATGTTCTATGTTTTGTTGTGCTTTGCTTTGTGTCCATTCTAGCTTTGCAATCATCTCGATGGAGAAGAGAGAGCTGATTGCTTTGCTTTGTTTGTCTTCCTGGTGTCTCGTGATTCTGGTGTGGCTCTTCCTCACGATACCATGGGTTTTTCTGCAGTTTGTGATTCTGGTATTTCCTGATTATACTCTCTTACCTTTTTACCCTCAATGCCTAGTACTGGTTCAACCCAGGAAGACGTCATAAATTAACGAAAAAATGTCAGTTTGGGCGTAAAGTAGCAATTCTATATCTGTTTGGTAGATATTTCTTCCTAGTAACCAGTGGAGACAGGGCCTGCACACTATCCACAATATCAGTGTCACCTCATCTGACATTTCTTGTTTGTCAACGGCTTGTGTACAAAATTTACTGTCCTACCAGCCAAAAGTGACAGTGGTGTAATATTGTGTTTACAATAGTTAAGTAAAACATTAACTTGCACACTCCACCTGACCTAGTTCGCGAATCGATAGATCACTTGTGTATTAAACCTATCGTGTGGATAGGTTTTAACACACACGTGATCTATTGATTATCAGTCCCTGATAGCTTTGTAAGCAAAACATGGCATCACTGTCACTCTTGGCTGGCAGGACAGTAGTTATATTTTCATGGTATTTGTGTGACCTTGTTAAGTAGAACAAATTGTCATCATAGCTATCTAACAATCGCTGCTGGCCAGTACAATCACTGAGGCAAACTAAAGTTTGGAATAAGTTGCATATAAGCTGCACATGCAAAAAATGTTGTTTTTGTATGTTGCGAGGCTTGTATTGGTAAGCATTTAGAAAGAAAATTCAATGGTGGTGAAATGTAGTGTCATATACAAAAAAGAAATGAAAAGTTCAAGCTTAAGCCTTTGTCATGCTGAATATCGTCTATGTACTACACTCCTCCTTAAGTGTCAGGGCTCCAGATAAGAGTACGTATTGGAAAACTATCTTCTTTATTTCTCATCCAAAACATATGTTGTGGGTACTCAAAAAAACCGTCTCAATGAGACGGTTCTTTTGAGCACACAAAACATATGTTTAAATTGATAGCTAAGAAAAAAAATCCAATTTTACGCTCATAAAATTTCCTTATCTGGACCTATGAGTTTGTCCTATTAACCTGCAGCATTCCAGTTTTAAGCATGTATTTGCAAGCATGCTGGTCTGGAAAACAATGTGGATCCTGATCAGATGTCTTCCATCTGATCTGGATCTACAGTGTTTTTAAAACAGGATATATACGGGTTCAGTAGGACATGGGTTAAATAATTGACAACATCTCTAATATTATCTTATTGCAGAGAATGGGTCAGGGTATGGTGCATGCACTAATACAGGTCTGTGTGCATTTTCATATGTTTGCATGGTCTGTCACTTAGTAAACATAGCCAGATACCAGAGTCCTACTTTACACATTTATACGGATGCTATGTACGACGTATTTTTGCGGACAATTTCTTACGATTTTGTCAAATAGATATGTTTGCATGGACTATTGTCATATAGGACCTGGTGGACTATGTAGATACTGCTTTATCAATATGTCACAAATGCTTACATCATCTTGAATTCATGCATGTATGCAGTTAGTAATTGTGAAGCGAGTCATTGCTTGACACAACCATCAATTCGGCTCTGCGTCCAGCGATGACCTAGACCTCAGGTACCCAGCTAGAACTCTTATCATACTAGCAATGCGTAAAGAGATGAACAAAAACTTGCTACCTAAGCTACCCATTTAGTGCACAGCAAATACGCTGATCGGCTTGGTGGGATGCTAAGGCTGATCAGAGAATTCGCTGGGCGCAAGTCTTAGAGTCGAATTGTTAGCTTTGTGATGGACATGTTTATATGCATTCACCATATTGGGCACTGGGTCAAATACGAGGGATGATCAAAAAGTTCTCGGAAGAAAGAAATTTGACCATTCCTTTTCAATATAATTTCCCTCAAGGCAATGCACTTAGCCCATCTCTGTTCGAGCTTTCTTATCCCCTCAAAATAGAAGGCCTTTTTCTGGTCTTCCAAGTACTCGTTTACTGCCTCTATGACGCCTTATTTTGCTTCCATACTGTGTACCACGAAGATGAAAGTTCAGTTTTGGGAACAGATAGAAGTCAGAAGGAGCCATATCAGGAGAATATGGCGGATGCGGAAGGATTTCAAATCCACATTCAGTCGCTGCAGTCATGGCAATTTGTGCAGTGTGAGCAGGGGCTTTGTCCTGCAAGAGCAGAGCACCACGAGTCTGTTTTCCTCGCCTCTTTTTTGCAATTTCCTGGCATAGGCGCCTCGATTCACCTGCATAATATGCACCGTTTATCGTGCGACCTTGCTCAAGATAATTAATCATGATCACCCCATGACTATCCCAAAATATTGAGGCCATCACCATCCCTGCTAAATGAAACCTTTTAAATTTCTTAGGAGGGGATGAGCCAGGGTGCTTCCATTGTTTGCTCTGCATTTTTTGACTCTGGGTCAAAGTGGTGAACCCATGTCTCATATTTGGTTTCAACTCACTCGATAAAATTGCCGGGATCATCTTCATAGGGAAACAGGAGATACCTTGAAATATAGAACCGAGTCATTTTCTGATCATCAGTCAACATTCACGGCACCCATCTATGCTATAAGAAGGAGACTCCTTCCCAAGGATTTGCTTGAAATCTTCATGAATAACCTTGGGAGGCATTCGATCCTTTCTTACAGCAGTACTTGATAACCGCTCTGATTTCAAGTTTCTCCATTTTGCAAATGTGTCTCACCCTCCTTTCTCACAAGTGCTTTACAGTAGCAACCAAGCATGGTCACATGCTTTTCACACTCCCAATGTCCTTCAATTATATCAAATGACCGACTGACAAAGATTTTAATTTAACAAATCTCACAGAAGTATATCCGGCCAAGAACTTTTTGATGACACCCTGTATACAACAATATCCTAGCAAACATATTTATCTGAAAACAATTCTTAAAAATTTGACCACAAAATGTGTTGCACCCCTGTTTATATAGGTAGCTTTCCCTTAGATAGCTTTGTCTAGTCCACTTTACTCCTGACCCTTTTAAACATAAGACACCTCCATCAGTGATAATCAGGACAACAGGAAATATGGGCCTCGTTGCGAGAAAGCCTGATTTTGTTGCATAAGAACACCATAGGTGCGGACCTCGCAGTCTGATCAGCAGCTCGTTATTTCCTGACTAGTAAGTATAATAGCAAAACTTGCTTCACGCAAAATTGTTATATTCTAGCCAATACCTGTAGCTTAGTAGTTACAGTAAAACCTGTGTAAAACGACCACTCCCAAAAAGACCAAAAATTGGTTCTAGACCAATAATCGCTTAATGCAGGTCTAACGTATTGCAGAACGCTCCAAGGTGAGCATTCTGCAATACTTTCGACCTTCATTAAGCTACCATTTGTCATTAAGATCTTTGTTTTGTCTTTTTGAGGGTCCATTTTACACAGGTTTTACTGTAATTGGTTAGAGTGATGGCTGGTCACAAACTATGAAGACAGGCCTGTTTTTCTCGCGACAAGTCCAAGTTTGTATAAACAGTAGCAGACAAGTAGAACTTCCTTTGACCGATACAATAAAAGATTTATACTAGTTTTTTTAAAGTAAATCCTTACTTGTATGTTTGTCTGCAATATACTATGCAAACAGTATTTAGTGATATTTTATATTTGTATATTGTTTTTCAGCACTAAAGTGTTTGTATGAAGATAATCTTTTTGGAAATAAGATACTATAAAATTGAAATACTCATTCAGAATAAGCCTCAATTCTGGAAAGGTTCAATAACAAAAATCATTTAGTAATGGCAATGCGAATATTGCAAAACTTTGGTTACTTTCTACCGGCTTTTTTGTCACGCTTATTGGCAAAGCTACTGATTGTATGAAATGTTTGCATATTTTCAGGTCCTGGCGTCGCTGATGTTATAACAAATAAATTCACCAAACGTGCTAAGAATTGCGGAACCAAATCTTAGGCTAAAATGTGTACCAGTAAATGGTTATTAAACTGTGATTTTGTTGTATCAAAGTGTAACATGTCTTTGAGCTCGTTTAAGTAAGAAAGAGGGCAAAGATCAGGAATCGATATTAAAGCTTAGAGTTCTGACCTTTGGCCAAAAAATAAATTTCTTGCAGAAACGTTTGTGTTAGCATACAGTTATGCACATAAACGTGATTCAAATAACACCATTGACAAACACTATATCAATTTGACATTTGCTTGGAGTGTGAAACATGCTTTCATGTTCATCAGCACATACATCATTTTCAAAGCTGTTCCATTTAACCAACATTTGAAATTAGATATTGACTTAGAGTATTCTTGTTTTAAGTGATAATACAAATCTGAAATTAATAAATTATTAACATATGCAAAGGGATAGATCACTGACCATATATTACCTAACGAAATAAATAATATAACAGATGTTCGTTTGGCAAAACCAAGCATAAACTAAGGCAACCGGTGCATGCATTTACAATAATGTGTTCACAAAACTAGACAGTTAAATATGCAATTAATGCTACTTGTACAAATGGAACGGAAAGATTACAAGTAAAGAGAAAATAGACAACTATTACAATTATTGCTTTGAGTATGTTAACGGGTCATTATATATGGCATATATGCTATTCTATCAATTTATTCTGCAGAATTAACAGTACACAGATATGACGTTGATCCATTAGAAACAGATCTTGACCAAGAGATACCAGTTACAATAGAAAAAGATATGACAACTGGAAATTCTGATGCACAGTCACAAACCGGGTAATGATTGTTAAAATGAATATCATTATCTTACAATCCAGCTTATGTGTTTTGTATTGGTGGCGTTTCAGAACAGTTCATAATCTATTAAAACTCTTACACAATGTTTTAAACACATTGCATAGATTAAACATGTATTTAAGAAATAAATTCGATTTTTCGAATGTTCATGGAATCATGAATACTACGGGTCTCTTGCAATGTAAATGAACTTTGCAAGAGATCTGAAGTATTTGTGATTCCATGAACAGACCTAAGATTGAATTTATTGCTTATATTTACATTTTATCATAAATATCTAAAATATAGAAATTATTTATAATTTAGGAAACAAAACAGTTTTGTATTTTATAGGTAATCATATTAATGGTTAAGTTGGAGTGTAAAACAGGTAAAGCAAAACAGTCAGTGTGAACACGGACAGCCAATGGAACAAACATGAAACTCGTTTTGCACGTGCAACTCAGGTGTAGCTCGCTGTCTATCACAACACCAGTGTCACTTCTGGCGAATGAATTCGATGTTCGAAGCGCATAGCACAGACAAGTGAGCTTGGCAACTGTCAATCGATTTTGTGTCTTTTGTGAGGTTGTGAATGGTTGCAAAAATCTAAAGATTCATTTTAGGCTTGCTTCGAAAATGTCAATATAATATTTTTTCATACAATTGTTCTGCCGAATGTAAATAATGAGCACCAAAATCCATATTGTTTTATCTTCTCCTGAACAGAAGTCTCAAGTAAGGTACATGTATTAGTATATCAATGATCCGGCGTCCATCTGTCCGTCCACATTTTCATAGAAGTTTATCTCTAAAGTCAGATGACCAATTCTGATTGAATTACATGTAAAGCATTACCAGGTAAAGGGAAATGCTGCATTAGGTTAAATTTGAGCTGATTTGAATTGGAACTCTGTAAGGGGAAAAACTTTACGAAAAATCCTCTCTGAAACCATGAGACAAACTACTTAGTATGCTGTAAATTCTAGTGACCCCTACATAAATCTTGCCATTCAAGCCCCTGTGGATCACGTCCCAGGGATCAATAGTTTAGTATGTTGTAATGTCTAATGATACCTACAAAATCTTGTCATTCAATCTGACCACGCCCCAGGGATCAATAGCTCCCATAGACTTATAATGGGGAAAAACTTTAATAAATTTTCTGAAACCATGAGGCCCACAACTTATATATTAAGTATATAGCAATGTCAAATGACCACTACATAAATTCTGCCAACCATGTCCCTAGCGTCTAAATTTGCTTCGCCCTAGGCGACATAAGCTTCCATACTTATAATGGGGAACTTTTTAAAAATATTCTTTAAAACTATTAGGCCAACAGCTTATATAATGAATACACAGCAATGTGAGTTTGGCTATACAAATTAATACATTTCGCGGGGGAAAGTGGATTATTTCAAAACGTCATTTCTCACAAATTATGATAAAATGCAAATTTGAAAATGGTTGTACCAATATTCAAAGATGTGTCCTGCAATACTGTTAAACATGTTGTCAACATCTTTATTGCTTAGTTTAAATTACACGTCTGGCTATTTTGGGATACAAAAAGAGTAGTTTTTTTGAAGAAAATCAATAAAATGTAGATGACTGCCAGTAAAGTTAGAGTGTACAATGCAAATGTGATATTATCTGCATCCGTCGAAACCCAAATTTAAATTGAGTAGGCATATATTTCAAACTATCACAGATAGAATCATCGTGTTTACATTATTTACTGATCGACACACATGGATAAATGTTTGATAATTTCTTGTTTATTTCCATAGTAAATTGCAGAATTCTCCATCATCGTTGGATAGACATGAGCATCAACAGTTGGGTAAAGCCATGACGATCAGTATTGCATATGCTGCAAATATTGGTGGGACTACAACAATTACTGGGTGCTCCTCTAATATCATACTAAAGGGTCTAGCCGATCAGTAAGTCATCCTTTTCAGTTCTAATTAACCTGTATGTAAATGCTTTAATTGTTAAAGCTGAACAATGGCGAAAAATATACAAAATATGAAATCTGCGAATATTGAAATTGTAGTTTAATTTTATTATTTGTATATTTTACCAGAAGGGGGGGGAGGGGGTAACAGCAAAATAGAGCTATACTACACATTTTAAGATATCAAGTTTCAAATAAATTATGTTGTCAGCACAATCTTGAAATTAAACGTAAAGGGCACCTCAGTTTCTGATGCATAATTGTATTGAAGGAAAGCTACACTTAAAACTGATACCAGCTGTTAAGTTATTTTGAAAATTGCATGCCTGTAATTGGCTACGTGTGCAACTATTATGGAAAGAAATGGATAGCTGAATCTTTAATCATACCTTTTACTAGTAATGCTGTGCTCAGAATAATAATACAGAAATGACCCTACTTTTTTGAACGGGTTGGTTGATTGAAAACAAATAAAATACCAGACTTTCTCGCGGTGCCATTGGTTTGTCTGCAGTTTGTGATTGTGGTATTTCCTGATCATAATCACTTACTATATTTGGAAAACTAGTTATACCTTCGGTTATACGAAGTATGCGGATGTTAGTTTGTATGTTTGTTAACTTTTTTTTACATCAAAGATTTATCAGGAACTACTTTACTTAGGATTTTGAAAGTTGGTACAAACATCAGGTATGACAATTTGTATAGTGTATTAAAGAACCAGCCACATATTAAATATGAGTCCTTTTATTTATCCATTTTTCTTTTTCTCTAACAAAATTTTCGGTCAAAGATTTCACAGATGCTTGACCTAGGGTTTTGAAATTTGGCACAATTATTAGATATGACAAGTTGTTCTTTGTTTTAGATAATCAGCCACATATTGCTTATCAGTCTATTTATTTTATCCTTTTCCCCTTTTCTATCGTTCACTCCAATGTAACACATATGGAAATTTTTGTCAATGATTTTCATTATGAAAGTTTTCGTCAAAGATTTCTCAGTAACCACTTGACCTAGAATTTTTATGACAAGTCGTACGGTGTATTGAAGTACCAACTATGTATTGCTTATCAGTATCTTTATTTGTAGATTTTTCTTTTTCTCTCTCCAATGAAATGAATAAGGAAATTTTCGTCAAAGAGAAGTGCATCAATATTGTTCATTCTGTGGCCATATATTTAACACTCTTTTCATTTTCTCTGAAAGTGTTACAACCTCTGATGGCTACCGACCGGGGTATGTGAGCTTTGCTCAATTCTTGCTATATTTTAAAGCTTGTATTATGTTTTTATTTTTTAGAATATTCAATGAACATGGTTTAAGTTCTTCTGGATTATCCTTTGGCACTTGGTTAGTCCTTGGTTTTCCTGTGTCCTTATTAATCTTCATTACGCTGTTTATATGGTTACAGATCTACTTTAGAGGTTGTGGGTAAGTCTACTGCACTAGTATTACTTGTATCTATAATGAGTTCTCAGAAATATTGAATTTATTTAACAATGTGGAACAAAATGATAAGATGCAAGGCATAAGTTCCTAAGATCTTATCATTTTTTCAACCAGTTTATTGAATTTAAAACTACTTGAGCACAAATGTTAGAGTCTTTTTTTATCATGTGACAACAAAACTAGTTTGAAATCGCGTTTTTGACATGCAAACAACAATAGTTTGCCAAAAGTTACATCAAGTCAATATAAAACATTATGGTCGCCTAAACATGATATATCTAAAAATCAAATACGTATATGCTATTTTTTCGATTTTGATACATGTCGTAATTACTCTCATAGATGCTTCGTCATATGATAAACAATGTAATATAATGGATCTCATAGTATCTGATTGTTTAGTCATTTCCTACAAACTTATATTTGGTTTGCATTTACGAGAAGAATTTAAAATAAAATCAATTAACAGGGATTATACTAGGAAATTGCAATACACCTATGGCATGGCTTACCAGAGGCACTGATTGTAATGGAAATAGTATTTGGACAGATAGACAAATAAAACAGAGTCTTACTTCAGATCAGCTTGGTCCGCCAGAGCAATCAGACCCTTGTTTTGACTGTTTGCCATCTCTAAGACAATGTTTTAAATATCATCAAGTAGTTAAATTGACCCTTTCAAAATTTAGAATACTGCCAATCGCAAGAAGCTGTTCCAATTATTTAGGACAAATAAAGAAAACGAAATTTACAGGAAAAATAACCTAACAACCAGCTGTCATTTACCAGACCAGCAGGTGATCATTAAAGTATGGTATAAATTTATGAATAAGCACCCAACGCGTGTTAAAAGAATATTTTGTTTTGGGTATATAACATCCTTGGTATCCCAGGCATGACCTATTTCGTTAAATGGGTCACACCTGGGTAACAAAGAATAGGTAAATTCTTGTGCATTTAAATTGCAATGTTGCTAGAACCAGAATTACATAATCATAGATTCATGCATGGAACATTTAAATACCCTGATGGTTTTTGATAAGATACGGAAGTATACTAAATGATCATGCTGATGTGCTTGTGCTACATAGATCGCTTGCCATAGCTGAGATCAGTATGTGCATTTTTGAAATATGTTAAATGGTTTAATATGTTTAATTCGAAAATCAAACACCTGACTCCACAGGATAGCTGAGCTAACACGTTTTAGGAATGAATATCACATGGACTAGCCCAAATGTTATGTACAATGTTTCAGGCCCCAGACTCAGAGATGGTCCTGCCTTAAAGCTTTCACCACTGGGTTGGTGCATGGTGCACGTTTGTACTGATCCAACTGTCATCTGATGCATGTTTTTTGGTTGGCACACCATAACCCAACTAATGATTTTTTCACCTGGCTATTGATTATTAACCGTTTTCTGTGTTTTGATTTGATTTAATTGTGCTATGCGATATATATTTAATTGGATAGAGAACCTTTATGAGGCTGGTGGGTTTTAGGTTTTGGGTTTAAACAAAATAATAAAAAAAATGCCCACTCCACGCCATGGTCACAGATTGCTAAGGATATTTTCTCATGAGCGCAGTGTTTAAGATCCTAAAACATTTCTTTTTCAGGTGTCTGAAACCAAAGTCTGAAAAATCAAACAAAAGAGTGAGAGAATACATACAAAAAGAATACAATGCACTTGGTTCTTTCAAGTGAGTATAGCTTGTTAAACATAACTTTATGATACCTAACAGTTAAAATAAGACATAAAAACCAAGCAACTAGAAAAGACACGTGTACACTTATCAATATTGATGCCTTTGCTTTTTGACATTTCATTATGTACCTCAGGTGGTGTAAAATTCCCATGACGTCACACACAAAAAAACTGACAAATCCCACTAGCGCATCGTGAAATTGGAAAACTTTTATAAATGGCGCAAAATAGTAATGTTATATAAAAAGAATAACAGTTATATCGATAATAATACTTTGTTTGCATATTAAAGGAAAGTAACTTTATATGCTATTAGTGGAATTATCATTTAGACGTTGCGCATGGTGTTGGCGTACAATTGCAAAGCAAATTTTCAGATACAGTCATGATTCAATTCAGATGTTAGCCATTGTTTTGCTTTAGCATCACGGATGAACATTTGTCTCGTTATTAGTATATTGATTGTTTGCTTTCAAATAGCTAATAGAGTTCTCAAAACGGTCATTTTGTGGTAAGATTGCCTGTATCTCTTTAACAATAACGGCACTATGGCAGTTTTACGAAAGGGCTTAAAAAAGACATTTTAGGCGAAAATTAACCTGCATTGGAGCAAAAATTGATCCATTCAACAACATATTCCTTTTATTGTTACTTCTTGTATTTTCCACACTAATTCACCTGGCGTTTGTAACCTCTATTAAATAGTTACATACCTGGTTGCATTTCTAAGTAAAGCTTCGGAACACTTCGTTATCATTATACCAGAAAGCATTTTGTAACTACATCGGTACGTAAAGAAACCTAGCATTACCTGGTTTTCTAAGCATCCACAATGATATTTAGCTCAAGTGGTAAGGAAGGCAACTATCAGTCCTTATTATAGTTTCTCTGAACAGTCAGTGGTCCAAACTCCATGCAATACTAATGTTTATCATAATTATTATTATTATTATTATTATTATTATTATTATTATTATTATTATTTTGTTTTTCTCTCCTCATATACTGTTTAGTTTATTTATTCATGCATCATCTTTCCAAAACTTTGAAGACTTCCATGAAATTTAATGTCTTCTGTCAATTCTTTGTGGCGAGTCCTCAGAGTAGGAAGCAGGTTCCTTACGGAGTAAAACTTGGTAATCTAATGTAGTATGGCAGCCTGGTCAAACCAATCTTAAGACGTTCCCCAGTCTTCTTTAGTGAAAAAAACATTTCAGTTTACCTCTCCTTTTGAACCTGGTCAACTGCGCTATGGCTCACACATGTGACCTCAGCAGTCCGGTCCAAAAATGAGTTTGACCCTGTGTTCTGCTCCTTTTCAAACGTCTCTGAAATGTTGAAAATTATTTTTTACCTTTGGAAGATAAAAAATGATTCTGTTTACACATCTTGTCATTTAACGTTAGGTTGCGTGTGAAAAGCATTAAGGGATGCTGCATAAGATTGCACGAGGTAAAGATAGTGAGAAGATTGTGTTATCCGTGAATTTTATAGTGTTAAATAAAATTTCTAACTTAAAAAATATTTAACCTTGATAGGGATTCGAACCTTGGACTCCACCATTACAATTTTTTCTCTGACACACCTATGGTGGATGAGATACCTCAAATGTGAATTTGGTATTTATAGTGCTCACAACTGAAACAAGATTCACATAATTTATCGCACCTTCCCAACTGAATACAGTTTGCTGGTGATTCTTAATTTATACTGAGTCATCTCACTTTAATTTACTCATGCATATAGGTCAACGTCAGGTGAATTTGTGTGGACAATGGAATCGCCATCCTTCAAAGAAAAGTTTCTTTTATAATATCTGTAACTCGTTGCAAAATTTGCGCCAAAATACTGGTATAGATACTTCAGGGAAGTAATGTTGTATTTGAGAAATCACTTTTTGTTGAAAACTTTGTGTCTTTGTTATTTACTTGTGCGATAGTATTAATTAATCAAAAGGATTTAACATTGTCAATTTATCTAATGAAATGTTAAAGGTAGCATTTCTCTAATTTCGCTGTCGAAACGCATTTTTTTAACATAAATTACCATACCTACTTTGGACTATAAAGCTTGAAAGCTAGACAATGCCTTTGTTATGTTTTTTGTTCATCTTAACCGGAACCTCTTCTGTGACGAATAATGCAAACAGTAATCCTTCATTTACAGAGTGGGACCCACTTTTAACAGTTTATAAGCTATGAGTTTATTATTGTACTTCATGCTACTACCGATACTTTCTGGATAATGCATGTTCATGTACTACAGTGTTACTATAGATGACCAATGCCGAAGGAGACAGGGTGTCAACCTGGTGCATTATCACTTATGGCCAAGGCTACCAACATAAAGCTACAGACAATAAAACACACTATGATTAAAAGATGCAGAGTGTCAGTGCCTGCTTGCAGCATGATATATATTTATGATCTGTGTGATTTGGAAGACCTGTGTGTAACTAAAGGACAGACTGACCAATTATCATAATACAAAGGGGACAACGATATTTCATTTCGTTTTGTTGTTGTCCTACTGTTGTTCTGTTGCTACAGAGAACTTATGATTTTTATATAAAAATGATACAAATTCGACCAACAATGTATGTAACAATCGACTAATGATCTCACCTTAAATACAAGTTTTTAACCACACATATTGCAGTAACTATTCTTTTAATCAGTCTCCTTGTTTTTATCATTTTTATTTCATTTTTTCTCTTCATTTCAATGGCTTAAATTTTTCTAGATAATACCCCCAAAACAAATTTTTTGTCGTACCATTTACGTTTTAATATTATGTCTTGTATGTCAATACCTTGCAGGCTTGCACCTAGTGACACACATTATTATAGAGCTATAAATATTAAATGATTTAAATGTGCAATTAAAACTAAGCAATAAGTATTCTGATATTACTTAATATTGAAAACCTATTGATAGCACGTGCATACTGGGATATTGTCGCATGTTTCTGTTGCATATACTAAAAACAAAAGTAACTTCACACTTTTAACTACCAAATATATCTGTACTGTTTTTGATTTTAACCAAATAAAATATTGCAATAAGCTCCTGGTACCCACCCTAACATAATTAACGACAAACAAATTAGGAAAAATAATCCCCTTTTGAGTTATCTGTGCTTTCATTAACAACACTAAATCAGTCTTTCCTAACATGATTTCCTAATTTCGAACACAATATTTTAAGGGCCATCGATTGTCCATAAAAATTCTGCCAAACATTTTGTCTCTGACGTATGTTTAGCTTTTGGCAGCATCTTTACGATGGTTCACATTTAAATTATCTCCCTTTGAATTAAAACAATATTAAACTTTAGTCCTCTATAAAAACTTTTTCTCTGATGACATTTATTTTTTTAATCAGCAATTTGCTTG
This sequence comes from Loripinus fragilis, assembly GCA_964019695.1. Classification (NCBI taxonomy): domain Eukaryota; kingdom Metazoa; phylum Mollusca; class Bivalvia; order Lucinida; family Lucinidae; genus Loripinus; species Loripinus fragilis. Next base: position 43,856,423 of record OZ026525.1, read on the forward strand.
GACCTCTGCCCAGAGTATGTGGTATGGACCTCTGCCTAGAGTATGTGGCAAGATAACCTGATTGAATTTCCCATCGGTTTGGAAGAAAAAATGACAAACAATTTGTAATGCGAAACTACAACGAAAGCACTGCTATTTTCACAGAAAGGGTATGAACGTAAAAACACCACTCTAATTTGTGTTACTCGTAGGGTGTTCCTGGCTGATTTGAACTTTAAGCAATGCTTTGATAGTATGTCTTTCAGATTGGGTCTTTAAAATTAAAAATTACCCAATCTCAAAGCTACAGTAACACATCATAAGTGATGCGTTTTGGAAAATTTATTTTGGCCCCTTGTCTGTGTCATTAGGGCATTGCAGTTGCATTTATTACAACAAAACCATAAAATTATTCTTTCAAATGAATAATTGATCAGAATTTAATATGAATCAAACGCATTTAATATATCACTAACCAATACCCGGAAAAGGTATATAAATTAACTGTGGAAAGTTCCTTTTGGTCTTAAGTATTGATGAAACGAAACGTCCATGACTACGTGATACAAATGGTCATCTGAAAGTGAAGAATTAGGTAATATACTCCCTTGTTTTTGCCCTTATGCTATAAACCCAATTTAAGGCTAAAATTGCTTGTAAAAGCATACATAATTTATAGCTATATGAAATGGGTTATTGCCTTGATATCAGTAAATATTATCCCTTGTTGAAACATTGAAGGATGCTCAAAAGCTTGCATTCTCATGTCGATATTCACCAATATCAGCACAACACACCTATATTATCATTTAACCCCAGATGTGTTTAATAAAGAAAATCCAAAAATATATAGGTATGCTTTTGATTTATATTGTCAGTACTAACTTGCTAAACTTCAGAATGAAATGTAGACGATATATAGACAAATGTAAAACACACATGGTTATTGTAATCAGCCAATAAACCACTATGACATCTTATATTTGAATATAGTACGGCAAATAATTGTAATGATCAGTTGCCTTCACTCAAGTCTGACAAGTATAAACTTGTGCAAGTATGAATTAAATCTATGCCGCCATTGTACTGACTTAATTTTTATTGATCAAATTCAGAAGCCTTTGCATATTTCCTATTGGATCTAAAATTGACTAGGTCATGTAAAGTAGAGTTAAAGTTTGATTTAATGTTTTATTGACAGATTTCCAGAGATAACAGTGCTGGTTTTGTTCTTCATTCTTATAGTTCTGTGGGTGTCACGTGACCTTGGTGGAGCCGGAGGATGGGGAAATATTTTCAAATCAAAGTATGCCTCAGCAAGCACATAACGTCGCATTAGTTACACTTAGATATTTTATGACATTGCTTTTAAATTATTGTTATCCATGTGTTATTTTTGTGATGTTCTGTCTTTGCTGTTTTCATAATATTATCGAAACTTCTTTGTTAATTTTATTGATTTGATTTGCTGGATGGAACAGTCTTTAAAATACAATCAAAACACATATTTTTCTTTGATTAGTTGACAATTTTCCCATGATTGTTGTGTACTTTTATCCCATACAGTGTCATCTGTTAGATATGACAATTATATGATATTGACTTAGCATAATTCTCTGGTCATCTTTTATAATATAAGGGTTAAAGATTATTGGAATTGTCTGGCGTTAACGTATCTCAATAGAAATACAACAACCTTTTTATTATATACTTGTATACAAATTGACTTGCATGATAAGATCTCAAGTAACATTAACTTGAAACAATCAAAATTATAACATTAAATAGATCGATTTTGAATATTCAGTTTGGAAATCACACCCCACCATCGTTTAGAATCGCTGTTTCTAGTAACAGCCAATAAATAGGTTTTCGAAATCAATCGCCAGTTTTATAAATCTTGTAATATTTTTTTTACATATTTCACCTCTTTTATGATATTTTAGTTTGGGCAGTTTAATATTGCATAAAAGTCTGAAAGACCCATATATATATATTTGAGTTTATTGAAGAGACGTTTGACGAAGCGTCGCAAGCTCACCATGAGAGTTTTGACTGCAGCAATATTGGCAATTCCATCTTTGTAGTTAAATTTTAAATGGACAGAAAAGTTTATATAAAAATGTAAAATGTCAATTCGTTGTCAAATACTACAGTATGCTATCTATAAATATAAGCTTAGTTTGCAACAAGTCAATTAAAGTTCCAGTTTAAATGGCATGATGAATTTCTAAAACATCAAATATGACTGCTTACCAATGTTCAATGTGATTGAATATTAGATTATTTTAAATGGCTGCAATGTCAAAGTATATGGTAAAATCTACTAACTGTATAGATATTAAACATTTTGCAGATACGTGACTGATTCAGCACCTCCCACATTGGTATCAGCACTGTTGTTCCTAATACCTGCTAATTTACCAGACTTTTTCAAGAAAAGTAAGAACATATGCAAACTGAGAACGTTTCTTATCTGTATGAAAAAACATATATTAATTCCTGCTCTATTCTAGCACTTAATTTAATTCATATAGAAAGGTTTGTGCTAGATAATATCACAGAATCAAAAATCACGTACCGGGCCGCGTAGCGCAGTCGGTAACGTGTCTGGCTACAGATGCGTGTCTGTCTGCAGATCCAGGGGTCGCGAGTTCGATCCCTGCCCGGTACCATACTTTCGTGGAGATTGATCATGAAATAATTTCTACAGTCATTCTCCTCCCTTCCACTGATTTATTCAAGAAGGATTGTTGTCAGTTACAAGCGAAAGTATGTGCACAAATTACTGGTTAACCGCTTGCTCAAGCCTGCCCAGGAAAATGTGTGGTTAAGAGAACTGACCATCCCGCAATGACCATAGCTGTTGACATGGGATGTAAAACAACAAAAACAAACAAAGAAACAAACAAACAAACAAACAAAAATTACGTTGGTGACATTGACAGCATCGCCAGGTAATAACTACTGCGTGACTAGGGTAAAAACATCGAATTTCGGACAGACATGTAAAATCGGACACTTTTCTACCTCCCCTGACATAACGCCCTGCTCTAGACTCCTGACAAATTGATGAAGTCTTATTTCAGGTTAACTGTACAGACAAAATATCGTCGTACCCACTTACCAACAGTGAAAATGGAACGCGTCACATTATATGCGACCAATTAGATATCCATTCAAGTCTGGTGACCTCCAGCTCCGCACAGTTTATGGAGCACGTGGTTTTGTTGCTTGTCACAACTTTTTTTAATTCCATCTTTTATAGTTGAATATTGATGCACAATGAAATATTTCTGCTCCCTAGCATCTTCGATAGTTAAATTTATGAAATGAAAGGTTGTTTATGCATATTCACGTAGATTTGAAACGAAATGAAGATGAAATAATGGGTGTCCGTATTTCCCTTCAGGAAATTTAATTTCGGACACGCCATTGAACACGACGTTCAGGCGATGAATTTTGACCCTTTCATGTAGTTTTCTTTCCTTTCCAGCTGTTTGTAAATAAAATGCATTGCATCTGTTTTCGTTTTAGATAAGATTATTTTAGATTATTATTGGTATAGCGATCGAAAGACTGGAATGCATCACCATGGACCCCAAAATTTGAGCAAGAGTTGACTGCGGGTTGAAAAGATTCTGTAGCTTTGCGTGCTGGTTGACATTTCAGCACTTGATTTTAAGAAGCAAATGAAATAGAAATCTTAAAATACCTCAGTAGTCTACTCATATGATAAATGAAACATGTTTAACTGTTTTTGACAGAATAAAAACATTTAAAGAGCTTTATTTTGTAAAAAGAAACAACTGTCCGATTTTCCCTTCAGCTCTGTCTGTATTTCCCGATAGCCGTCCGAATTTCCATGTTCGACCCTATGTCACTTTTAGTGCTAATCAAACACATTTAAATGCGTTAACCAATGAAATTACAGCTTTATTAAGTCAATCGAGCATGTCTGGTAGCTACCAGCTAGATTTAACCTGGTTACATGTCTGGAGCAAAGCTCAAACCGTGCTGAAGCAGTGACACAGCGAAAAAGCGTCCGAAGTTCGATGTTTTTACCCAACCTGGAGTCGACATGCATAGCATGGCCAGAAATAAATATCCATAACTATATAATGGCGCTCTGTCTATGTTTTATAGTCAACGCAATTCTAGACTTTTCAAGTGATTTTTCAAGAACTGGTAAGAGACAAAGCCTACAGCCTTATAAAACATTGATTAACACTTTTTATTGCATAAAACGTACGTGAGTATGATAAGGAAATACCACCATAAAATTCATGGTGCACTCTTCAACTGGTACGACCCCATGTATTACACATGACAATTCACATGCTAATAATGCATGGATTTTGGTACCTTAAGTACGTTCTGGGTGACTATATTATTAATGCAGATGTTTCATTTATAGCTCTTCTATATATCTTTGCCCTGAAACATGATAATTAAAGACATCAAATCCTCGTTGACTGTGAAACTATAGTGACATACTTTTTGTAAATTAAGGTGGATTTATCGTTAGATTTATGTAATAATAATGATCAAATATTGTTGTTTGAATGCAGTAGCGTTCACAAAGTCTGGAGGGATCTCAGAATTAGTTTTAAAATTTCTTCCAGAATAGCACATTCTTTACTATTCTGACACTAGCTAAAATGTTTACGTTATGACACGCTTTAAGAACATTTTACATTGACTGTGAATATAAGATATGCATGCTGGCAGTTCTCGATTTAATTGTAGATATCGTTTAGCATAACTCTGCGTTGAACAGTCAGGCGCAAATAATGTCATCAAAACTCCACTTTTGCAGATAACCGACCATCACATGTTAAAGCCTTACTTACATGGAGAACAGTTCATGACAAGGTGCCATGGGGATTATTTCTTCTCTTCGGAGGAGGGTTTGCTTTAGCACAGGGATGCAAGGTAAAAAACGAAAAATCATAATTATTTACTCCCATGAAAAAAATATTTTAATATATAACAATGACTAAGGCGCAATTTTAAGATAAACAACATAAATAATATTCCTCTTGAAATCAACTTTTTCGTGCTGAAAAAAAATAACGTGAGATACAAATAATACTAGTTTTGCATGACAATTATTTGTGAAACTGCATATAAATCATGTTATACTCAGTCATTTTGGAGTGATCACTGCCCACACACAAACTATAATATGACGATAGATATATACCTAAGACTAAACATCTAGCTAGCTGTACATGCGCGTTATGCATATGTGACCACTATTTGTGTGTTTCATTTTACTAGACACATGTGATCTATTAGAACTAAATCTTTTTCATGCAAATATCTTGCACAAAAACAAAATATATAAAAGTGTGATTAAAAAAGGGCCCCATCCTATTTATCTTTGCCCGCCTGCATTGAAGGTGCATGATGTCCATAAAATGCATAAGTTTGTAAACAGAAAATATTACCAAAATATTTTCATTCATAACCAAAATGCAAATGCATATTACAATTATACTGTAAAGGCATATTATGCAAAAGTTCCTTAAATGCCCATTGAGAGTGAATTGCAGGGACAATGATATTTGTGAATAGCACAGTTCAATATTTAAGGGTTAAAACATCACTCAAGTAATGACCTTTACTTAACTGATCAAATGGTTCCAGTCCAATGAACAGAATGGCTGCCAGACTAAAAATAGAATTAACCTTTAAACAACATGTAGCTACGCTGAGCCAAATTTGAAATAATTTCATATTAATGTAACCAATAATGCCCTATACCAAAATTGCACAAATCATCTGTTTCGATGAAAAAATTGTTCTATAGCTAAAACATTTCATGCAACAGGATTCGAGTGAGCGACCAACGGCCTCATAACCAACTTGTTCTTGTTTTCTTGGATTGTGAATTGTGTTTGGTTTGGTTCTTTACACCCCAGTCAACAGCTATGGTCATGTTGGGACTGTCAGTTCACCTAACCACACTTTTTGCTGGGCAGTTAACTAGTACTTAGTGTACATACCTTTCGTTTTTAACTGACAAAAACCCTTCTTGAATCAGTGGGAGGGAGGAGAATGGCCCTAGAAATTATTTCATGATCAATCTCCGCAAAAGTATGGGACTGGCAGGCATCAAACTCACGACCCCTGGATCTGCAGGCAGACACGTATCTGCAGTCAGACATGTTACCGACTGCTCTACGCTGCCCAATTTGGATTCTGAGGAATAGCAAAAGTTTAAGCTTACCCATAGTCTGTCTTCACATGCACATGTAGTTAGAAAAGTTAACATGTTTAACTTTATATACTAGTGACTCCAAAATCCGTCTTTGGCAAACAGTGTTATGTGGCATTTGATAGTGTCTACACTGTTTGCTCCAACAAAAACGATCTTCAGAGACAAAAATACAATTTGTTTGGAAATTATAACTAGTGGCCCTAAAATTATACAATCGACCATCCCAAGTTTATTTTATCAGACCAGAAAGAAGAATCCTTTAGTGCATAAGGGGTTTATAGATTGGCAAATGCATTTGTATATATTCTAGGTATCTGGTCTTTCTGCTTCTATACGTGAAGCTTTGACAGTCTTTCGTGATATGCCTTCTTGGGTTACATGTCTACTTGTGGCACTTCTAGTTTCCTTTGTTACTGAAGTGGTGACAAACACTGCCACGTGTACACTTATTCTGCCAATTATCGCAGAACTGGTAAGATTTTGTCTTAATTCAGTTTTCTAAATAATCGTATGTCAATAACATTTATGGTGTCCAAACTTTAGATGAACACAGAAATGTACTCATACCTATTAGAACGAAAACACTTATTTTATGTGATTGATTTATGCAGCTTTAGTTTTCTTATAACAGATTGTACTTATGAAAATATCATCAATTTTACAAAACATGAGAGATCCAAATTTCATAATTTGCTGAAAATCATCAGAATTTGAGACAACTAGAATTACTACTCGTATATAAGCTGCATGCTTCCGTTCTAATCCTTATCATGTTTTTTCAATCTGAATTTACCATGTACAAATCAATTTGAGTAAAAATGTCTAATTCAAAGAGACTTCCTAACTAATTAAATTGTTTTATCATATCACAGATATACAATTAAATCTTCTTAGATTACTATGATGAAACAAAGGAAAATGGCACAGAACCCACAGCTATAAAGAAAAGTTTAGTTGAGCTATGGTGGGACAAGCAAACAAGCTTGAGGATGAATTAAGTCTCTACATGTCAATTAGGTGTTTGGTATCCCATATTTGAAGGTTTTGGACTATAGCTGCCACATTTATAGATCAATGGAAAACCACTGATTGGTTGATACTTTTGAGTCTCACAAGACTTTATTTATTGGCTGACATTGACATGATCAAGGTCAAATATAATGATGAATACTCTACCCATGTAAGTTGGGTACTGTGTCCTCTGTTGCCTGACTGGAAACTGGTTTTCCCTTGGTTCTTAGTTCAGTTTCGACGATAAATTATTGTAAACCTAAAATAACAATTTATAATTAGAAAATTATCGTCTTTGTGAATCGAAACAAGTCTAAATGGTAATTTCAGGTATTTCCCATGCGCACCATTATTGTGTCCAGAAACAGGAAAAGTCGTCTGCGTTCCGCCTTTCCGACCATTTAGCTCAGCCACAATCAGAAGCAATTTTTTGTTTCACCTGAGGTCAAAATTCAAGCTTTTTCAATTCACATCTTGCATGCATTTTTACATTTTAATTACTTTATATTGCCTTAAACCAGTTGGTGTTATAGAGTAACGAAAGCACTAACTCGCACATTTAAGGTTGAAAGAGGATGTTGTAAGGAAATAAAAAGAAGACACTATACTATCATAATATGCGTATTTTTTTCGCTCAAGATAAATCCATACTCAAAAGCTCTTATGTTTTGAATGGCACAACATATGGTAAACTATGGTATCAAAATAAATGTTGTGACGTTCATTTTCATGTTGTTTTTTTGTGGGTGAAATTACAAAATATTATAAAAACTCACAGAAATGATTCCTATCAGTTGCTATTAATCTCTTTTAAAGGAAATGTTCTATTTATATGATACATAATTAAAAATTAGAGCATACAACAAATCCAGAGAGCTTTTGGTTGTTATTCTAAGTTGTCTAGCTGTAAAGTTATAGGGTTTCATAAATGGTCTCTGAAATTTAGCCAAAATGTAAACCCACAGGACATTAGTTACCTGTTTCAAATAAAACTTTGTAAGCATGCATGATAACGACCTTTTTATGTCTCAAAATAATAAACAAAGTAAGTGATATCGCCAGATGATAGAATATACATGACTTGTAAGTTTTTATTTTGTTTTTGGAGTGATACTAAATCACAACTGAAAGCTGTATGCAGTTTTCTTACGCCGAGCTAGTTATATAATTCTGTGTTGTAGACAAAAGTGTGTAAATACTTCAACTTTGTTTAAGAGGAATACTAAGGGACAGTATCAAGAGGGCAAATAGCAATGAACGTTTTTAAAATCAGCAAATATAGGGAGCGAAGTGCCTCAGTGGTGGAGTGCTCGACTCAAGACCGAGGGGTTATGGGTTTGAGCCTAACCAGAGTCACTGCACTTTGTCCTTGAGCAAGACATAGATCCTAACTAAGTACTGACTCAACTAAGGAAGACCCTCTTCGACATAACTGAAAAATTACTGACTGGGACATAAAGAATAAAAAATCAAATAAAAATCAGCTCACAAAATAGTCAAAAAGTGCTTGAAAATTACGGTTAAACTATTTCGTTTGAAAAATATTGTTTTCAACAAATACATAACCATTTGCCAAATTGATCAGAATATGATATCCATTTCTTTTCAAAATTGACTGTCTTCTTTCTTTTGCAGGTTAAATTATCAAGCTATATAAACTAGAACCTAAATGGCATCAAAAAGACCAAATGTCTACTTTCTTATATTTCCCAAATTTAGTACTAGTGCTATATAGCACCTTTAATCAGGGCTGATATGTTTTAGATTACTATTAATTTAGTGCATTGTGAAGTAAAACTAACCAATCAATCAGTTTGTATAACATTAAGTATGTCAGGATATAAATAAATTTACCATTTTTTCTGCAATTTCTGTTGAGGTAAATGGTCAAAAAAACTGTCTAGTCCGTAGACACTTTGTATTGAAGGATATGAAAGATTAAGGTGATCTTTATGTTTGAGATACAAGTGGATGCATAGACTAAATTCAAATATGAATTACAAGGATTGTTCATAACAGAATTTATCAGTCTTTGAATATAAAAATGTCTTGTCCGTAGAAGTGTGTTGTCCCTAGCCACAAACGCTTTATGAATATTAAGAAGAGAAACTACCAAAAACACTGACTGTCTACATCAGATTGGATATTTTCTGGGTTTTTATGATTACTTTGAATTACACCTAGATTTTGTAAAGAAAACATCAATATTTCTGAAATAACTATTTCTCACTAGTAAAAGAGAAATTATACAATTCTCTTTCCAAAATCTAAATGTAATTGAAATAAAACTGTATAGGATTTGAAACTGTATGTGATAGCTCTTTTTTGTTCTCATGATCATTAGAAATGTATAAAATATGAAACCTGTGCAAATTTGAACAGATTTCATATTTTGTACATTTCATGCAGTTTTACACATTTTTATTTATTTTAGTCCATTGGTATTGGTACCAACCCATTATTGTTGATGATACCAACAGCTGTAGCGACGTCATATGCCTACATGCTACCTGTAGCCACACCTCCTAATGCTATGGTCTATGTTCTAGGATACTTTTCAATGACAGAAATGGTAAATAGCGATCTGGGCATTTTGTCAGACTTTATATATTGAGCTGAATTGCAAACAAAAGCTACTCTAAAAAGCATAAAGTAACCTGTCTGCAGGTAAAATTTACTTGTGTGATAATACTGTCTTATCCTATTGTCAATGTGCATTATATCTGTATGTATATGTAAGGATCTACAGCCTATTCAGAGCCACTGCATACAAACTGCATGACAAAACGGGTAGCAGCTGCAGTGAAGCATAACTGAAGACTGAAGCATACTTCAATTGGGATGCTTTCAACAACTGTTTTAACCAGTCCACACCAACAAACCAACGAGATAGTGCAATTATGTACTGAGTCACTTCGCCATAGCAGAAATGGTGGTGACATCAGAGCTTTCCTGATATGGCAATAATACACCCCCTTTTGTTAGATTGCCTTCTATAACTCTTGCAAGTTTACACTGTCACTACATGTTCATATCAGTTAGCATTTCACTTTTATTACACCTCTGTGTGTGTCACGGGTGTACACAGGCATACAAATCAGTTACTACCTCTAAATGGCAGACTAAGATTTAACTGAAGATGTTTGTAAAACTGATCAAGAGCAACAATCCAAAAATTTTCGTCTTCATTCAGCTGTATTTTATTCTGCTCTCTAATAGAATGAACTCTGCCATCATTAGATTGATCAGTGGAAATGTTTTATAAGTTTTCAGAAATTATTAAGTTTGACGACAGGGGCCAGTCTACTGCAGCATATATGGAGATCTGTCCTTTTGGGTAAAATGAAAAATAATCATCAAAAGAGTCAAACCGCAAGCTTCATTTCTTACTAAAATTGCAATTTTTTGCAATAAAAATACAATGTTCAAAAGTAATCCGTTATATTATCAGATCTGCCCTCCCATTCAGTTATGAAGATGAAATCTATATCTGCTTTACCAATGCATTCTAGAATGAACTGACATTTTTAAAGCAATAAACTGCTTAAGTTGAGCGTGCTAGCCTAGTTGAAGAGTGTTGGACTTGAGATCGAAGAGTCACTGGTGTGACTATCATCAGAGACACTGGGTTGTTCTTGAGCAAGATACATTATCCTCTCATAAGTACTGGTTCAATCCAGGAAGACAGGTAGCCGTCCCAACATGATCTTTACTGAGGCGTACAATATGAAACCCGCACCAGGGGAACATATTTAATATTTTGTACGTTTCACACTGCTGTGCTCCTTTAAATACACCGGATAGGCTGCGATTGAAAACGTTATCGCTATCGAAGAACATAGATAAAACATCGTTAAAAACGTAGTTTTTGATTGCCATTTGTCACCCGACTGTTTCTATCACATTTTCATACGGGTTCATAGATTGTTAAGAGCATGTTTGATTGCACCTATCCGGTGTGTTAAACGTTTGACAAAATTCATTTTCCTTGTTTCAGATTAAAGCTGGGTTCATTATGGATGTACTATCAGTATCAATACTGACACTAGGTGTAAACACGTGGGGAGCCGCGTACTTTGACCTAAATACACTTCCAGCTGAGTTCATGGCAGGGACCACTACAACATCCTATAACATAACAACAACCTTGTGATTAAGGGTTTTGTCCTGAAGTCATTTAAATCTCTCATTTTGAAATGTGTTCAATAACACAAATTTCACCGGAAATGTCTTGGAACAAAAACTGGATGCATGAAACACACATACAAGCAATCATGTCCGACAGGAATGGAAAAATAATTTTCTTATTTCTCAACCAAATAATATGTTGTGGGTATTCAAAAGAACCGTCTCAAAACATATGCTAAAAATTATGGGCAAGAAAATATTTACAATTTTATGCTGAAATCTGTGCATGATGAAGAGCACTGCATGTGCTTACATTGTGCTAATTTCCGAAATAGAATCTCCCAGTTGACGATCTTGACTAATGTATTCTAGTTAATAAATAGTCCCTGATTGGACTGCTCCTATAGGAACAGGTTGATCTGGGACTATTTTGTTTGTACATGCTTTTCCAATGTGATTTGGTTCTGGTTCTAAGAGTTAATACGCCATAACGTCAAGTCATTGTTTGATATGAATAGCACGAGTAAAATGATGAATGGAATGTTGTATAGCACTATTTGATTTGAATGGTGTAGAATTCTAAGGCGATCAACTGGGCATCAACATTCTGCTTTCTTAACTTTAGGATGTTATTTAAATGTTATTCATATAAGTGTTAAATGTTCAGTATAATTCCATTTTCATCATTGTGAACATTGTTTGATTCAACTCATTATGTTTTGGTATTTGGTAACTAGCAATTATAACCACACTGAAACGTGTAGCTAGAGTCTTCACTGTTTGCAAAAATGTTGTATGGAAGTAGTTGAAGGTCATGTGACATCTAGCCATAATGCAAGTTACATTTGTGATATTTCTTGCGCACCGTATACGGATATCTGAGATTTTACCATGGGATAGAAAATATTATCTAACCCATGCTATCTTACCCAGGCTGTCACGTGAGGGCTACAAACATTGGTTGTGCTGGAACTCACGGACATTGTCCTCAAGTGACGTTATTGTAATGTTAAAATGACGTCATCATGTGAAATTGTATCTTAGCGTATTCAGGTACTTCTGGAAGCTTACTTTTAAATAAAAAACAGTGGTGAGCAAGAAAAAGAATCCATTAATCGTGTGAAGGTAGGATAGAAAAATCCGTCCCTGGGGATCACTGTTTGTCATCATTCGGCAAGCCTCGTGATGCCAAACGGCAATCCTCGGGACCATTTTTCTATCCTACCCTCACTCTCATGGTAGATTCTTATAATATGTACCACTATCTCTTGGGCTGGTCGATTTGTTCATATTTCAAATAGTAATATACGTTTGTAAATAAATATTTATCCATAAACCATTTTCTTCCTTTACATAATGCCATGTAAGCCCTCGCGGACATTCTACGTTACATACTGTCAGCTTAGTCTTTAGCCATAATTATGTAAATGGTACTTATCTTTTTTGAAAGCTGACACAACAATTTAACAATTTAAAATCGGCCCATAAAATTTTGACAAGACTTCCCCCTACATATGCATAAGAAAATTTAGCCCGCCCCTTGGCGACCATGCGTGATTTTATGACGATTTAGAAAAACTAACCATTTAAATTGACCATTTAAACAAAATAAGTTTCAAATCAACCCAATAAATTTGATGAGAAGATTATTTGTTTAAGTTCTCCCTACTTATGCATCGGAAATATTGGCCATGCCCCATGGTTGCCCTGTTCCAACAGATCCAAATTAGTTATACAATATTTGTAGAGTGTCACCCAATAACCATTTGTGCCAAATTATAGTATTTTTCGACAGAAGATTTTTTTTAAGTTTTCCAACCCACCAGTGGCCATGTTTTACACCGAGATCTAAACAATTTTATCAACTTGGTAGAAGGTCATCCAAGGGGCATTTAAACCCAATTATTGGTAATTTTGGCAAGAAAATCCTTTTCTGCTATCAGTGCAAACAAAATTTTGCATGAAGGGTACTATTGAACATATTTGAAAGAGAACCATACAATTATCATTCCCGTGAAGTTTTGCGATATTCCAAACAGGGGTTTAGGACAAAATGATGTTTAAAGCAGTTTGTTGATTGATGATGGACACTGGAAGATCATATGACGGACATCAAAAGATCATAAAAAACTAAAATTGAGCTAAAATCAGAACAGGGGTCTCATGCAACACGTATTGTTGCTGAAACCAATCAAAAGCACATCGCCTTGCCTAATTTAAACAATGAGCCATATTTGACATTCGATTATATTTTAACTAAACGGAAATGTTATGACTGGTGGTGTAAATTACGTTCTAAAACTCACTGTGCATCCATTGCATAAATAAACACTGGGGGACGGCAATAAAAACGTCAGTACTATCGACAAACGTAGATAAAAAAATCGTTAAAAACAGCGTTTTCGATTACCATTTGTCGGCCAATTTTCTATCAATGTTTTATCCTCGTTCGTCGATTTTATTTTTTTCCGATTGCCGCCTACACGGTGTGAAAACTTTAATTTCAGTTTCACGAAAAAACATTACAGCTTAATACATGACCAAATGGTAACTGTGACATTGATCTTGGTCATACTGACCTGGGTCAAAGTGAGCCAGTGTCTTTCTATGGAGGACATATATGCCAAACCATATGAGCAAATGATGTGAAAGTTACACTATGGAAATTATTTGACCTTGACCTGTGACCTTGGACATACGAACCTTCATCATATATTTGACCAGTTGTCTTAATATGTGAACATTTGAGCAATTGTTCCAATGATGTGAAAGTTATGCTCCAGAGTTGACCATGCCCTGTGACCTTGACCAAACAGACATAAATCATATACGCGACGCATCATCATAGGGAGTGCAGTGGCTTAGTGGTAGAGTGCTTGACTCGAGACTGAGGGTTCGAGCCTCACCAGCGTCACTGTGTTGTGTCCTTGAGCAAGACACATTTATCCTTGCATAGCACTAGTTCAACCCAGGAAGACCCGTCTCGACATAACTGAAAAATTGCTGACTGGGATGTAATGAATCAAATCAAACAAAAGTGACACATCATCTTGTTATTGTGCACACTTGGGCCAACTATAATGAAAACCAAATGAATGATATGGAAGCTAAACTCAGAAATTGAAATTTCCAAAATTCCATTTGACCTTAGTCATACGTATACCAGAGTTTTTTTGGGGACACATTGTCTGATTATAGTAGACCCTTATTACCAAGTTATACCTGGTATATAAAAATCAGGCAAATGAAACAGATTTTCTATTTGACATTAGCTTGGATGTGTGCACCTGTCATATAACTGAACTGGTGAACATTTCTACCAATTAATATGACGATTGGTTGAGGGATTTGAAAGTTATCCTTTGGGAAAGGATTTTCCTTTTGACCCCAGTCTGCGACCTTGTCATACTATTTCCAGGTCACCGTTACCTTGACCTATAGTTTCAGCTCTAGAAAAATCGTGTCCGGAGCATATTTATTGTATTCTTAGGCAAGATTCCAAAATTTGGTGTAAGATACATCTTAGGATTGAAGTGTTGCATACTGATACCGGGTCACTATGACCTTGACCTATGGCCTGTGTCCGAACATATTCCACATAGTATTTGAGGCAGGAATCCCCAAGTTTAGTATGTGGATACACCTTGAGGTTGCAGAGGGTCACATTTGTTTCTGGGTCACTGTGACCATAAACGATAAATTAGGGCCTCAGTTCTCGAAAAATGGTCTGTTCTGCATTCAATTTGTCAAATGTGTTTCATGCTAGACGATTTTCTTGTGTTTCATTTGTCACGCGACTGTGACCCGTCTTGTTTATGGGTGTAAATAACCCTGGGGTCTGACCAATTTGGACCTGAAGGCATGGTTGGCAGAATTTATGGAGAGGACCACTTAACATTGCTACATACTAAATATATAAGCTGTATGACACATGGTGTAAGAGATGATTTTTTAAGGTTTTCCCCGTTATAAGTCATCTAGAAATATGGTAGTAATTTACTGTAAAGCTCCTGCTCATAGTGACGATCTTGGTCACGTGACCAGGACCATTTGAACAAACATTCATTCCTCCATCCTACATGTAGGGAGTCTCCATTTGAAGAGTTCAATGGGCCAAGTTGTTTTCAGCGGAGATGTTTGAAAATGTTGACGGACAGACCACAGATGCCAGAGTCATTGGTATAGTATACTATTAGCTCACAAGTGAGCCTTCGCTCAGGAGAAGATAACAAGAGGGCCATAGTGGCCCTGAATCGCTCACCTGTACTATGTGCATCAGTCTTGTTCAGTGGAAGCTAATGATTTAAACCATTTGGTGGAGGGCTATCAAGCTGATATCTTCTGTAGTATAGTCTTTGAGCGCATAACAAGACCCTACCTCCTACCCCACCACACACAAAAATTTGCTACATACCAAATATTAAGGCTCTAGCCCTTGTGGTTTCAGACAAGAAGATTTTTTCATGTTTTCCCTAGATGGGCCTCTGCGAAACATGTGACCCCCGGGCGGGCCAATTTTGTGCCCCAGGGTCAAAATTTTAACATACTTGGAAGAGGTCAACTAGGTGATGTTACATAACAAATATCAAGGCTCTAGGCTTTATGATTTCAGAGAAGATTTTTTCTTGTATTCCTTATACAATCATATATAAAACATGTGACCCCAGGGCGGGACCATTTCTGACCCCAGTGGTATTATTTGAACAAACTTGATAGAGGTCCACTAGGTAATGCTAAATACCAAATATCAAGGCTCTAAGCCAAGAAGATGTTTCACATTTCCCTTAATAAGAATATGTTAAACAATTGACCCCCGGGAGCAGGGCCATTTTTGGCCCTAGGAATATAATTTGAACAAAAATGGTAGAGGTACACTAGGTGATGCTACATACCAAATATCAAGGCTCTAGGCCTTGTGGTTTCTGAAAAGAGGGTTTTTCATGTTTTCCCTATATAAGCCAATGTAAAGCATGTGACCCCCAGGGCGGGGCCATTTTAAGCCCCAGGGGAATAATTTGAACAAAATTGGTAGAGATCCACTGGGTGATGCTACATACCAAATATAAATAGTCTAGGCCTTCTGGTTTCAGACTTGAAGATTTTTTCACATTTTCCCTATATAAGCCTATGTAAAACAATTGACCCCCAGGGCGGGACCATTTTTGGCCCCAGGGCTATAATTCTAACAAAGTTGGTAGAGGTCCTCTGGTGATGCTACATACCTAATATCAAGGCCCTAGGCCTTCTGGTTTAAGACAAAAAGATTTTTTCACTTTTTGCCTATATAAGCCTATGTAAAACATGTGACCCCAGGGCGGGGCCATTTTCGGCCCCAGGGCTATAATTTGAACAAACTGGGTAGAGGTCCACCAGGTGATGCTAAATACCAATTATCAATAGTCTAGGCCTTCTGGTTTCAGACAAGAAGATTTTTTCACGTTTTCCCTATATAAGCCAATGTAAAACATTTGACCCTGGGGCAGGGCCATTTCTGGCCCCAGGGGTATAATTTGAACGAACTTGGAAGATGTCCACTAGGTGATTATACATACCAAATATCAAGGCTTTAGGCCTTCTGGTTTCAGACAAGAAGATTGTTTCACGTTTTCCCTATATAAGCCTATGTAAAACATGTGACCCCTGGGGTGGGGCCTTTTTGGACCTAGGGCTATAATTTGAACAAACTTGGTAGAGGTCCACTAGGTGAAGCTACATACCAAATATCAAGGCTCTAGGCCTTCTGGTTTCAGACAAGAAGATTTTTTTCACATTTTTCCTATATAAGCCTATGAAAAACATGTGAACCCCGGGGCCGGGCCATTTTTTGGCCCCAGGGCTATAATTTGAACAAATTTGGCAGAGGTCTACTAGGTGAAGCTTAATACCAAATATCAATAGTCTAGGCCTTCTGGTTTCAGACAAGAAGATTTTTTCACGTTTTCCCTGTTTAAGCCTATGTAAAACATGTGACACATGGGGCGAGGCCATTTTTGGCCCTATGGCTATAATTTGAACAAACGTGGTAGAGGTCTACTAGGTGAAGCTACATACCAAATATCAAGGCTATAGGCCTTGTGGTTTCAGTCAAGAATATTATTATCACATTTTCCCTATATAAGCCTATATGTAAAACATGTGACCCCCTGGACTAGGCCATTTTTGGCCACAAACTTGATAGAGGTCCACTAGGTGATGCTAAATACCAAATATCAAGAGTCTAGGCTTTCAGGTTTCAGACAAGAAGATTTTTAAAGTTTTCATCTCGAAAATCTATTTTTAGCCTGTTTGACCTAGATATGCAACGGACCAGAACCATTTGAACAATTTTGGTAGAGGACCACCCAAGGATCATTTGTGTGAGATAATTTCAAAATTGGACCAGGGATTTAGGAGGAGTTGTCGTTTAAGTTTAATTTAACGGACGGACGACGGACAAAGACCGATCACGAAAGCTCACCTTGTCACTTTGTGACAGGTGAGCTAAAACCTCACTGGATAGCTGTCAGGGGAGTAACTACATGTACGTTAATCTCATGTGCGTACAACTCGGCGCTTCAAGAATATGGTATTTACATGTTGCTATACTTAATTTGATTTTATAAAGAAATATGCAACTAAAAGTGTTTAAATGCGTGACAGTGTCTTGAGAGCTCATTTTAGCCTTGTGAAACGCTAAAAACCATTTCCAACCATGAGGCTTTGCCCACTTACCCCAACTGGGGGAAAAAACCCAGACCCCATCTAGAGTGTGTATTCTATAAAGTGCCTCAGGGAGGACCCTGGCTGTGCACACACATTTATGGAACAGTTTACCGAGGTTCAATCAGTACAGGCATGAGCGATCCAGAAAATTCCTTCAGGGGGGGTCCTGAAAACCTTTTCTTTTAGTCATCAACATATTTCACAGAGGCCGTACGGACCTTCCTCTAGAAGCAATTGGACCTGAGGGTGGGTGCGTACCAGTACATGTAATTCTAAGGAAGCATACTTAGCAACTTGTTATTTTCCAGGTGAGGGGGTGTCCCACTGTAACCACCCCTTCCGGATCTGCCTATGACATGAACCATATTCTCATGGGCTGGTTCATTGTATTTTAAACTATTATTATCCCCACACTTTTTTAAAAAAGCGTCGGGGATATTGCAATTGCCTCCGTCCGTCCGTCTGTCCCTCACGCTATCTCCTCCTAAACCATTGGACAAAATTCAACCAAATTTAGTGTGTGAGTTGCTCACATGTATAGGGTGTGCAACGGCACATTTTTTTTTGCCCTGCCCCCTGGGGCCCTCGGGAGGGGCCAAAAGGTCAAATATAATTAAATATCATTAAATTTCAATTACAAAGTCAATTTCAAAGATTTTTAAACCAAACTTTGTGTGTCTTCTCACAATTGAAAGATATAAAACATTTTAGACGGGATTTTCATTCGGTTGCCTGGGTCATGCCCAAGGGGTCGGACTTGGGGGTACTTTGGGGGGTTGAGTGGTCAAAAAAAAATTCGGAAATTCAACCAGATTTGGTGTGTGAGTAACTTACATCAATGGCACATGCAACGGCACAAATTTTTTGGGGGTACTTTGGGGGGTTGAGTGGTCAAAAAAAAAATTCGGAAATTCAACCAGATTTGGTGTGTGAGTTACTTACATGAATGGCACATTTTTTTTGTCCCTGCCTCCTGGGGTTTTGGAGAGGGGCCAAAAGGTCAAATATCATTAAATCTCAATTACGAAGTCAATTTCAAAGATTTTTAATCTAAACTTTGTGTGTCTTCTCACAAATGAAAGACATAAAACATATTAGACAGGATTTTCATTCTGTCCCCTGGGTCATGCATGCCCCAGGGTTTGGGACTTGGGGGTGCTGGGGGATCAAAAATTTAATTTTATGAACATGGTCATGTGGCATATCAAATTAAAGGGGATGAGCAGTAGAACAGGATACACTATAAATTTTTACCCTAGGATCAAACTGGTGACCTTGGGATGGGGTCAAAGGCTCAAATACCATTAGATATCTTCGAGAGCGTGGGGATTTGCAATTGCCCACCATCGAATGTGTTCTAGTTAAATATTGCTTTTATCTTATCTGATAAGATGTCTAATTCTGTGATATCTCATCTGTTTCTACACTGTTTAATAATATATCCATTTTCATTTTCTAGCCAAGATCAGGACTCTAGATAAGAGTGCATTTTTAAAATATACTTAACGCCAGTAAAAACGCAACTTTTACAATATAGCATACCCTATATTTAAAGCTCTTTTAACATTTCATATTAAATGAAAAGCACGAAACTAGTCGTGGTATCAAGGCAATATCCTTTTGATACTGATAAAGCAGTCCAGATAAGCCGGACTGCATGTTGTGATAAAGGGACACAACCCAAAACCTTTAAACAAAAACGCAAAATCACCTTATTAATCAGGACATAAAATCTTAATATTGCCTGGCTGTTTAGGTTTCAAACTTTCTGAAAGTTTCAATAATGCTCTACGTTTTAACCACACACAGCTTGAAAAATGTGTCTTGAAACTTGACCTTTAAAATGGCCACCAAAGTTTTAGCCTGAAAACCGGAAGTTGACGAAAATGCCAGATTTTCAATGGTTGATATCGTGATAAATCATAAGCATAGGTAATGTCTAAACAACTTATGTATGTCAATTACGAAATGATTCAATTTTGTTGAAGTTTTAGTCATTTCTAAAATTTAGCGAAAAATATGTGAAAAACTGAACTTTAAAACATAATTTCTAGGTCCCTTAGGTAAACAGTTTTGGCTTTTATTCTGTATTCTTGTTGTTTGAGTGAGACAACGTTCATTCAATTTGAAATTGAGTAGAATTTCAAGTTGAAAGAAGGTTATGAATTTTTTTTGATGGATTTGGCATTTTGTACCAAAATTTTTAGCAGATGTGCGTCATCAAGCGCAAGTTTTGCTAAAACGTTGTACGTTAGGGAAGCTTGCAAATACACAGATTGAGGGAATTATGTTGCTACTTGTATACATACAGGAAAAAATGATATTTGTATCAGTTGCGTTTTTAATGGCTTTAAGTATAAATTTTCCTATTTATCAACCAAAACACAATATGTAATGGGTACTCAAAAGAACTGTCTCAGTGAGATGGTTCATTTGAGCATCCAAAATTTATGTTAAAACTGACGGATAAGTGAATATTTAAAATTTTACACTCAAAAATTTTGTTTATTTGGCCCTAATGGAAAGAATTTGAAATGAAAGGCAAGTAAAAACAGTTTCACTGATTTTATTTTTAATTTAAGACACATTCATAACCTTTTTTTAAATTGGGAGAGAAACAATCTTTAATATGCAATTTTTGTTGTATAAAGCCCCCCCCACCCTAAGATTTCTCCTTACATACCTACTTATATATGGCCAGTGTACATGAGACGATGATATACATGTATGGATATTTATTTTGACAACCCATGATATCAACCCACAATCATTTAAGGCCAGCAAAGACCCTGATCAGTTTCCTTATAGTCCAAGCTGATCCAGAACTTTGCTGTACACTTCCAATATTTTAAAATCTGTTGAGGAACAATGCAACACCTTATCGGCAGTGCATACAGTAAAATCTGTGTAAAAGGGTCACTTTCAAAGACCAAAAATTGGTTTCCAAGACCAATTATCGCATAATTCAGGTCAAAAGTATTGCAGAATGCTCTGCAATACTTTCGACCTTCATTAAGCTACCATTTGTCATAAAGACTTTGTCTACTTATGAGTAGCCGTTTTGCACAGGTTTTACTGTACATCGAGAGCATATATTTGGGTGACTGTACTAAGGTTTGCTGAAAGGCTGTATATAAGAGAGTTGTATGCATTGTAGCCTGCTTTTAAGCCAGGCCCCCCAAATAAGAGTGCGTAACTAAAAATTATTTTTCTTATTTCTCGACCAAAACATATGTTGTGGGTACTCAAAAGACCCGTCTCATTGAGACGGTTCTTTTGATCACCCAAAACACATGTTTAAACTGATGGATAAGAAAATGATCGCAATTTTTCGCATTTTTTTTTTTTGCTTATCTGGCCCTATGTACCCTTTTTGTACTGATGGATTGAAGTTCTCTCTTCTGGTTTGATGCTATAAACACCAGATTACTGTACATGTATCTAGGCTTCACAGGTTACAATTTTCCAATTATAATGTATATCTGAGCAAATAGTGTAGACCCAGATGAAATACTGCATTGCGCGACATTTCATCTGGATCCTCACTCTTTGTCTAAAGTTTCATTTACTTTTTTTTATGATTTTCGTTCCAAAAAGGATTAATCTATTTCAACCATCACTCAAAAGAATTGTTATGATAACTCATTGGAAGTACCTTAAAGAGACACTTTCAATGTGCTTTCACAACAATTGCTTTTATGGCATACCTTAACTAAGTAGAAAGAAAAGAGCAGCCTATCAGGACAAAAGCATCATATTTGAAAGAATGAGCTAGTATTCATGTCAAAAATGATATATTTCTTTGTGGGCTAGTTATTCATTTTTTCACAGTTCCTTTAAAAAGATTTTTGTATTATCCCACATTTTCAGTTCTGTTTTAACAAAGTTTTCATGTCTTGAAACTGTCTACCATTAAAAATAATCCTCTGTAGAATTTAGCCATTGAGTCCTGATGTCTGTCTGGCCACCGCTGATTTATTAAAGGATCCAGTTGAAACAAACGTCATAACAAGTTAACACAATGTTTCTAGATGTTGTCCTGCGTTATTCCTCACCCCGTATCTGTGCATACTTTGGAGCTATGTCAGAGTAAAGCTTCTGAAAAAGAAGGAAAACAACTTTAACCCTTAATGCGCCAATCACAACAAAACTCGTCTGCTTTTCTCGTCTGCTGAAATGTTTAAGAAGCCTCTATGGCAAATAGTGTGGACCCAGATCAGACTGCTCCTATAGGAGCAGTCTGTTCTGGGTCCACACTGTTTGCTTCTATACTTAATTTGTCAGTAATGTTTGGCATTTATTTGCAGCAGACGACTTCAGCAGACAACATTTTCAGATGCATTTTTTTCTTTGCGCTTTACGGGTTAATTCTTTGCATGCTGAATGGGTATTTTTTCATGCTTTTGTTGTTGTCTGCTGAGTTTTTTCAAAATTAACTTTTTCAAAATATTCTTTCATGAACACCATCAGAGTGTCAAACAGTTGGGATCCAGCTCAGGACCGTCCTGATCTGGGTCCAACCTGTTTGCAAAGATTTATAGCAGCAGATGACAAAAAATACTGCAAGCAGGCGAAGTTTTGTTTGTTTTGATGTTTAAAATACATATGTAATGGGTACTTAAAAGAAGATTTTTTGAGCACTCCAAACTAATGTAACAACCATGTTACAACTGGCAGATGAGTAAACAGTACACAATTTTTCAGCCATGTCCGAGCAATTTCCTTTATTAAGCAGCTGATAAAGTATCTCGCTCAAGGACACAACACAATGACTCCGCTGCAATGAGTCTCGAGGTAGCAACGCTCCAATCCCTGGGCAGTCTTATGCTCTACCAACTGAGCCACCGAAACAGATACTTTTACAAACAGTACAGACCCATATATGAAATTCTGCATAATGTGGCATTTCATTAGGGTATTTCACTGTTTTATCTTCAGACAAAAGAATTTATTTTTCTAAAAATAACCCGACACCCCTAGATATGCACAATGAACCCTCCCAAGTGTATTGTATCAAACCAGAAGGAAGAATCTATTAGTTTACAAAGGGTTAAGAGTGTCAGTGTTGCAGTCAGCTCAATATACATGTACATGTATATGCCCCTTTCTTTGGGAATGGGATTTGTGAATCTTTAAACGATACATACACATTCTTACTTTAGTAACTTGATCTGATTGGCATTCATGAGGAATATTTCTGTAAAACAGACATGGGGCGAATTAATCGTTAATGCTAATGCATTATTAATGCATTACTTTTTTCCAGTAATTCAAGGTAATGATTAATTCACCAGTTTTTGAATTACTTTAATGCTAATTAAATGCATTACTTTTGTCAAAATTCACTGCATTACTTGCATTACTTTGAATTACTGTCTAACAGAAAGCTTGCCATCAATATAGTATACAGACCCACAATAGAGAAATGAGATTCACAACAAGAGGACTCCATTAGTTATTTCCATTCACAGTTTCCTTTTGTTCAACTTCCTTGTAAAGACTGTTATTTGACTAAGGAACATGCTAAATGAACTGTGAAACTTGTAAGTAAGGGTTTTGATTATATATCAATAAAGTGAAACAGCTTTCAGGTACTGGCAATGCCAGAAGAACCAAGAATTGTGAAGTGTTGAAATAAAAGATATTTTATCCCACTTTATTTAAATTGTTTTTTTTATCAATAATTCATGTTAAAACCCTTAAAGCGCCAATCGCAACAAAAGTTGTCTGCTTTTCCCGTCTGCTGAAATGTTTAAGAAGCCTCTATGACAAACAGTGTGGACCCAGATCAGACTGTTCCTATAGAAGCAGTCTGATCTGGGTCCACCCTGTGTGCTACTAAACATAAATATTTCCGTAATGTTAGGCAATTATTTGCAACAGACAACTTCAGCAGACGTCATTTTTCAGATGCATCTTTTCTTGGCGCTTTAAGGGTTAAGGCTAATAAAATGAGCTTTAAAATGGTGTGAATTTTGTTACAATCCAATTTCAAAGAAACAAATGTTTTGATCACAATAAAGGTAATTATCACTTGATTGTCCTGTTCACACATTTTGACACTTGACCGTTGACAGTGAGTCTCTTTGGTCAGTTCTGATATTGGGGTCAAAAATAAGAGATTAGGGATTATGATAAAGCCTTGGCTTTGTGCAGGCTTTGTTTATTGAATAATTCAGACAAGAGATATAGGGCAGGAAACTCCAAATGTTTATAATTTTCCTGTCATAAAATATACTTCCATTGGAAAGCTTCCCAGTGGTATAATATACAATGAAATATGATCAATTAAAAAGCTGGCGTTGCTTCATCTGAGTGTTATTTCCTCAAATTTTCAAAAATTATGAAATTTCAACGAATGTTACTGACAAGAATAAGAAATTCACTTCCAAAGTGAAGATATTGTAATCTGTGGCTCATGTGAAATATCTATATATATAACATCTATATGTGAAATTTACATGTTTACTGTATATACATGTACACATTTTGTTCAATGTATCAAAACTGTTTAGAGGTTACAGTATTGTATGATTCTGTTTCACGTAAGTGAAAGTAATGCTTAATTCAATGCATTACTTTCTTAAATAATGCTAATTCAATGCATTACTTTTTCAAAATCCAGTAATGGTAATGCTAATTCAATGCACATTTTTGGCAAGTAATGCTAATTCAATGCATTACTTTTAAAAGTAATTCGCCCCATGTCTGCTATAAAATAATTTTGAATTTGGACCTGTGGTTCAAACCAGGAGGAGATGTGGTTTAAAGATACTTCCTATCTAGAGCTCTGGCCACCCCTTTGTTTGAGGGAGGGGAACCATTTGTGTAATTTTGGTAGAAGATATCATGAAGAACAATTCTGTGAAATTATTTTGAATTTGGACCAGTGATTAAGGAGATGTCATTCAAAGACATGAATTCTTATCTAGATCTCTGGTCACCCTTTTGTTTAGTGGAGCAAAACCATTAATTTTGTGCAATTTTGGTAGAGGGCATCATGAGGAACATTTCTGTGAAATTATTTTGAATTTGGACCAGTGGTTCAGGATTAAATGGCATTTAAATATCTTTCTAACCAACATGTAGAGGACTGGCGGCCACCTTTAATCGGCTGAGTGGACCTATTTGTGCAATATTGATAGAGGGCATCATAAGGAACATCCGTGAACTTATTTTGAATTTGGACCGATGGTTGAGTAGGAGATATTGTTTAAAGATATTTCTTATCTAAAGCTGTTGCATCCCTTTTGTTCAGCAGAGTGGAACCATTTGTTCAATATTGGTAGAGGGCATCATGAGGAACATTACTGTGAAATTATCGTGAATTTGGACCAGTGGTTCTGGAAAAAATGCTATTTTTAAATATTTCTTATCTAGAGCTCTGACAGCTCCTTTGATTGGCGACGGGAAACCATTTGTTCAATTTTGGTAGAGGGCAGCATGAGGTACAGGTACATTTCTTTGAAATTATTTTGAATTTGGACCATAGGTTCAGGAGAAGATGTCATAAAAAAGATTTCTTATCTGGAGCTTAGGTGGCCCTGTGGTTTTTATCCTGAGCAAAAACGGTTTAATGCATGTCTAAAGGTGATAGAAACATATTCAAAAAATCAGGGGTATGATTCTGAGATATCTACTCATTTCTCTTTTCTTCAATTTTATAAAAAAAAAAAGGCAACTATATAGCAGCAGGTGCAATGGTGGCAGTAGTAGTACATAGTAGTAAATACGCCAGATAAATATATAGTCAACACTTCTTGTGGACCGAATCAGTAAAATGTTCAGCGTGTGCGGTATTCACAAAGTCCAGAATGCGGGGCATGTGCATGTTATGTCACTCAATTTACTTACAAGTCGTAAATGTTTACTGATTTAACTATTCGATGAGCCTGGTCTCCAAAATCAGGGGACAAAAATATTTCCATATTGGACAAGTGGCTCACAAATTTCTAGATAAAGTCACAACAAATTGAATTTGAAATAAGCTTGAAATAAAACTGATATTTCATCATTATTACCGTAATTCTTTAAGCACCAAAATCAAATTACTCAACAAGGAAAAGTTTCCACAAATAAATTTTATCATGGATCAGCATATCCCCTATAGTCCGCGATAGCGGACTGCCCATGTAAAGGGAAATCAATCTAAACGTCATCAGGGGAAACAAGTTGGTGGTCAACTTCCGTTTTGTTGGCATTCCTATATCACACATTCCCATGACGACCATCACCACATGTCTCGCCTTTTGCGAGTTGGTGCCCTAGATTCAGAAACATTACAACACACAAATAAAAGATTACAAATAAATATTTAACCATCAGAACCTCTGCCACAAATCAATGATAAAATTGATGTGAAAATAGTAAGCAAAAAAAATACGGGTTTCTGTCAGAAGAGGGTTCAATTTGGTGATTTTTTTTCCAGAAAATTTCGTTTGTTTACCGTTTAGCTTCTCACCCCTTGGTCAGAATGCATCCAAAAAAAGATCGATCAAATCAGCGGAAACTGGCCATAATGATATACAAATAATCAAATTTCTATCGCTCAGAACAGTGACGCAGTAGTAGGATAACTACCTCTGTTAGCAAGTCTGTCAATCTCAAGCGCGGTCGCGCATTTGAGCGATAATTTTAATCGCGTGTTTCCGAGATTCCCCAGACCTGGTGAATATGTAACTTGCAATTTCATTAAAACTACTCAATTTTTTGCGTTGAAATTTTCAGCATCGATTAGAAATATGATTCTCTTTTCATAAAGGAAGTATTTATAAAATAATCGGCATATTTACAGACATATTATTGCAGATTAAAATTTCAGGATTTTAAACGCTTTTAATAAGCGTCTGGTCTTATTTACACCGAGTATCTCAGAGGAGCTCTTAGTTGTAGCTGTGGGTGGGGTATGTTTTTTTTGTAAACTTGAAAACTTACTCCTTTGTTGTATGCACTGAATATCAGTTCTGAGCTACGGTTAAGCGTCCTCTCAAAAAATACCGTTCCGACCATAATTGCCAGCACAAAAGATGATGTTCTTCGGAAAACAGAGGTATAAAGTTTGTGAAGCATTTTGCCAGATGAAGGTGAAACAAGTCAACACATCAGATGAAACTCCCCAGTAGCGAACTAGGATGCATTACGTCCCTTGAAGGGGGTATAGCTAAACACCGGAAGGAACGTTCCTTTCAAAATACGGGTTTTCTCCACAGACACTTGGGGTCAGTAGTAGAAGCGTGGTAGCTCAGTGGTTAGACACTTGCCTCTGGTGCTAGAGGTCCCAGGTTCGATTCCCGCTCACGGCGAGAAAAATTTCGGTGTCCGAACACGCTTTCTCTAGTGTCATTTGCAGGGATGACGCTAGATAAGTGCATCGTCCTTCGGATCGGGACGTTAACTGGATGTCCCCTGTGCAGGGAAAGTCACCCCCTGTGCAGGTTAAAGAACCCTACGGTAATTTCGATATGGTTACTTGTAGGCTTTCATCCTGCAACCCGGAGTGTACAATGTACACCTGCCGATAATGCTCGAAAGCGAGCGACAGGCAGTATATAGAGAAAGAAAAAGAAAGAGAAAAAAAACAAGGACCCCCCCTCCTTCATCCCCCAATTAACTTTTGCATTATTGCATTTTTTCATTTAAAATATGATATTTTGTATACTTGAAGATATACAGGTGTTCGAAAAAAATGACCAAGCAGCATCAACGCGTAGTTCCACGCAATTTTTAAATGCTCTTTAAAAGTAGTTTTAGGGGCATACAATAAAAAGAGCCTAACAATCGTGCGTCTTTATTATTAAATTTATTAAGCTTGCCACGAAAATGTGACAAATTCTTGGCAAGCCTCGCATTTAATCTTTTTTACAGCTCGTTTGATAACTTCAATATTGGGATCAAACGTGATTTTCTATGCATTACAACCTGCTAGTACATGAGGGTGGTGTTGAAACCCAAACCTGTAAGACGAGGGTTATGACGACCCTGAGGGGTCTAGCAGATATTAGTGTACCAGCAAACCATTATTGCATAAGGTCATTTTCTCGCTTGAAAGCTTCTGGAACCAACAACGTTATCGAAAAGTACAATAATGACATGCAGAAGGTAATAAAACATGTTTTCAGATCAAAGACTTGCGTCATCAAGACGACACTTCTATACGCGTTACTGCTGATGACGTAAATTTTGCAACGAATCCAGAAAACGTAAAGTATAGAAAAAATAACAAGGCAACAACAGAAAAGCTGTTCATCAACAGCACATGAATTGACTGCTTTAAAAAAACGGTTTGCGCCAATTTACATGACTGTCAACACCGTGCGATACAGCTTTTTATTCAATTAAAAAACATGAGCGCTCATCATGTAAGGTCCCCTATTTAACGTCCTGCTAACAGGTAAGGTCATACAGAAACTTGATTACATTTAAACCCTTATCAGACAAGCTTTTGTGATTCCAGGTTTAAAGTGACACCCATTTTCTTTTTTTTAAACAACTTATAACTGAACTTACACGTTCGTATGTAAATGGACAACGCGTAACTAAAACTTATTTTGGGGGAAGCCCTGTCAAGGTCACAGTGACCCAATTATGGAACGCGACACGTTGTCATCCCAAGATGCATCCACACACCAAATTTGAAATTCCTACCTGAAATAATATAAGAGATATGCTACGGACACGATTATTCAAAAAACTAGGTCAGAGGTCAAGGACAAAGTCACAGTGACCCGAACATGGTACGCAACACTCTACCATCCCAAAATGCATCCACACATCAAATTTGGAATTCCTACCTCAAAGAATATAGGAGGTATGCACGGGACACGAAACGAGACGGATGGACTGACAGTGCGATTACTACATGCCTCCCAAAGTTCCTTTAGGGGCATAACAACACTAATTGCTTGTAGAATGCATAATAGTTGTCAAAGTTTACATTTATCATAGTTTAATTACGCCGAGTTATGTACTAGTTTTGTTGAGGGGTTATCTTGTGGCTAATTTCTATTCTAAGAATGTGACTCTTCCTCAAGATGTCATGTTTGGTCTCTGATATTTCCAGATCAAAATCACTCGATAAGTGTGTAATTTTTAGTTTGGATAGTCTCGCTTTAGAAGAGACAGCTGGCTGGTTGGTTATGTTGGTCATCTAGATTAGCGTTGCTTGGTGTAAACTTACCAGGCATCCAACATAAGAGGAAGTTTTCTTATGCGCGTACTGATCTTTGTCATGTTTGTTTGCACAAATTAAATTAGGATGTCCAATGACATGTCTACTATAGTGAGTACATACTGACGTTGCATTAAGTTAAATTATCACCCAATGCTAAAAAAACAAACATGTCTTTGGGGTTAGTGACCGAGCAATTTCATAATCCAGCCCTCTCAGCTACACATTCTAGCTAGAATATTAAGGATCAAACATGTTTATCTATGCATTCTCATCTGCTGGACTCCGAGGGTGGTATTGAAGCCCTAGCAGATGTTGGTGTATCAGAAAACCTTGCTTGAACATTATTATTGCATAAAGTAATTTTGCCACTTGAAAACTTTGGGAAAACGCTCCTAAAAGTTAAATTTTGTATAACCTTTATAATGGCGTGCAAAAGCATGAAGGATTCGTAGGTTAAAACGCCTGTCCCATTGCAAAGATTAACGTCATCCTAGCGTCACTAAATTACGTTCACTTCAATGCACGTAACCATTGATGGTGTCAGTTTTTGTGATTGCCTAGAATGCGTATATGTAAATTGAAAAAATCATGCATCAACAGCACGTAAATTGCCTACTTAATACATGCTTTTTTGTTGGTTAATACATGACAGTTAATAGTGCGAGACATGGCTTTTTATACGATAATATTAAATAACAGAGATACACTAGCTAGAATGTAAAATTATTGCGTGTAGCAAGTTTGGCTATATGCCTTCAATGAAGTAAATCAAGGTACTAAATAGTTTGCGTGGATTTACTGCACCTTTGCAGTTCACTTGCAACATATTCCAGGTTTTTGCAGGTTTTGGTAGCGAGGTTTAATTATCTGAAGGAATTATGTTTAAACTAGATTGTAACCCATTGCATGGTGGGTAATTCCAAGTCGTATGGGTGTCTCTCTCCAATGGTGCCTTGGGTTGGTCTGTAGTTTGCGATTCATGCGTTTCCAGGCCATACTCACTTGTTTTGGTTTGGGTTTCTTTAAAAAGTATGTTATGGGTTCAGGTAAGTCACTGTAAAAAGTTTTGAGAAGTAGTTAGATTGTATTTATCGTATGACGTTGCGTCTGGAAGTGTAATAAATAGAGAATCTTACATGAGTGTTCATGTTTTATTGAATTTATTAAACGAGTTGGGGAAAAGAGATAAAATGCGAGGCTTGCCGAGCATTTTATTTCTTTTTCGTAACGAGTTTAATAAATTCAATAATACAAGAGCACGAATGCTAGATTCTATTTATCATATGACTTGAAGATTACTTTGAAATCTCATTTATGCCGTAAAAACGTCATAATTTTGTAATTATGTACTCAACGTTGTTATGGACGTCATAACGTTTCCAGAAAATCTGTTAACCACAAGTGGTTTATCAATTTTATTGCATGGCTTTATTTCACTCCCAGACACGAGGTTATATGATAATTATAGATTATTTGATTTGTACGGCTCCAGATAAATTGTGATGGTACAACTTGCTTTGCTGCTTGCAAGTTGATTCTTCCGAAACAATGAGTCCCCATAAAATATACCCTCTATACAAAAATAGTAAGTGAGTTTGATCAGGAAATACCACAATCACAAACAGCAGACAACCCCTTGGCACCGCGAGGAAGAGCCGCCCAATAAACCACGAGACACCAGGAAGACAAATTAAGCAAAGCAACCAGCTCTCTCT
Source organism: Loripinus fragilis (assembly GCA_964019695.1). NCBI lineage: Eukaryota > Metazoa > Mollusca > Bivalvia > Lucinida > Lucinidae > Loripinus > Loripinus fragilis. The sequence continues at coordinate 43,887,354 of OZ026525.1, forward strand.
TCCCAATCAAGATGATTGCAATACTAGAATGGACATAAAGTAACGTACAACAAAACATAGAACAATTACAGACTCCCACAATGGGAGTAACAATAAACAAAAAGTCAACAACAACAGAACCACCGCCTTAGAACGGACAGCAGCCTAAGCCACCGGGGGCTTAAATGCATTTTACTGGTACCAAATCTTCGCCCTAGATTCTGCTGTTGTTGAAGTACAAGAAATGTTCAGCTCGCATGGAGGCCATCTAACTAATGCAATGTATCATCATGGAGAAACACTCTAATCAAATTAACACACCATGATGAAACAAAGAAAAGGGCTCATGACTCACTGATAGTCAGAGCTAAAGAAAACCTCAAGTTGAGCCTCGGTGGGTCCAGCTACAGATAAGCATCAGGCACCAGCCCACCGATTAAAGCTTTACGTCAGAGCCGTCATAGAGTCTGAGGCCTGACCCACCGTCGTGCAATTAAAGAGGAAACAATAGCTATAAACCGTGATTGGGTTTAAAACTAGGCATGCAGACTGTCGCATGATATCCAAGTTATATCCAACCCTTATATAACGTTTTACTATCTTTTTGAATTGATCACTAAAATTAGGTTTTCCAACAATTCGTTGAATTTATAAACTAAATTACCATAAAGTATAGGTTCTGATATGCCTTGCTGCAGAAGAGTTTTAACCCAATGCTGTATTTAACAATTAACTATGAGTGTCTATGGTAAAGTTTAGAAAATGCTTTTTGAATTTTATGATATCTATAGCCTTGTTTTAATAACTTAGCAGTTAAAAATAAGTTTCTGTTGTTGAAGTCATCAACATTAGAACACACTCTAGCAAAAAAAATAAGTTGAGAAATATATACACCATAGGAAGGACAGCGAGGAACATATCCATCTAGAAAGGAAAAAATTACTATTTCAAAATTAAAATCATCCCGTTTATCATATTTTTAGAAGAAACTATGCCATTTTTTATTGACAAGTTTAAGTCCAAAAACGGAGCTTCAGTATCAAAAGAATTCGCCTTATTTAACTGCAGTTCAGTGGGATATATCCGACCTACCATTTGTTCAAAATAAGGATTATCAATATTAAGTAAGTCATCTAAATATCTGGAGGTTGAATTAAAAGCTTAAATTATATCAGTTTGATTATTGTCAGACAGAGACAACATAAAGTCTCTCTCATAACAAAACAAAAACAAATCTGCAACAAGAGGAGCACAATTAGTACCCATTGGAATACCTACAATTTGTCTATATACTTTCGAGCCAAATCTTATAAATATATTGTCCAAAAGATAATGGAGCGCATCACACATTTTCTGGCATGACCACACTTTATATCTTTTAGGTTGTTCAGAAGTAAATAAAAGCACCGCAAGCACTGCATAATACCCCGCCACTGCTGGGGGCACCAAAAGTTATTTTGTGAGATATATAATGCTTAAATAGCAACAGAACTGAGATAGACAGTGATATGACGTCCTTAGTCACAATATGTAACCTTTGATGGTCAACATATCTGTGAAGTTTCATTCAGATACTTCATATAGTAAAGGAACTACAGGTCAAAAACATTTTCCAGATTAATCAAGGGCGGATAACTCATGAACTGGAAAGGTAAGAGTGACGGTCCTTCGTTGTAATATGTAACCTTTGCTGTTCAACATATCTGTGAAGTTACATTCAGATATCATAAACAGTAAAAGAATAACAGGCCAGAAACCATTTTTTAAAGGGAGAAGGGGCAGTAACTCCATCGAAAATGGTCGGATTTTGCCCATTAACAATCCCATACCACTCATCCCCAATAACAATATGAATGCAAAATTTGAAAAAATTCTGTTCATAAATACTCAAGTTATCGATCGGAAACAGTGAGCACGGACGGATGAAATGAACTACAGGTCAAAAACCAATTCTCAGATCAATTAAGGGTGGATAACTCACAATCTGGAAAGGTAAGAGTGACGATCCTTACCCACAATATGTAACCTTTGATGGTCAACATATCTGTGAAGTTTCATTCAGATACTCCATATTGTAAATGAACTACAGGTCAAAAACCATTTTTCAGATCAATCAAGGGCTGATAACTCATGAACTGGAAAGGTAAGGTGACGGTCCTTACTAAAAATATGTAACCTTTGATGTTCAACATATCTGTGAAGTTTCATTCAGATATTCCATATAGTAAAAGAAACTACAGGCCAAAAAACAATTCTCAGATCAATCAAGGGTGGATAACTCACAATCTGGAAAGATAAGAGTGACGATCCTTTGTCACAATATGTAACCTTTGATGTCAACATATCTGTGAAGTTTCATTCAGATATTCCATATAGTAAATGAACTACAGGTCAAAAACCATTTTTCAGATCAATCAAGGGCAGATAACTCATGAACTGGAAAGGTAAGAGTGATGTTTCTTTGTCACAGTATGTAACCTTTGATGTGAAACATATCTGTGAAGTTTCATTTAAATATTCCACATAGTAAAGGAACTACGGGTAAAAACATCTTTTAATTCAATCAAGGGCAGATAACTCACAAACGGGAAAGGTAAGAGTGACGGTTCTTAGTCACAATATGTTACCTTTGATGTGAAACATATCTGTGAAGTTATATTCAGATATTTCATATAGTAAAGGAACAATAGGTCAAAAAACTTTTTTCAGACCTATCAAGGGCGGATAACTCACAAACTGGGAAGGTCAGAGTGACGGTCCTTAGTCACAATATGTTACCTTTGATGTGCAACATATCTGTGAAGTTTCATTCAGATATCATGAACAGTAAAGGAATAACAGGCCAGAAACCATTTTTCCAATATGAAAAAGGGCCGTAACTCCGTTAAAAATGGACGGATTTTGCCCCTTAACAATCCCATACCACTCATCGCCGATAACAATATGTATGCAAATCTTGAAAAAATTCCGTGAATAAATACTCAAGTTACCGATCGGAAATGGTGAGCACGGACGGACGGACAGACACCGAAAGGTATAACATAATACCCCGACACTAAAGTGTGGCGGGGTATAAAAAGGCATTTTTTTTTTATTACAAGCCAAATAAAGTGAGCCCTCTCTGTTAAATGTTTGTTCAATTAATTCTGTTAGTTTTTCTTTGATTAGATTATGAGGCAATGTAGTATAGAGAGTAGAGAAATCATATGTAGACAGACCAGACGCTAAAAAACCTCTAGACTTCAATTTATTAAGAATTTCACCTGAATTTTTAATAGACCAAAATAAATTTTTACCATTTCTTTCATAAACAGTTGTGCAATATTTAATGACGTGGTTTTTAATCGCAGTGAGGCAAGAAGTCAACAGAATAGACAACTCAGTAGTTGTACATGCACTGGAAATCCAAATCCAATAGCCTTATTATTATATACTTTTACAACAATTATTGAATTGAATATCTTTAGTAATTTTCCATTTAATCATCAGATTATATTCTTCAAAGTATCATTTTAACTAATTCGATTAGAATAGTTTAATTTTTGTGGCTTAATCTAAACTGATAGACTTTCTTGGCGACCAGTAAATAATATCATTTCTCTGAAAATCGATGTTGGTTTCCAGGAATTTGAAATAAATCTGAATACAATTTTTGTTTTTGTTATTGTACATTCATTTTTATGATATTTTGGCTGGACAATGCATCATGGTTTGAAATAACAACAAACGTGTTTTAAGCAAGTAACTGTAGGAACAAGAACTGTGGTTTGATCAAGCAGATTACGAGTCCTCAGGAAAATTCTAACTGTGCACAGCAGAATCTTTCAGTTTTCACTTCATATAAACAGAATTTACAATTAACAACAAACCGCAGTCAATCAAATTTAAGTTAAATGTCAATCAAAACTATTATAATGACGAAAAGCAACTTTCCCTTGTTCACATAACTATATGCTGAGTGTTTGGTACTTACCAAAATACAAGTTTTAAAAGCTCAGACGAGGCTGTGTGTGATAGTTTGTTAGTCTGTGCTGCAAATTTACATAAAATAAGGCAGTACAAGAAGTCTCAGACAAAATATTAGGCATGGTACCACACTGGATAGCAATGCATTAACTTTGTAAGACTGATTTGTCTCTTATGCGATCAGTACAATTGCCCATACGATTATCAGTTATACGTTTTGTGTGAAAAATGGGCATAATAACAATGAAAACCATTGTCATTGTTGCATTTTCTAGCAGAGAAAAAATCGCAAGCTGGTATCAAAAGGAAAGCTCCAGCGTTAATGAGCAAATCCAATAAAGATCATGAATCTAAGCGACAGAAGCTGAGTGAGGTAAAGCCAAAGTCAGCTAAGTTGGAACCAATCAGTATCACCATCAAGAAATCTAGGCTCTTAAAATGGTAATATTCAAGTCTTCGGTTATTCAAATACAAATAAGTATACCTAGGAAATACCACAATCACAGTCCATAGACTATCATGAAAACAGAAATGAATGAATTGAAAATATCATTTTCTCACTGTATGAGGAGATTGGAAAAACAAAACAAAATAAGGTCCAAACTCATAAATAAATATTGTAGAAAAAGGGTGACACGTCAAAGGAATTAAATGAAGAATTGCACCAAATTAAGCTATAAATGAGGCTCTGGGAGATTTTAGGGATACAGGGATATTGGCCAAAAACTAAAAGGGATACGGAATATTTTTTGTAAATATTTAAAGGAATACAGGATACATGGATCAATTTTAGGGATATGGGGATACAATGCTTTCTGAAATTTGGGGAGATTTGCCATATTAATTTTAGGGATTTGGGATAATTTCAAAATAATTAAATGGATATGGGAAAACGCCCCCTCCCTTCCAGGGCCATATATGATCAATGATCTAATTCATAATTAATCAAAATAATTGTTATAGAATAGGCATGGCTCGATTGTTGCTAGATTATAAGGGGTCACATGTAGTATTTTTAAGATTATAATGTATTTATGTTCCTGAAAGTTGTTTTAACCTTAGTAAATAGTGCAGACTCAGATGAAATGCAGCATTATGCTGCATTTCATTTTGGGTCTTCTCTGTTTGCCAAAGTACCCTTTAGGGGAGTTATAAGTATTTTATAGTGCTTACAACGTCAAAAACTGCAAGCTTTTTCTTTTGTATACATTAAGTTTGTATTTATGACTTATGACTTACTTTTACTCCTCGCTAGTTTGCGACTGATTATTGTGATAATGGCTCTAAAATGTTATAAGAACATTTGTGTAATTGGGAATACCCTTATCAACGTGACATGTAGTTTTGTCTTTAATAATCTGAATAATGGATCATTTTGAGATAAAGCAAAACAGCAGACATGGTATGTTTGAGTCAATTCATAGTTTAACAACGTATTCATACTTCCAACCAGAACCTAATAGTCCTAGTGGACCATATTTGTTTTAAAATTTAATTGAATTGATAGGTCAAATATACATAAGGCCCATCCCCAGTGGCCTCAGCTGCTGTCCGTTCTAAGGTGGTGATTGTGCTGTTGCTAGTTCATTGTTTGTTGCTGCTCCCATTGTGTGCGTGGATGTTTAGTTCCTGTTTTGTGATATAGGTCGTTTCCTTTCTAGCTTTGCAATCATCTCACTCGAGAAAAAAGAGCGAGTTGCTTTACTTTAATTGTATTCGTGCTGTCATGGGAGTGTCTGAGTTTTGTGTTTCTTTGTCGCGGTACCGTGGGCTGGTTTGTGATCTGTAATTGTGGTATTTCCTAGTTATACTCACTTGTTATTTTACTTATTACAAATAGCTCAAGGTACCTGTTGTGATATCTGGAAAGCAGACGACTTGATTTTGCCTCTTCTTAAATGTAAATAGAAAATTCAACAACTGTCATCCTTGCTAACCTGGGTGTGACCAATTACATTACTATTTATTCATAATGAATGGAGAGTAACGTAATTGGGTCACAACTAACAAGGATGCCAACTCGTAGGCTCACTAGCACCAGCTCAAGTTGAATGATGTTATCTATTAAACCCAATAGTCTTTTAGTCTGACAGGACCAGAATATGAACAAGTACTATATGCATAACATGTTGTAATTTAACCATAATGGGGTTGGTATCAAATATTTATACAATCATTTGTCTATGTTTGCCTGCGTTTGCACCCTAAATTATTATTGTGTCAGCTAGTAATAAAATATTTAAAGTCGTTATCGCGAAAAGGGAATTTTATTATCAATATACAAGGTACCAATAATAATCTGTTTATATAACATAAACTATCTGGTCCTGCTGGATAGCTGGACATGTGTGTACAGAAACCACACAGCAATTATGGCAAGTATTATATATTTTTTTATTCTCCTTTTGTCATCTTGATGTATGACTATTGATGAAGTGGTCTCAGCTCTGCACTTGAGAAAGTATAAAAAGACATTTTAAAACCTTGATGTTTACATAAAGGTTTCTACAGATGTGCATATAAAGTACTGTTAAATGAAGACAAATTATCGCAAAACTGTGATTAGACAGATAATTGCAAAACTGTGATTAGAAAAAATACTGTGATTAGACAAATAATTGCAAAACTGTGATTGGACAAATAATTGCAATACTGTGGTTAAACAAATATTGTGCTATGACAAATAATCACAATACTGAGATAAGACAAAAATTGCAATACTGTAATAAGACAATCTTTCGCTGTTCTGTGCAATACTAAATAACAGCTTTTTGCATCATAAAAGTGTCACAGTGGTTTCTATTATAAGACAGAAATTGTAATTTAAAAAACATTTCAACATTTGAAACTGATACTTCTAACATGTGTAATCAATGCTCATTATTTATCTTAATTTAGGTTCATTCGTATAGGGTGCACTTAATTGGTGTTTGATTAATTGACCAAATCTTGAGAAAACTCGGTTGCTGTGAAAACGATCTGAAATAATGGTGCATATCAGCCTGTGTACCCATGCAGTATGTGATCACTGCTTAGATATTATTATACCCCCGGTATGAAGTATATTGGGGGTATATAGTTTTTGCCTTTTCTGTAATTATGCTTGTTTGTCTGTTTAGGATTCAGAAATTTGGTACAAAGCCTGATGGTGATGAGTTGTAAAGTGTAACAAAAAAAAAAACAGCCACATATTGCTAATCAGTCCCTTTATTTGTCAGGGCTCACCCTGCAAATAGCCATTGTAGCCATTTGCTACTAAAATTGTAGATTGGCTACAAATATAAGTCATTGGCTAAAAGTACAGTCTAGGTGGTTTAAAAATTACATGTACATATTTGCGAAACAGTGTATTTTGATCAGCTTTTGTATTTTCAAATATTGCTTTTATTATTCCTTCACACATTAATGTGCCATAATTTACTCCTCAGATGCTGGATTATTTCAATAACATCCGGGTTTCAAACAGTTTGGATCCAGATCAGGCCCGACATTTTGTCGGGCCTGATCTGGGTCCAATCTGTTTGCAAAGGTTATCAGCAGACAACAAAAGTAGCCCTGTAGCGGGCAAAAAGTTTTATTTACAAAACAACTTGTTGACACTACTTTCTGGCTAAAACCTTGGCTAAAGTAAATTTCATTTGGCTCCATCTTTTTCCATTTAGCTAAAGTGTTGGCTACATCAAATTCTGAGCCAGGGTAAGCCCTGTTTGTTAATTTTTCTTTCTCTCCAATGGAAATTTCTGTCACAGATTTCTCAGCTCCTATTGGAGCCAGTGTTTTAAAATTTTGTGCACACCTTCAGGTAGGCAAAGTGTACTGTGTAAATGGAAATTAAGATGCTAATCCTCATTTTGCCTTCTATTTTCAATTTTTCATTTTTTCCTTCTTTCACTCTTATACAATACATATGGTCATTTTTTTCTGTCAAAGATTTCTCAGCAACTACTTGGGTTAGGATTCTGAAATTTGGTAAAAAGCTTGATAGTGATTAGTTTATTGTGTAACAAAAAAAAAGCCACATATTGCTTATCAGTCCCTTCATTTATTTATTATTCATCTTTCTCTCCAATTAAAATTTCTGTCGCAGATTTCTCAGCTCCTATTGGAGCCAGTGTTTTAAAATTTTGTATACACCTTCAGGTAGGAAAAGTGTACTTTGTAAATGGAAATTCAGATGCTTATCCTCACTTTGCCTTCTTTTTCAATTTTTCGTTTTTTCCTTCTTTCACTCTTAAATAATACATATGGACATTTTTTTCTGTCAAAGATTTCTCAGCAACTACTTGAGTTAGGATTTTGAAAGTTGGTACAAAGCTTGATAGTGATTAGTTGTATTGTGTAACAAAAAACAGCCACATATTGCTTATCAGTCCCTTTATTTATTCATTTTTCTTTCTCTCCAATGATCATTTCTGTCGCAGATTTCTCAGTTCCTATTGGAGCCAGTGTTTTCAAATTTTGTGTACACCTTCAGGTAGGCTAAGTGTATTGTGTTAATGAAAATAAAGATGCTAAAGCTCATTTTGCCTTCTTTTTCAATCTTCCTTCTGTCACTCCTATGTTTCACATATGAACGTTTTTCGTCAGAGTTTTCTCAGTAACTACTTGATTTAGGATCATGAAATTTTGTGTACACTTTCAGGTAGGCAAAGTGCATTTAGTAAATGAAAATTAAGGTGCTAATCCTCATTTTGCCTTCTTTTTTCAAATTTTCAATTTTTCCTTCTGTCACTCTTATATGACTAGAGGACCTGAAGCGCTCACCTGATCTCCTAAATAATGTTAAAATAGGTCACGGCCAACTACGGCTAATTATTCAAACATATTTGGTTTAACCCTATATAGGCATGGTGGCCATTTTGGTCAAGTATCATATTTATATCTACTGAATACTCCATATAAAATTTGACTTCATACAGCCAAGTGATTTCGGGGGGGGGGGGGGGGGGGGGGGGGGGGGGGGGGGGGGGGTTATGTTTAGATATGTATGTGGCAGTCCAAAATGAGTGGACTTGGATGAAAGGTCATAGGTCATTGGTGCTTATATAAAATCAGTGTCTCATTAGGTTTAACATTTCTCTCAAGTATTATGATTTCCGCTTAAACAGTTGTATAAAAATGAATTATGCATTACGAATCAAACTTGGCCTTGCCGTAAAAATGGTCGAGATCAACCCAGATTCATCATTTGTGCAAACCTGGTGGGGCCCAAATCCCCAATGCTACATACCAAGTCCCAAGGTCATTGGTTTCAGAGAAGAAGATATTTAAATGGGCTTGACCTTATATGGGCATGGCGGCCATCTTGGTCATGTGACCATAAACATTTGTTATAAATTTACTCCCCGTCGCCATATAAAATTTGAGTTCAATTGGCCTAGTGGTTTCTGAGAAAACTACGTTTAATATATTGATGGGACTCCAATATGAGCGACCTTGGCTGAAAGATCAACCTTGACCTTTGGAACGTATTTATAGCCATTGTCTAATTTTGTTTAATGAACAAGTGAGAATAATGACTTTGGCTTCAACAGTATTCAAAAAATCAACTTTTCAAAAAAAATCCATTTAAATGCATTAGGAAGCAAAATTTGACCATGACGTTAAGTAGGTCAAGGTCAACCTAGGATCATTATTTGAACAAACTTGGTAGGCCCTACATCCCCAATGCTACATACCAAGTCCCAAGGTCATCTGCCTTCTGGTTCTGGAGAAGATTTCTAAAGGTTTTTTTACCAAATATGGGTGTGGCGGCCATCTTGGTCATGTGACCAGGACAATTTGAACAAACTTTTGTTTCCGCGTCCTAAGGAGTCTCCATATGAAATTTGAGTTTATTTGGCCCTGTAGTTTCAGAGGAGAAGATGTTTGAAAATGTAAAGATGGAGGGACGGATGGACCACGGACGCCGGAGTCACTGGTATACTATTAGCTCACCCATGAGCCTTCGGCTCAGGTGAGCTAAAAAAACAAGAGGGGCCTAGGGCCCTGGATTGCTCACCTGAGTCCTGGCACTTAAGTTGTGGCTAAAGAGATATCATTTCAAGATATTACTATTTTTAGCTCTGGTGGCCATGTTGTTCACCTGAGCTAAACATTCTGATCAATTTTGGAAGGTGTCATGAAAATTTCTTTGAAATTATTTTGAATTTGGACCAGTAGTTCAGGAGGAGAGGTCATTTAAAGATATTTCTTATCTATAGCTATGGCCGCCTTTTAGTTCAGTGCTTCCAAACCATTTGTGCAATTATGGTAGTGGGCCTTATGGGGAACACTTCTGTGAAACAGTATTGAATTTGGAACAGTGGTTCAAGAGGAAATGCTGTTTAAAGACATTTATTATCTAGAGCTCTGGCAGCCCCTTTGTTCAGTAGATCGGAACCATTGTGCAATTTTGGTAGGCTGCATCATGAGGAACAATTCTGTAAAATTTTGTTTGTTTGATTTGAATTTTTACGTCCCAGTCAACAATCTTTCAGTAAGGTTGGGACAGGTCTTCCTGGGTTGAACCAGTACTGAGCTAGGATTAATGTGTCTTGCTCAAGGACACAAGGCAGCGACACCAGTGAGGCTCGAACCCACAGCCCTTCAGTCTTGTGTCAAGCACTTTACCACTGTGCCACTGCACTCCCTAATTCTGTGAAATAATTTTGAATTTGGAACAGTGGTTCAGGAGGAAATGCTGTTCAAAGATATCTCTTATCTGGAGCTCTGGAAGCCCTTTTGTTCAGCGGAGCGAAACCATTTGTGCATTTTGGTAGATGGTGTTACTAGGAACAATTTTGTGAAATTATTTTGAATTTGGGCCAGGGGATCAGGAGATGTCGTTTAAAAGATTTCTTATCTGTAACTCTGGTGGCCCCCCTATTCGGAAGAGCGAAACCATTTATGCAATTTTGAAAGAGGGCTTCATAAGGAACATTCATGTGAAGTTATTTGAAATTTGGACCAGTGGTTCAAGAGATGTCGTTAAAAGAAAAAGTTTATGTACGACGGACTGACGCGCACACAGCTGACAAAGACCTATCACAATAGCTCACCTTGAGCCTTCGGCTTAGGTGAGCTAAAATAACTATGGCTGATGTCGGCCATTCAAGTTCGCTACATCTGTGTTTAAATACCGCACACCTCATAGAAAATCATAAGAGAATTTCCATTATCAATTGCTTTGATACCTATTGGTTTTGATTAATGCTAAAATGCTTATGATGACAAACAGAAATTCAAAATTTGTCTGATTCTGTTGATTATCAAGATGCTGAAGTAACAATGAATATCTGTGTGTATTCAATTTCACACTGGCCCAGGACCAACATTTTGTGACGTCACAGAACTTGACAGATTAATGCATGTGACCATGAAAGCAATGCAAACAGCTAACATGTAAAATCTTACCAGAGAGTTCGCTCAGTGATGTTTAAATGTGCTTAAATGACTCTAGATTATGGCTGACTCACAAACTATTGATGTTGTGACTTATGACTTAAAGGTCGGTGGTGTTTGCTGTGTTGTCTGCATTTTAAATAATTACCCAATGAATTTCATTTTCGTGCATGACCTTGCTAAGTTTGTAATGCAAATATTTTGAATGGGATGCGTGCATACATTTGGAATCAACAGACATAAATGTCAACCGGGCATATATTTTTAGTTTAAGTATATGTTCAGCAAGACAAGGACTAAACTGTTGTGAGAGCAAAAGAAGTTAACTATTGAGTTCAAGATAATTGAAAATTTTCATTTTTAGAAATTTGTGAATTTTCAAAAAGAAATTACACATGTACATGTATTATTTTAATGTGCATCATCTGTGTTAGTTGACTCTCATATAGGGATTACACATGTTTTCTATGCATTAACATTTGCCAGGTCCCTAGGAAGCTGTTTGAACACGAGGCCACAAGGCCCAGTGTTCAAAACTCTCACATGGGTCCCTGCAAGTGTTAATGCAATGAAACAAACATCACATTTGTTTCATTGCATTAACACTTGCTGGGTCCCTTAACGTGTGGTTGTTAATCTTGCATATTTTATTGGATTCCAACTGAAACCACTATTAAAACATTAAAATATCCTTTTTTTCTTTACAAAATGACATCCCTTGTAAACTTTTGAACCTCATAACATCACCACGGCATAACAGCTGTATGCAATGTTTTAACAAACAAACACACCAGATAAATTATCACTCTACCTTGCAACTTGTTCCGTGGGCTCATTTTAATTACAATGAATTGTCAAGTTAAAAACCATGTTCAAAAGCTTGCTACTTAAAATAAATTCAATTTCTAAGCTAGTCTCTGTCACTGAGTAGGCTTGATTAGCCTTACCTAGTCTCACACCCCAATGGTTGGTTTCCCGACGATGAGACCTTTGTATGGGCCTCAACCTGACAAAACCTGTCTTCAGGGTTTCCGACAGTGAGATTTAAACCAGTCTCCTCTGACAGCTACAGAGAATAGCTAGCAAATTGAAATTTCACTCATTGCAAGACTAGATATGATACTTTCCAATAAGAAAATCACAAAGGCGCTGATCAGACTGTGCAGATGCACAGACTGGTCTGTGCCTTTGATGTTAGCAAACCCCTGAAGACAAGTTTTCTCGCGTTGAGGCCCATATGATATGTCTCATTAGTATTGACAAGAAGATCAGTATCATATATGTATGTTTTAACATACATATTTAAGGTGTTTAAAGAACAGTCTCGTCAAAAATATAAACATATTTTCTGACCCTGCAATTGTTCATGTGTTAGAAGATGCTCCTACATACCAGTAGAAGTGGGTAACAAGTGAGGATCCAGAGGGGGGACAGGGGTCCAGACCCCCCCCCCCCCCCCTGGAAAATCACAAGTTACATGGGTTTCTACAGGGAATAATCAGTTGGACCCCCCCCCCCCCCCCCCCAGGAAAAAGTTGGACCCCCTCTGGAACCTTGAAAAACGATAGATTTCTTTGAAATTGACCATGTGACTTCTGTAAAATAAGCTGAGGTATAAAAAAAACATTGTCAGAGCTTTTTTTGTAGGGCTGGCAGGTATTATCGTGATACAGGTATATGGAGATATTTTCAAGTCTATTTATTAACCAAAAGTTGTTGAAATTTTTCATAGCATTGAAGGCCATATAGATGCTTACACCCTTATATGATCTTAATGTTCTTTCAAGCCATTGGACTGGTGACTGGAGTGTATATTTTAATTATGCATTAGCTGATAGTGGATTCATAAGTGTATATTCTGCATAAGTGAAGGCTTTTTGTGTAGCTTAAAGTAGTTATTCTACCTTTGGCAACAGGAAAGCAATTACATGTGTAAGGCATTAAAAATCTCTTACTGAAACAGAAGTAATAACTAATCTGGCTGTTAAATTACTAAGTAAACCACTTTGGCAAACGTTTACAAACAATTCTTAGTTAATTCAGGGGTCAAGCTATAGCAGTTAATTCATTACATAGGGATAAGTTAACTATGTATTTAAACTGCTCACTTATTTGAATTGGGAGAATTGAGCCAGTTTAGGGAGACTACATATATTTCTCTCAAGTCCCCCCTAGCTTGTGGCCTGAGTTATTCACAATATATTTGTGCTTATTTTAGTTGAAAACACAGAGGAACCATACTCACATTTAAGTTAAATCTTGTGATACGTATAATTTACAGCACCCTAGATAAGCAGCGTATTTGCGTAAATACACAATTAAAATCATCAAAAAAGCAATTAAAATGAAATGTGTGCGTACCGAAAAGCAATTCTAACGATCGGTATGCAATTACATGCGATGTCATTGTGTACCATTTGGTCCATTTCGTTTCCATTCGGCTAATAAACAAATGCCAGTTGGGTATTGATTTTATTTTTACTAGCGAGCGCGCAATTTACTCCAGTTTTATGAAAATATCGGTGCCCAGTCCAGTATTTTGCGGAAAAACACTAAGATGAAAGTGAAACTTTGCAAAGTATACACTCTCGAATGTCAACAAGGGGATGAGATTTGCTTCAGGAACAATAAAATCCGTGAGTTTGATACTTTAGAAAGGCAGACGATGGGAGTGAATAAATATGCAAGCACATTCCCGGTGGCTTCATGCAATAAGAAAAGGTGTAATCACAGAAAAAACGTGGCGTAAAAAAGTATGAAAATACGCAATTGTTTTTGCAAGTACGCAATTGATGATAACCAGGTTGCGTAAGTACCCAATTGACCCGAAAGCTTATCTAGGGCGCTGTATAATGATATATATCGCGATACGCTGGTCCTGTATCGTGATATATCGTGATATGATTTTTTTGGCGATACCCATCCCTAAAAAAGTCAGGCTGACCTGGACCCTACCTGACGAAAATTCCTGGATCTGCGCTTGGGTAATATACCCACTGGACAACAACATAACCTAATTAAGGATACTGAAGGCTTAAAAGCCCAAACCAGTATGCAAAGCTGGTCTACTATCCTTCATCTTGATCAGTTGGCCAGGGGTGTGGAAATTGTAAAATTTTCTACTTGTCCAAGGACAAGTAAATGGCCATAATGTACTTGTCCAAAGAAAAATTTGCTTGTCCGATAGTACAGATTAGCTGATACCTATCTGTGCTCAAACAATTTTCACTTTCCAATACAGTATGAAACCATGCAGATATCAACTCTCTTGTAAACAGTGTAGATCCAGATCAGCTGGCTTCTTCAGAAGCCACCTGATCAGGATCCACACTGTTTTCAATGCAACATTTGAACTCATAATGATTAATCAAAATATTAAATACAAAACTTTATTAACTTTATACAAAATTTGTACTTGTCCAAGGACAAGTAGATTGAAATTGTCAACTTGTCCTGAATGAAATGGGACCAGGTCGGACAAGTCGGGCATGGTATTTCCACAGCCCTGCAGTTGGCACCGTCATAACTTGTAAATACATTCCATTGATAGACCCTATGTCAGTTGGACACTGTAACTCCCTGACCACATGGGTGATTTGTTTGTTGGATTTGATTCTTTATGTCCCATCAAAAATCCTTCAGTTAAACAGGGACGGGTCTTCCTTGGTTGAACCAGTACTAAGCTAGGATAAATGTGTCTTGCTCAAGGACCACAACGCAGAGACGCCGGTGAGGCTCGAACATGCGGCCTCTCAGTCTCGAGTCAAGCACTCTACCACTGAGCCACTGTGCTCCACCCACATGGGTGAAAGTTCAAAATTGACAAAATCCTGAACCTCTGAAATACAAATCTTAAAACTTGCAATTTGCCTACAAATACTCACTTACAAAGTTTAAATGGTCAATTTTCTTTTAAGTGAAAATATATCAGGGAAGCACATATAATCCCCCAAATCAGGATTTTGAGGTTGATTTTCTTTGGAAAGTCAGCCTCAAATCCTGAATTCAGGAATAATCCTGAAAAAACAACACCCATGCTACCATACTCATACTTAACTTAAAAACATTTGCATGATGGGGTAACTTTGCATGCCAATTTTGTTGCATGATGATATTTTTTCTTCAAAATAACTTTTTTCAAACAAAAAATATCTCAAGAATACAATCAGAGTGCCAAACAGTTTGGATCCAGGTCAGGCCTGGCATTTTGTCGAGCCTGATCTGGGTCCAAACTGTTTGCAAAGGTTATCAGCAGACGACATTAGACGGCAAAGAGTTAAATTCATTTGAAACCATAATTAACCAAAGATTGTCATGCTAAATTTTTATGTACTACACTTCTCCCAAATTTTTATCCTGTTGACATGCAGCATTCCAGTGGAAAGCATTTTTTCAACAGACTGAGTGTGGATTCAAACAGCTTCAACTGCAGCCAGTTGATCTGGATCTATGTAGTCAGTGTACATCTAGTTCATGGGGACAAGGGCTAATAAATTATCATTGTAAAGCTTTTAAAACATTTTGCACCAATGTGCGAATGCGAACCTCTGTAAACATTTGTAAATTTTTATGTTTGGTCCAATTTTCATGAAATTTTCACCAAAATGTAAAGTTAAGATATTTGAAATGTTATTCACTATTTGATTTAATTTCTAACGTCCCCGTCAACAATTTTTTAGCCATGTTGGAACGACACTTCCTGGGTTGAACCAGTACTAAGCAGAGAATAAAGTGTCTTGCTTGAGGACACAATGCAGCGTCTCCAGCTAGGCTCGAACACCACAATCCCTTGATCTCAAGCCAAGCACTATCTCTACCACTGAACCACTGCACTTCCTAATTCACTATCTTAGGAAGTTTTTTTTCTTCTCAATTTTTAATAGGGAAGGAGCCAAAATTCTGCCCTCAATTAGGCCTAGGAAAATCCCTGGCTATTTGTGCAATTCAGGGGGTAAAAAAACAATACCTACAGGATCTTTCCGAGTGAAGCTCAAGTTTATAAGAAAAAAGTTACACATAACGTTTGAAAGGCCACTTTCAAAATGACCAAAATTGGTTTCAAGACCAATTATCGCTTAATGCAGGTCAAAACGTATTGCAGAATGTTCCAAGGGGACATTAAGCTATCATTTGTCATTAAGATCTTTGTTTTGTCTATTTTGAATGGCCATTTTACACAGGTTAAACTGTTTTACTGTACATTTATAGAAAAAAGACCATGTTGAGCCCGTATATATCTGATTTTAAAAACAGTTTAGATCCAGACCCGATGGCTTCTCAGAAGCCAGCTGATCTGGAGGCTTGAGCCATACTGTTTTTGTCCGGTAAGTAACTGGAAACCTTAGAGTTGTTTAAATAAAAATTGTGGATGAGTGTAGTACATAGTATATACATGCTGATAAGGGTTACATAAGATTTCTTTACTCCTATTTCAATCAGAATCAATGGCCCATTGTATATATCTAGGGGTGTCAGGTTACAATTAACAAAATATTGTATTGTTAGTGTAGACCTTAACAGTGTAGACCCTTATGAAATGCCACATCATACGACTTTTCATCTGGTCTTCACTGTTTGTAAAAGTACCAATTTAGGGGGTTCCAGTATAAAAAAGGTTATGAAAATAATCACAATTTTAGAGCAAAAAAGTTTGACAAAATTTAAGTATATATCCTAACTAAAATCAGAACCACTATCATTTCTGCTGTCCTTGTAATTGTGCTTGTAGCTGTTTTACTTTCTCCTCGTCCTGTTGAGACATAGAAGTTAATTTTTTGCCCACTCTGTCATGAATTTCTAGATATTTGGCCACACACCTGTCTATACACACAGTTTCGCCTTTAGTCAATTCTGAGTCTTTATATTTGGCTGCTATACACTTCTTCTGACATGATGTACTCATTCTGGAAAAAGAGAGGGCATCCAAAGGTAAGTAATTAACCTATTGCATGCTGGTGAATTATATGCATTGTCGCAGACAGGAAACACTCTAGCACATACTAACCTGTCACCTTTAGCTCGGTGCGGGTGCACACTGTGAATGAACCTCTATTTTTATTAAAATATTTTATGCGATCAATGCTATTTGCTTGCATGACTCAGGGCTTTACATCCAGAAAATATTGACTAATAGAGAAGTGACCAGTAAATTTTCTAAAATTATGTGCTTTTTGACAAAAATGTCATATATTGCAAACGGTCCTGTCCATCTGTTCTAACAAATGGACATTTGTGAAGCTTTTTATTGGCAAATTGAAATTGAACATAAATCATATGTGACCCTTTTTCATAAAATTAAATGTGGATACATGTAGCCTCATAAGAACCTATTTTTGCCGCATAATTTGGTGGGGAACAATACAACTCGTCTACAGAACAATTCTTCAACACATTTTTTGAGACATCTCGCCGACAGATTGTGTGATAACTGGTCGACAGTTTATGAGACAACTCATCAACTTATAGAAGTCAATTGACCTGTAAATGATTATTGCTATAATTTTTAGATAGAGAAAACAAAAATGGGGTAGACTTAACCTCCTCCCTAGATCTATTCCCCACCCAAACTTGCTCTGAGATGAAGCAATTTTTATCCTGTCAACAACCCACTCCGATTTCATACGTAAAAATATGACACATATCATCACCAATATACAGAAGCATCCAAGCAGTCATATGCAGAAATATTGCCCAGTGAGTGACTGCATTCATTTTTCAATATATTATCCATAATTGCACCAGAATACCAATTATAATTATCAGCCACAGGTCAATTAACTTTGAACAAAAACGTTGACGAGTTGTCTCACGATTTGTTGATGAGCTGTCTTGGAAAAAGTGTCGACGAATTGTTCTGTCGACTAGTTGTCCCGATTCCATTTGGTGGCTTTACTGGCTTACTTTAAAGTGCCACTTATATGAAAATGAACTGCATTTTGAACTCATAAATCATAAAATGTATACTAAATACAAACTAATACTCATGTATACTGAATGCAAACTGTCCAATTTCGCAAGCCACCATTGTACCTCTGGGTGTGTAAGGAGAGGATATTAAGATAGCTCATGGATTTGAAGACATAGATCAAGGGATATTCTAGATTTCTTGTACTTCAACAACAGCAGAATCTAGAGCGAAGATTTGGTACCAGTAAAATGCATTTAAGGCCACCGGTGGCTTAGGCTGCTGTCCGTTCTAAGGTGGTGGTTCTGTTGTTGTTGACTTTTTGTTTATTGTTCCTCCCATTGTGGGAGTCTGTAATTGTTCTATGTTTTGTTGTACGTTACTTTATGTCCATTCTAGTATTGCAATCATCTTGATGGGTAAGAGAGAGCTGGTTGCTTTGCTTAATTTGTCTTCCTGGTGTCTCGTGATGGTTGAGCGGCTCTTCCTCGCAGTGCCACGGGGTTGTCTGCAATTTGTGATTGTGGTATTTCCTGATCATACTCACTTACTACTTTTAATGACAATTGTACAAGAGCCCACTTATATAATTCAAAATACAGAAACCAAATTGTCAAAAGAAATTTAGACTACAGTAAGCTCTTAGTCACAAACCTTCAGAATAGAAAGTGTAAGCATGTTTATACTTTTATAAATTTATAATTTCGCTTACTTTTTTTCTATTTAAAGGGTTTGCATGACTCAGAGTGGCTCTTGTGGTTCCAACAAGCTTTAGACTGGTCATTTCATGGAACTGTCATCTATAATTTGCAAAATTTTGAAGACTTGTATCATATCCATGTCAATCCCTCTATACAGCAAGGTTGACAGTTTAAGTCTTTTTAAACCTTCAAACCCTGATGCTCAGCCAGTGCCTGCCAAAGGTGCCTGAGAGGGCGTAGGCAGTATCAGAAGATTCTATTGTTAAGTCATCCGGGTATTATAGGCTTTATGTAACCTCATGCTGAAGAGCTCCGCTGAGATACTCGTTGAAAATAATGCCAGACGCTTATCAAAAAGCGTTCAAAATCCTATAATTTTAGTCGATAATATGTTCGTAAATATGTCCGATTATTTTAAAAACACTTTATCTATCAAAAGAAAATCATGTTTCTAATCGATACCAGTGACCGGGAAAGGCATGTGCCATAGTCCCATTAAAAATGGAAATGTCACACCGTTTTTTGCAATGGATGTGCCAGCATGCCCACTCATATTTCTGTTTGGGGGTACATGTACCCCCTGGTGTTTCCATTTGGGGGTACATGTTCATTTTTGAGGGTACACATATTTTAGAGCTGTTTTTTCATAGTAAACGTATAGAGGCCATGAAATCAGATCATTTAGATGTGTATAACAGTGATATCATTATGCTGTGAAAATGCTAATAAATGAGCCCTGCAAGTAACCACCCCACCCCCTGCAAAAAAAAACTAAGTCCGAACCTGAGAAAAATTTGGGCATAGGTTCCCCTAGGGGCGTAAGCCCGGTTTCATTCACCCCCAACCACAATAACCCTAGCCTTTGAAAGTTTTGGGTAAAGACAGAATGAAGAAGAGTGGGAGGGGTGAAGGAAAATGTAAACAAACGTATCCAGATCACCCTCTTCTTCAGAATGATAGATGATTTTTGAAAAATAGAATACAGTAAAATGTCACATACCTCTTAGATTGTGTTACTCCTATATTTATATTAAAGATCTGAAACGTGTCAAGCAATTTATCAAGTTTTCTTCTTCCACACATCTGTACTTTCAATTTTGCCTGTCCACTTAACATGGCATATGTAAGCGTAATGCTGATTGGTTCAGTAGTAATAGAAAACCAATCAATATTGACTTTACTAGAAGCGTGGTTGACTGTGGCCCGAGATTTGCTATATTATACTGAACAGTTTACTATCAATGCAAGATACCAGTCAGCGGTAAATCTGAGCCGATAATTCTAAAAAAACTGAACTTGTTTTCTTGAAAATTTCATGAGATTCACACACAACGTTCACTGATTATGCGTGCACAAAAATTACTCTACGTTTTTGCACGTAGGTACCAAATGATAAGTGCGTGCATGACCGTTTCTGTGCGTGAATTACGTACTGCAGTACGTGAATGGGCATGCTGTTCCTGGGTTGAACCAATTCTAAGCTAGGATAAATGTGTCTTGCTCAAGGACCACAACGCAGGGACGCTGTTGAGGCTCGAACCCGCTGCCTCTCGGTCTCGAGCTTAGCACTCTAGTCTCTACCACTGAGCCCCCAGATAAAAGATGTGAGTGAGAAGGATAAATTAAACATTATAGGTTAAAATAGTTAAAAACTAGCACTTACCCAAAGTGGCTGTGGAAATGGATAGCCTTCATGGTAAAACTGTTGTGCTACCCTAATTGCCGAACTGCTAAGTGATTGAGAATTCAGGTGTCATACCCCACCCACCATTTACCTGTTATACATGTCGGCCATCATCTCAAGTTCGAGTTCTGCTACGAACTTCATTTGCTGTTCTGTTAGACCAGCTGCCATGGCTGTGAACGTTTAATGCAGTTATCAATACAGATCAGATAAATGACTTAGGGTATTTCAGTTATTTGATTTGAAATACAAAAACACGTGTTTTCGTGATCTCTGTTTTGACCGGAAGTAATGCAAAGGTCGAAGGTCTGTAAAATTACCGAAACGAAGCTAAAACCGAAATTCGGGCTGTAATCACACAATCATCTTTTTTCGCGAAATCAGGCCCCACGGTATAAAACTTTGTTGAAGCTCAACTGAGCAGGGAATTTCAACTGCGCACACAAAAGCAAGTGAATAAGACAAATGACACAATCACAAATTGCAACCCTCGTTCACTAATTACCGGTATATACTAATTACCGGTGTATTCCGTTTCCTCCAAATAACTATCGCGTGAGTAATTATCATTTGGAATTTTCCACCCAATATTGTTTACAATACATTTTTCTCTTGTCATTAAAGAAAAAAATGCAGAAATGTCGTTTCTGAGGGTAAATGACTTACTTTTTGTTTGTATAGTCCAAAATCATGATGCGGATTCGCCGTTATATATTATTAAAACTATGTTTTCATTGAAAATAAATAAGAAATTGCCGTTGGAAAAGTTTGTCTACTTGTAGTGGAAGGTTTTGGCAGCCTGGTTCCATGCGTAAAGACTGAAAATGACGTCAAACTTTGTCTCAGCATATGGGTCACATTATGCCCAAATATGGCTGAAAGGTGTAGGCATTAAAAAATCCACCTCTATTTTATCCTGTTTGTCAACGCTTTTTTGGTGCACTCTCTGGTTGGGCATATCCCCAATATAGACTGTTTGATCTGTTTATGATTATGGAACATAGTTGGGATAATATTAGTAGCCATGAATGAAAGACAACAAGTATTATCTTTTGTAAAAACATTGTAGTGTTGGCTTATATTTTTTCCACCTACATTTAAAAAGTGGTATACCTCTCAAAAACAGGCCAAAAAATGTAATAAACTTCAAACAGGTCCTTTACTGCTATCACTTAGAAGGCCACTAATAGTTTCAATATAAAAACCCATCACATGTAGAGTTTTCTACCCAGATAATTTTCTAGAGCATTTGTTTACACATACACCGGTAATTAGTAACAATAGACATTCAAAATATCGTCTAGGGTAGCCCAATATAAAATTAAGTTTTCAGCAAGTTAAACTTTATTTTGAAGCATATATCGTTTGTTTCCATTGAAAGAATGAATGATCAATTATTAAGATGTAATTCAATGGTTTCTGTAAAATAGTTTGTTTTATAGCCTGTCTTAAACCTCGAAGCAATATAAACCGGAGATGAATCTCCAATACATCTATCGGAAATTTTTACCTACGCGTTATCGAGTCGAAAATCCAGGTAAGTGCTGGCTAAAATTCGATGCTTTACCGATCGTAATAAAAGAAATGGATAAACGTGTGTATCAAACTTTTTTGTTTTAGTTCTGACATCTTCAGACATCAAATAAAAGCAAAACAAAGGATGTAACTGTAATGTCCTTATTTTTTGCTTTAATTTGATACCTCACACGATAGGGTCGCTTTAAAAAAACGTAGAACACTAAACCACAGCTCATATCATTTGTTGTTGTTTTTTTCAAAGAATTTTGTTTACTTTATTTTCATGATAATGCTGATCAAAGAAACATCGTACTTGTTTTGTTTCAGGTCGCAAACGTAATCCATGCTTTGAAATTTTGATTTAGCCTAATTGGGTTGTAAGATCGCCACACTTAGGCAAGCTGACATTCCTTAAAATCACATTAATTAATTTATTATTATACAATGTAACTGCTCTTAATTGAAGGGTTAATCCCTGAATACCTGCTTTAATCAAAGTAGATGAAACAAAAATACCAAAATCTATGTTCCTAAATCCAGTCCTTCATTATCCCAGTCGAGAAAATTATCCTTCCCATAAGGCATTTTAATCGAAATTCAAACAGCATTATGATACTTTTCAAGATGACAAGAAAATAGAAAATATAAACAATCTATAACTAAGTCCGTTTCTTACTCGGGTGGTCGTGTTGTGTCAATGAGAAAGACACATTTACTTCCCAAAAAGAACCATATCACTGTCCCGACATGACTGAAAAGTTGGTTTGTGGGACATACATCAAATAAAAAAACGAAACGGACATATTAATGTTCTCAAGCTAGACTTTAGATATTTGATTTTGGATGTCATCTTATTAACAGTATTGTAAATGTCGTTTAAAGTTTGATGGAAAATCTCACAATGTGTTATTCGACTTGGCGTCAGAAACTATTGTTTTATTTCCTGGAAAAAAAACAAATCACGCTGTTCAACCTGTACATGTTTGCACGACGGTTGAAAAGCTAGAAACAAGATGAATTGTTTATCTAGACAATAAACAAAGACATGTATCAGTCTGCTCGCCTAAACTTTTATTACAAGCGAGCCCCTACCCCACTAAAATCACAAGAATATAGGGTTTTCTGGCAATACTCGTCCAGATCCCCTGAACAAAGTCCCAGCCTTCAATGTTGGACCATCATCATCACGCCAGAGAAACGCCATATATGGGCCATCATCGGCACACCAGCGAACGCCATATATATGGCGGATCCCTGGCGGGCCGATAATGGCCCGCTTATAGTGGTATTTCGATCCCCTCTCGTCTCTACTATCGTCACTTTAAAAGAAAAGTCAAAGTTGGACCCCCCTGACGAGCCTATCTCGATCTGCGCATAAAATTGAAGGATTAATCCTGCTGTTATCAAAAAGATGAAACAAAATCATCGACAGTGGTGTGTTCCTACACTAAAAAGAAAAGAAAAAATGTGCATTTTATTTTGTGTTGAAATGTCTTACCCTATTTTCAGTGTGGAAAACAATTTTCCTGCACTCTTAATTCTCTATGCCGCAGGGTCATTTTATAGAAGCGAAGCTTGAACCTCGCTGTAAATTTTTCGTTTTCAAAGAGAGAGAGAGAGAGAGAGCAGGCACATGATGTCAAAACAACGCCGGATCAACGTCGATGCGACATCATGACGTCGCTTCGACATTGGTACAACATTGTTTTGAGGTTGTGTGCCCATTGAGAGAGAGAGAGAGAGGGAGAGGAACAGGCATTTAGTTAAAAGTGCGTACCAAAAATCAATTTTCTTATTTCTCAACCAAATCATATGTTGTGGGTGCTCAAAAGAACCGTCTCAATGAGACGGTTCTTTTGAGCACCCAAAACATATGTTTAAACTGATGGGTAAGAAAAAATTCACAATTTTACGCTTAATTTTCTTATCTAAACCTATGGAGGGAGAGAGGGGAAGTGAAGGAGAGAGAGAGGAGAGAGTAGGAGAGAAGGAGAGAGAGAGAGGGAGAAAAGAGAGAGAGGAAACGTCCAGCTATACAACATTGTTCATTTGGAAATATGACACCTTCGTGACACATTCGTGGGGGTCTTTGAAATATGATTATGGATTAATCTAATAACCCCTGGGGGCTAAGTCATTTCCTGTTAGTGTGTCAACATCTGGTCAAACAAGACGGATAATTATTGTCTCAATGAACATGTGAATTTGGAATTATTCAAAAATGTAAGTAAATCAATATTCAAAACATATGCTGTCCCCCATTCATGGCCTTCTATGGGTGGGGATGTTACAAGAAATGAACACGGTGATCAACCTGCACAGACGCGCCTTTGCATGTTCGCATGACGTTAGAAATTAGTGCAGTATGCAAAGACGCTGATCAGTCTGCGTGGATATACGTTTGTTTTGCATGCGGTTTGAAACTCTCAAAGCAAGATGCATTTTCATCCAGAGCGAGATAAAAATTTGGGAAAAAATATACAAAATTGATGGTGGCCTGATTGCATACTGTTTGATTTTTGCGAATCCAAATATACAACAAAACACAGGAAAATTTATGTGTTTCTTTAAACAGGCGTGATAAAACGACATATTTATCATCTTATGTCTGGTTTTGGTACATCAAAATCGGTCCTGCAGAAACAGAGTGTATTGCTTCGAGTTGAGGTTATATCACAGCTGTGTACAAAAATGCGAAAAAAAAACACAAATTTGATAATGACCTGACTGCATTATTTTTGATTTTGGCGAGCTCCAAAATACACCAGAACAAGGAAAAATTTATGTATTTTTTGAAACAGGTGTGATAAATCGACATATTTATCATCTCTTGTCTGCTTGTGGCACAACAAAATCGGTCCTGCAGAAGCAGAGGAAAAGAGAGTTTTCCGCCATTTTGTCAAATTTTATATCGTTATTATAGACATATGACACAATATAAAGATAATTTACAAGCTATGGCACACGCCAACGGTTATCAACTTAAAATATAAAAAAGATTTATAAACATTGAAAGCTGAAAATGGCGGAAATGTGTATTACAACTCTGCTCTGTTTTCCTTATTTTCCACTATTAAGAAACTATACACATCCTGCCCAGACAAAACCTCATCGAAAGAAGGCGCAATATAGCCAAGAAAATGGTTTCGTTGCAATTCAAAATTTAAACATACAAAGTGTAAATACTTACTCTTTTACTCCATAGCAAAATAAACACAAAATGTCGTTATTTATCCCGAATTTATTTGTTAAATATCAAAGCGAATCGAACTCACTTATCGTCGATAAAACAATATGGCGCCCTATCATGTCTCGCTAAATCTCGCCTCGACCGTTATTACACAAATGGTTCACTAGTAACATTTCCGTTTGTATTTTCTTTCGAGCTTAAACTGTTAGTACAACGGTATTTAGTAACACCAGTATAAATAATTAATATCATTTTTGGATCTTTCAGGTCCTAGCCAATTTCTAAAACCAACCAGACAAAAGCGACAAGTGAAAGCGAAATATTTCGAAAGTTGTGAAACAAAAAAAATTTGGACAGGCATATATCAAATAATAAGAGGAGTTTCATAGTTGAACATTGTAAAACTGATCGACTCAAACAGTCATTCTTCGGTAGAACAGTAGTGGAGTGGAACCATCTTGACACAAAAACAGTACGCGCAGAGACAGTAGAGAGTTTCAAACAAGCTCCCCCACAGTGCTACTAAGTCGCTCTCTCCCCGGTGTGTTATGCTGAACAAACCCTACACCGTAACCATACAGATACAGATAAAGATAGCCAGCACACAGTCTCGGACCACCATAAGCCCGCCAGTGAAGTTTCATTTAAATGGTGTTTGCTGGCGGCCAATGGTGGCCTGCGTTAAGATATTTACTGGGGTATTGTTGATAGTTGCTCCTGTTGAAATTTCAGTGGAACTGATGATACAGTGTACCCATCCAGCAGCAAGGGGGATTAACTGGCGAAAGCTGGTTCATGACAACATACCAATGTCTTGTTGTTATGTCCATTTCGGTTTCTGTATAGACCCTTCCAATGTTATTATGCGCCTTTATCAAGGCGCTCCGGCTTCTTTCCACGTCATAATTGCCAAAACAGACAATACGAGTGTCATCCAATAAATAGAGAGAATTTCCTTATAATATAAGAGTTTGTACCACTTTAACATCACAAATATAACCATAAGGTGGCATAACTTGTTGTGTATGCAACAACATACTTAAAATTTTGACAGAATGTGACGTCGCTTGTTGCTTAGCAACGCAAACACATACTTAAAGCTTACCTGGCCGGATGCCTTAAATTGGTTGCCATGGTTACTGGCATGTGCAGATCAGTTCCAAAAAGCATATATCCTATAAACTACAACATAAGGCAATTACTCTGTAAAATTAATTGACTTCTTATGTAAAATGTCAAGTTGACAGGTACGTTAAGCATAAAAAAGTGACGAAAAATGCAAAATTGTGGAATCAGAAATGGGGGTATGGGTCATGAATTTGCCCTTGAATTATTGTTGGTTGGTATATAAGTTTTAAATCACTCTTAAATTATTTAGTATATTCTGTATTTTCAAACAGTATCGTTAACAAACATGTATTCCATGCGTCCATTGTTGCCTAGCAACAGAAAAATATAGACTTAACAAATAGTCCATTTTTTTCACAATTGCCTGGTTGCTAGGCAACCAAGACTAACTGATACATGTTAATGACCATATTTTATATGAAACATTGAGAACAATTAAACTTGAACATATTTAAATACAAACTATGTATAGATAAATGATAATAATTAAATGTCAAACTCTGTTTCTATAGCATTAGGTTTTTGCTTGTGGAAAATCTGGCCAGGCTAGCTTTAGTATCATTTTTTCGTAGCTAGGCAACAAGTGACCTCACTTTCCAACACCATTTTGGATATGCTGCTGCATGCCCAACAGGTTATGCCATCTAATGATTACATTTGCCATGTTCTAATGGTACAAACTCTTGCATTATAAGGAACTTCTCTCTATTTATTGGATGGCCCTCGTACAATACAATACAAAATTTATTTATATAGTCGGAAATACAAACAGTATGACAATGGCTACGAATAGCTATTTACAAACTATTACTAAATTTACAGGTGTCACTCAGGCTAATACTTGATTTGGGAAGCTGATTTCCATCAAAGTTCCACATGGATAGATTATTATTGAACTGCAAACCAAATGAGCCAGTCCATACCTACCTACCTATGTTTACCTATGTAGATTCTGAACGCAGGCCAGCGGCCTCTATGTTCAGCTCATCATCTGTCATCTGTTCTGCAGATCTCTGACTTCCAGGGTCATGTGTCATTATATGTGGGTTTGGGTTGTACTCTATGTCGGGGTTGAATTTCATCGGATGGTTGTACCATAGCTTGTCGAGGCGATTCTCGAAGGCATTAACACTCGGCGCACATACAACTTTTTCCGTTAATGAATTCCATACATTAACTACTCTTGAAGTGAAGAAATTTTTGCGCATATCCAACCGGCATCTATGTTTAGTCAATCTTAAGGAATGACCACGCGTTCGTGCTTGATCCTTAATATTGAATAATTCTGATGTGACTCGTTCATCATAAACTCCATGTAAAATCTTATAAACCTCGATCATGTCCCCCCTTAATCTGCGATACTTCAATGTTGGTAATTTCAATTTCTGTAAGCGTTCTTCATAAGATAATGTCTTAAAACCAGGGATTAACTTGGTTGATCGGCGTTGTACATTTTCAATCATTTGTTGATGCTTTTTTAAATACGGGCTCCACACTGGCTGGGCATATTCCAAATGAGGGCAGACAAGTGCCTTAAATAGTAATACAAACATTTCCTCATCAAGATAAGTGAAAGATCTCCTAATAAGGCCCATTGTACTGTTTGCTTTGTTCACTTTAGTCACAATATGTGTCTCGAATGTTAAGTGCTCATCAATATAAACTCCAACATCTTTTTCACAGTTACTAACCTCCAATTTGATTAAAGTTCCATCCGATTTTCGCATGAAATATTCTGGATTTATATAGTCCTGTTTCCAAGGGAGACTAATCCTTATAACTATACATTTATCTGGGTGGAATAATAACAACCAGTCATCTGACCAATCTTGTAAGCGAAATAGATCATTTTGCACAACAATAATATCTGAGTCCAGCTGAATGTCTTTAAATATCTTAGTGTCATCGGCATAAAGGGCAATATCTGAAACAACAGAGTCCGGCAAGTCATTTATGTAAATCACAAACAATATAGGGCCAAGTACCGAGCCCTGCGGGATACCGCTGCTTACATTTGACCACTTAGAAAATCGTCCATTCACTTGAACACGCTGTTTTCTTCCATATAAAAAGTTCTCTACCCAATTACACATTCTGTCACTAATTCCATATGCCTTTAATTTAACAATGAGCCGACGGTGGGGAACCTTATCAAAGGCCTTCATAAAATCCATATAAACTGCATGTATAGTGCCCCCGTTGTCTAATATTTTAGTCCAGTTGTCTAATACAGTCAATAATTGTAAACTTGTTGATCTGCCACCTATGAACCCAAACTGCTTATTACTAAACAAATTGTTACTCTTCATATGATCTACAATTCTGGCTCTGATTAATTTTTCAAATATTTTGCTCACAACACTTGTCAGGCTAACCGGTCGGTAATTCGATGCTTGTTTTTTGTCTCCCTTTTTAAACAATGCAGTTATTTGTCCTTTTTTCCATTCATCAGGCACCACTCCTGTTTCAAATGATTTATTGAAAATTATAGTCAATGGTTCACAGATCACCTCTGCTAGTTCATAAATCAACTTGGGGTGCAGGCCATCAGGCCCTTGTGATTTTGATGTGTTTGTGCTTATCAGTAATTTTCTAACAGTCTCTTTATCAAAATATTCATCTGATGACTTAAATTTAAATTCTCTCGGTCTCAAATTTGGCAATTCGCCGCCAGGCTCTTTAGTAAAGACACTGCTAAAAAAGTCTGACAGCACTTCCGCCTTATCCTCATCACTTTCAGCTACAAAAGTTGAATCATCAGTCTTAGTATGCAATTCAGATATACCGGATGCTGTCTTTCGTTTAGAGTTAACATATTTCCAAAAGTTCTTAGGGTTTGATTTTGAGGTCTGTGCAATTTCTTTTTCCCTTTCACGTTTTTCCTTCTTAACAAGCCACTTTACTTTATTTCGAGCTTTTGCGTACAATTTATAAGAGTTATCGTCCCTGGATTCTATAAATCTAGTCCATGTCCTATGTTTCCGCTTTATAGCGTCAACTGTATTTTTACACAATGGAACTGTTCCTTTTCGGGGGAAAGGCCTTGACCTTGGAATAAATTTCTCCTTAGCCGAGCTAATTCGATCATTAAGTTTCTTTAACATATTATTTACCTCATCATTACATAATTCTTCTTCCCAGTTTATATTCAGCTCTTGTCTCATTGCCTCATAATCACCTTTATAGTAATTAAAATGTGTACTAGAGTTTTTAGTATGACTACAGTAACAATTAAACTGAAAAGTTAATACTTTATGATCACTGGCTCCCAGGGGAGATAAATACTCCAAACACTCAACCATATCCTCTTCATTTGAAATAATTAAATCTAATACAGAAGGCCGCTGGTTCAATCTACATCGTGTGTAACCTTGCACATGCTGATACCAAAAACAGTCCCTAAGACATTCTAGAAAAAGTTCACTTTCTTCTCTTTCAGAGTTCCAATTTTCCCATTTAATATCTGGATAATTAAAGTCACCTGCTACCAATATATGGCTAAACTGATTATTTTCAGCAGTATGTTTCAATAGATTTCTCAAATTTACCTCATTTACAGCAGAACAGGAGGGGCTTTTGTAAATACATCCGCAAAGTAAACAGTCTGTACCCTTAAGGTTAATTTTTACCCAAGTACTCTCTTCAAAAGAAGAATCAAATTTTACCTCAACTGCTTTTAAAGTTTCTTTAACATAAATCACAGTACCTCTCGACATATCAGCTGGAAAAGATTCAGGAAACATTTCATATCCCTCTAGGGCAATTTCTGCTTTAGTCAATTGAAACCGAAAGTTTTTTGGTAACACTTCATTAAGCATGATAATATCAGGCTCCCTGCCTTTATACTTAATATCAACACAAAACTCATCCCACTTGTTGGACAAACTGTCAACATTTGAATAATAACAAAATAAATTAGAAACGTCAACTGACGAACGATTATCTACAGTAATATTTACATTACTTGACTTACAATTCTTTAAGCCATCGTCTCCTCTTCCTCGCCCGCTCCGGGCTTCACGCGAAGCCTGACGGTTCGTCGATTCCATGGTGGCCCCCTTACCTTGTAGACGAATTTTCCATCTTGATTGTCATTTGCTGTCTTTAGTTTGGCTTCACTTAGTTTAAGTTTATGAGAACCTCTTCATTAGAAAACCTTTAGGATATAAAGTACCATGTCCAAAAATGATTTTTTTTAACAGGTAGAATATTTGAATACTTCACCTGCCTCAAGCTAGTGACAATCGATAGGTAAATTTCTGAAGACTTCGGCTGTTTACCGGAAATAAGCGGTGATATGCGATTGTGAGGTGTGAAAATAATCCCTGGGGCTAGTGGTCTTATCTTAATCCTCATTAAACACTGATCTTTATTGTTTTAATTGAATAACGACTTTCTATAAAGAGAGTGGAGATTTTATGCAAAGCCACATTATGTGGCGTGCCATCCCGGTCAGCACTGTTTGTAGATGTGCTATTTATTGGACTCTCTACTCAAATTTATTAAATGAAAAGGCCTAAGTATTTTATTCTTGAACATCAGCTTAACACTGTGGGCCCTGATCAGACTCCACATTATGTGGCGTCTCATCTGGGTTCGTACTGTTTGTTAGATGGACATGATGTTACAACTAATGCTCAACCAGACTCTCCAGTTGCGAAGACGTCGGGGTCTTCACAGCAGTTAAGTATAGGCTATTCAATGTTTTGTGTTGGTTACGGAATATATACCAGGGAGCAGAACATAACAAACACAAAACATTGTATAACCTATTGAGCCCTGACCCAGCTGTTTCCTTTGTTGATTTCACATCCTGTAATGTACACATTATGTAGCATTTTACTGCATTAGGAGTCTCATTTCTTTTTTAGCCACGGGTGCGTTCACATGGGACAAATGGGTTTTATTAGCAGCATTTTTTGTTAGATTTTTTTTCTTCAAAATTATCTGGGAAACATTTTGATAAGTGATCACAAGTTACAGGTGTATAGGGTGATCAGTCCCCACTGTTTGTGTAGCAGTCTGAGTGAATTCTCTTGGGCAATTTTCTCACAATGAAATTGAGCTCGGCGTCCTTAAAAACGTGACGCGTAAATGCGTTCTTTGTACAGTTTAGGGTAACCGGTTCGTCTCATCAAATTTCACGACTGGCAGAATTTCACGCCGCACCGTCTGGCTTTTGTTTTGGTTCAACTTGGGACAAACAAAAAGAATAATATACTGAAAATCTGTGTTTAGAGGTCAATAGAAAGTTATCTGAGTACAGATCAACCACAGTAATACATTTAGCTTACGTACAAACCATTTCCCTTTCCTCTGATTTGATGTTTTTCTGAGTAAATCTGACATTGCTGATCTATTTTCGCTTTTGTTTTTGCAGCTGTCAAAGAAACACAGCAGTTGGTTATGGCTGAAGAAACAAAGCTGTGTGGCAACTGGTAAGATTTATTTGGTAATATCGCTAATGATCTTGATCTTATGTAATTGACGTTAATGATATCATGAAATGACCCGCAGTGTACAAAGTTTCATGGCACGACCAGTTTTCGACTTGGCAGTGGCTAGAGGTACGGATCCGAACCCCTAGCCTGGGAGGCTAGAGGTACGGACCCGTACCCCTAGCATATTCTACCATGCCAGGCTACAGGTACAGACATATAACCCTGATGAGAAATTCTAAATTATCATGATGATGAGTGTTAGAAAATACCTCGTTGTTGTGTTATGAAATACCAATCCAGTAAGTCGCCATTTTATAATGTGGGGTAACTATGTATAGTAAATATAAAAACGAAACACGAATTCAGAATTGGGACAAGTGGCGCGGGATTTATGTTGTGTTGTTATTATTATTATTATTATTATTATTGATTTTATTAAATCAAATTTTAACTTTTTATTCATGATTTGTTTTTGCTGTTTTCACTTTCGGTTTGTGTCATTAGCGAGGGTGCGAACAACATTCTTTGATAAATTGGTCGGCATAGCGCACCACAAAGACATCTATAAACTTAAAAGAACAAGTTACAATGATTGGCTGAATGTTTTAATGTTCAACCTCAAAGACATCAGAAGAACTTTGCACCAATTATTCAGGTCATCTTTGAACGCTCCATCCAAACAGGCAAACTCCCCGCAGAGTGGTGTCGAGCCCAAGTCAGCCCTATCTTCAAAAAAGGTGATAAAACATCGGCTGCAAATTACAGACTGATCTCCCTCACCTGTATTCTCTGCAAAGTCCTTGAACATATAATGGCATCACATCTGGTAAAGCATTTTGACAAGCATGGCCTGTTGTATGATCTTCAACACGGCTTCAGAGAAAAAAGGTCATGTGATACTCAGCTTACCATGTTGTTCGAGGACCTTGCAAGAAATACAAGTGTAGGCAAACAAACTGATCTGATACTGCTGGACTTCTCGAAGGCCTTTGACAAAGTTAACCACTCAAAGCTCATCTGGAAGCTCCATCAGTATGGGATCAGAGGAAATGCACTATCCTGGATCCAAGCCTTCCTAGGTAACAGGTCGCAGACGGTCGTTATTGAAGGTGAGGAGTCGGGATCGGTTCCAGTGAGCTCTGGGGTACCTCAGGGCTCAGTCTTGGGACCTATCCTATTTCTTGTTTTCATAAACGACCTCCCAGAAAAGTTGTCATCGCAAGTACGACTCTTTGCCGATGACACGGCAGTGTACCTAACAATTGGAGGCTTGGATGACGGCACAGTGCTACAAAACGACCTGGATAAACTATCATTGTGGGAGTCCCAGTGGGACATGGAATTCAACCCCTCT
Source organism: Loripinus fragilis (assembly GCA_964019695.1). Taxonomy (NCBI): domain Eukaryota; kingdom Metazoa; phylum Mollusca; class Bivalvia; order Lucinida; family Lucinidae; genus Loripinus; species Loripinus fragilis. Next base: position 43,920,602 of record OZ026525.1, read on the forward strand.
AAGTGCCAGGTGGTGCGGGTGACAACGGCCAGGAAAGCAATCAACACAGTGTATACTTTACATGGTCAGATCCTGGAAGTTGTCACAAGCGCTAAGTACTTGGGGGTTGACATCACCAGTGGCCTATCTTGGAACTCCCACATTGACCGAATTACTGGAAATGCAAATAGAACTTTGGGATACATTCGGAGAAATATTAAATCAAAAAACCAAAAAGTGAGAGAAACCGCCTATAACACGCTTGTCCGACCTCAGCTGGAGTATGCGGCCCCTATTTGGGATCCTTACACTAAGGAAAAAACACTTCAGCTTGAAAAAATTCAAAGAAGGGCCGCACGCTGGACGACCAGTAATTATGATTACAGGTCAAGTGTTACATCTATGCTTGACCAACTCAGTTGGAGAACCCTTGAGCAAAGACGGGCTGATGCCCGCCTTTGTCTCTTCTACAAGATGATCCATGGAATTGTGGCAGTACCCCTCCCAGATTACGTCCAGCCTACACATAGAGTGTCCCGTTACTGTCACTCAATGACATTTCGTCAGATCCATACAAACAGGAATTATTATAAGTATTCATTCTTTCCACTGGCTATAGTCCAGTGGAATGCCCTGCCAGAGTCTGTTGTTAGTTTGCAAGACCTTGAAGCCTTTAAGGTCACTGTGAGCAAACTACAACACTCAAAACCCTAGATCCTGACAATGTTGTTTTTAACCTGATTTTAATCTCATCTTCACTGTTTTTAACCTATCATCTTTTATTCCCCTTAACTATCATGCTTTTATTCTTTTTCTTTTTCTACTAACATTGCTCAACAGCGCGCAACTGCCTAAAATGTCCGCGAGGGCGTATGGCAGAATACGAAGATAGATAGATAGATAGAACTTAAGAACGTACTTAAATAGCCTTAACATACAAACAGTATCTAGACCTATAATTATACCTATAATAATAACTATTTGTAACCGCCTAATTCTCGCTAACTCCAAGAAAATTATGTTCAGTCTCACTTTGTCAGAATGGCTCAAATGCTGAACATAGGGAAAAAGTTTGAGGACTTTTCCTCGTTAGAAATTGCCATCCAGCAGTATCAGAAGGAAGAAAATGTTCAATTCTTTAGGCGCAGTTCGCGAACCATTGAAAAGGCACAGCCACGGATGCCAGACAAAATACTTAATGAACGTCTGAAGTATTATGAGATATCATTTCATTGTATACGCGGTGGCAAGAACTTTGAATCCAGGAGTACAGGAATGAGAGAACAGAGGTAATCTATCTATCTATCTATCTATCTATCTATCTATCTATCTATCTATCTATCTATCTATCTATCTATCTATCTATCTATCTATCTATCTATCTATCTATCTATCTATCTATCTATCTATCTATCTATCTATCTATCTATCTATCTATCTATCTATCTATCTATCTATCTATCTATCTATCTATCTATCTATCTATCTATCTATCTATCTATCTATCTATCTATCTATCTATCTATCTATCTATCTATCTATCTATCTATCTATCTATCTATCTATCTATCTATCTATCTATCTATCTATCTATCTATCTATCTATCTATCTATCTATCTATCTATCTATCTATCTATCTATCTATCTATCTATCTATCTATCTATCTATCTATCTATCTATCTATCTATCTATCTATCTATCTATCTATCTATCTATCTATCTATCTATCTATCTATCTATCTATCTATCTATCTATCTATCTATCTATCTATCTATCTATCTATCTATCTATCTATCTATCTATCTATCTATCTATCTATCTATCTATCTATCTATCTATCTATCTATCTATCTATCTATCTATCTATCTATCTATCTATCTATCTATCTATCTATCTATCTATCTATCTATCTATCTATCTATCTATCTATCTATCTATCTATCTATCTATCTATCTATCTATCTATCTATCTATCTATCTATCTATCTATCTATCTATCCATCTTTTCGTTTTGCAGATCATGACAAGTAAACACAGCCAGCACACTATGTCGGATCCACATCGGTCCGCCTACAAAATGCCATTCAAATGGCATTTCGCTGGCGGGCCGACCCTGGCCCGCTTTTTATGTTTAGTATAGATGTTATTTTTGATATAGTGCGTAAATCAACTATTATATTTGCAGATAAACATGTTTGGTGCTCAAAAGAGTCTTCAAGATGGGGCGGTTCTTTTGAGCACCAAAAATTTACGTTAAAAGTGATAGAAAATACAATTTTACACACCACCCGTCCGTCTGTCCGTTTGTCAGTCCGTACAATTTTATTATTTGTTTTCGTGTGTTTCTGTGTGTTAAGAAAGTGGTTTGGGATGGTTTAGAGGTGGTTTGGGGTGGTTTGGGATGGTTTGGAGGTGGTTTGTGGTGTTTCCACGGACCCTGACAGGTCGTATCATTTCACAAAAATATTTCCTTTCGAGGTTAATCTTCCTTTTAAATAATAATAATAATAATAATAATAATAATAATAATAATAGTATCAACACAACATAAATCCCGCACCACTTGTCCCATTTCCGAATTCGTGTTTCGTTTTTATATTTACTATACAGAGTTATCCCGCATTGCACATGGCGACTTGCTGGATTTGTATTTCATCACACAACAACAAGGTATTTTCGAACACTTATAATCATGATAACTTCTCACCAGGGTTATATGTCTGTACCTGTAGCCTGACATGGTAGAATATACTAGGGGTACCGATCCGTACCTCTAGCCTCCCAGGCTAGGGGTACGGATCCGTATCCCTAGCCTCCCAGGCTAGGGGTACGGATCCGTACCTCTAGCCACTGCCTTTCGACTTTCTCATCTTATCTTCTCCAGATTGTATTTTACCCTATTTAAAACTGTGATGCCTGATAAAATCAGATAAAAGATACACCCAAGTTTCCCATTCTCTTAAACACTTAACAGTGCTACGTCACATCCCGCTCTGGCTCAAAGAGGCGCTTTACACAGTCTCCGTTATCCCTATGTATTTTGGTGATTTTATAACTAGCAATATCTTTAAAACTTCTCAAAATTTGCGTTGAAATTTTTAGCATACATTTGAAATATGATTTTCTTTCGATAAAGAAAGAGTTTATAAAATAATCAGGCATATTTATGGACATATTATTGATTAAAATTTCATGATTTTGAACGCTTTTTAAGAAGCGTTTGGCATTATTTTCACTGAGTATCTCAGCAGAGCTTTTCAGCGTGAAGTTACATTAAGCATAAAATACCAGGATGTCTTAACAATATAATTTAAAACTATTGAAGTAAATATGAGCTTCAACAGTAGATCCAGCCATTTCTATATATACACATAAAATAAAGAGTTGATTAATTTTGGTGACCTTGACCTAATTTTCAAGGTCACCGTCGTATGAAGACTGTAAAAATCAGCTTTTATGGCAGACTATTTTCTGGACCAGTGGGTGGATTTTAACCAAACTAGAATGGATAAGTTGTTAGATGGTAAGATTTTAGTGATCATTACTTTATTTTCAAGGCCACTCCAACCCTTTGAAATGTCAAATTTTGACCAAAATAGGGTTTCTTTATGATATCTCTTGAATTGAACAATGGATTCTAACTAAACTTTATGTACTTTATCATTTTGGCAAAATGAAGAGCTGATGATATTTTGGTGACCTTGACCTTATTTTCAAGGTCACCATTTAAAAAAAACTGTAAAAAATTACCTTTTCTGAGCTCTATCTTATGAACCAGTGGGTGGATTTCCACCAAACCTGCATAGATGCATTGTTTGGAGACAGAAAAGAGTTGATTAGGTTTTGATGACCTTGACCTTATGTTCAAGGTCACCAAAGCACTTTCTAATTTAAATTTTTGACCAAAATTGTGTTTGTGCATGCTCATAGACAAAACAAAGGTCTTAATGACAAATAGTAGCTTAATGAAGGTCAAAAGTATTGCAGAATGCTCCCCTTGGAGCATTCCACAATGCATTGTACTTTTGGCCTGCATTAAATGATAATTGGTCTTGAAAACCAATTTTCTGTCTTTTTGAGAGTGGCCGTTTTACACCTGTAAGTATGTATCAGTAAAAAATTTTTACAAAAAAACACAGAGACTTTTTTTCAAACACTATTTTTCTTTGTGTTTGGTATTAGACTGCTATGGGGAAAATTTTACTGTTCAGCCAAAGAATGATCTTACAATTATAAATGACATGCATGCACAGTGGTAATGTATATTTTCTAGCTGTACTTTAAGATCAGTTGATCTAATTTAGATCAAATTTTTTCTACAGTAGATGATTAAACAAGTGTTCTCGATCTGTTGGTATATGTATATAAAATTTTATCAAGGAATCTAATATAATTTGAGGTGTGTTTTATTTAATGTGTGAACTGAATAAAATATGCGACCTACATGCGAAATTTGATCCCTGAGGATCAGAGAATTCCAAACCATTAACCCTTTTCATTCTGATGGATTTTCCCAAACATGTTTATCCACAATACATATGGAATAGTCCATTTTTGTATTTTAAGGGATCTCAGGTCAAAATTTCTAAATAATGATGTAACTATGTTGTATGTCTTTAAAGAAAGTTTTTTTCTTAGCAAACAGTGCAGACCCTGATGAAATGCCACATTATGTGGCATTTCATCTGGGTTTTCCCTGTTTGCCATGTGGCATATGGGTTTTCCCTGTTTGCCAAAGTGCCTGCATGCTTACCGGTATCCAGAATGAAAAGGGTTAAGGACTAATTAACTTATCATTTGTTCTGCTTTGATTTTTACCGGGGGGGGGGGGGGGGGGGGGGGCAATCAGAGGGAGATAAGGCAACAATTTCTTTGATATTTCAGCAAAAGGCAGATTTCTGCCAACAACTTCATGATGCATGAAATGCACTGTCGACGGCACATATCCGTGTGTCAGTTTTGTAAGGAGCCCATACCGAAAGGCGAACTAGAAGTTCACATAGAAGAAAGCCATGCCAAGATTGCGTGCTCAAGGTGTGGTGTCCAGGTTGAAAAGATGCATCTTGAAGACCATGAGGTAAGCAGGGACACCCCTTGTCCACAGGGACCAGTCCAGGCCCCCAGATTATAAAACCTTTTTCATGCTCAACTCAACTGAGCATGAAATTTATAAGCAGGATAAATACAACTGAGTGTTGTAAACAGGCAACATCCTTGTGTTTGTTATTATATTTTTAATGAGCTCTTGAAAGGGGTACGTACATTAAGGGGGTATTTTGGCCCCTCTTGAGCCAAAAACTGAAAATTGCTTTTCACCAATTTCTTTCAATTGGTTTATTAGGAGAAATTGCCATTTTGGGCCAAATTTAAGGCATTTGTAGACTGTTTTTTTAAGAATTAGATATCAGCACAAGTGAATACCAAAAAAACCTTTTAATATATTGTGTGCCATTATAATTCTCATCATCTCTTAAAATATCTTTTTGGTATTGGCTTGACATGTGCTCTATATTAATTCCTCTGTTACATGTATCAAATTTGCTCCAAAATGGCCATTTTCCTATTTTCAGCCCATTTTGGCGGCCAATTTTTGTCAGCATAGCAACTGTAAAAGTCAAATCAATACCATACTTTAACACTTTGGCTATTGTTCTCATAAACTAATAAAAAGAACTTGTGAAGAGTAACTTTTATTTTTTTTTTTATCTCATAGGGGGCCAAAGAAGCCTCTAAATGCACATACCTCTTTTATGCTCAGTCAAGTTGAGCGTGTAAAAAGTTCTATAACCTCGGGACCAGCTATTCAAGAATAGATATATAATTTATTCTACCTACATCAGTGTAGACCTTGCACAAAATTTTTGTGCTAAAGTTCAGTTGATAAGGGTGGCATAATACACAATCTCCCTCTATCAAGTCATCAGAAAAATTACAGGTTGTTTTTTTTTACAAATTTTTGATTTTGGGATCCAACTGGGTTGCAAAAAATGTAAAGTTTGGTCCCTCTATACTGATGTAGATAGAACAGTTTACCATATTTGAACTAATAAGTACACCTTGGCAGTTACTCTACAAAATTCAAATGACTCTTTCAAAAACAGTGTAGATCCAGAGATAAAACAAGCTGATCAGAATCCACTCTGATTTTCAACCATATGATGGATCCCTACTATTAATGAAATTACATATCTGCAGTGAATTGAAATCAGAAGTTCATGTGGACCTCGTCGCGAAAAAAACAGTCTTTGGGGTTTCTGACAAAGCGAGTTTCAAACCAGTCTCCTCGGCTACAAAGACTAGCTAGATACATGTATTTGAAATTTTACCTGTAGCAAGCTTATATATAATACTTTCCAAAAAGTGAATAACAAAGGCGCTGATCAGACTGCACAGATGTGCAGGCTGGTCTGCGCCCATGTTGTTCACAAACCCTTGAAGACAGGTTTTCTCGCGTCAAGGCCCATATGGTGTTGAAACAATCTATGGAGTTATTGACTCAATGTGGGCTTACTAAGGCACATGTAAAACACTTAATCAATCTAGAAAGTAAACATGGTAGCAGTACCTCATTTGAGGGAGACTGCCTATAAAATCTATAGCAGATGCTTATCAGTGAACAGGTTTCTCAATTGGACTGTAATATTATTTTCAGCATAAAAATTTGACAATTTTAAAATGTACATTGTACATGTGATACCATATTCACCAGGTATAGTTTAATTTTGGGGGTTTCTTAATTTGAGGACCTTCAAAGTAGTTTCTCGTACCGGGTGCTACTATTTGCCTTCAGAGGGGAGCAAATTATTTCCTTACTCTCTACTCTCAAAAGTAATAATTTGCTCCCCTCTGTGAGCAAATTCTTTCCTTTAAGAGTTGTCCCTTTTCTGGAGGGTTTTACTCCATGGTTAAGCAGATATTACTATTCTAGTTGCTGTTTTATCAATAAAGATAGCAACATACCATTGATGAATGTCCATTTATTGCATATTGGATAACTGAATTCCAAATGTATTTCACAGTCTTTTATTTTGGCATGTCAAGTGCCAAATTGAAATTGCCTATAATTAAAAGTGTTTTATAGTAGATCCTATGCCATTGTCTTTACTTCAACTAAAAATGACAATGCTCACAAAGTCATGCTCAAAAATTACTGGCCTAATTTGAAAATAATTTGGCAAAAATGGTCTTTTGGTGACCCTATACAAGATTGTTCAAATTATTATTATTTAGATCTCTATTCTATTCTGAAATATGGCTGTCAGTGGGTGGGGATGTATTATTGGGAAACTTAAAAAAATATTTAAAAAAAGAGCAGGTCTGATTTGAAAATAATTTGGTATACATGATGTATATGGTCCTTGGGTGACCATCTACCAAGATTTTTGCCAGATATCCTAAGCCATCAAAAACATGGCTATGATGGCCTCTCCATATGATGTCACATGATTTACACAGGCTTATATTGGGATAAGTAAATTAAATCTTCTTCTGAACCCTTACTTCAAAATTTGGTTTGTAGCATCATCTAGTGGTCAGACTTGTGGCCCTTGGGATGGCAGTGAAACTCAGGCGAGTGACATTAGGCTGTGCCCTCTTCCTAAGTTTGAGCATACTTCATAATGATTTTTCTTCTTCTAGGAAAATTCCTGCGAGAAACGTCCACAAAAGTGCCTCTTCTGTGAGTTAGAGTTCCCTAAAAGTGAGCTTAAGAGCCACTCTGAGTACTGTGGCAGTAGGACAGAGCCATGCACCAAGTGTGGGCAGTACATCATGCTGAAAGATCAACTGAAGCATGAGGAGACAAACTGTGCCTTTCCACCCATGAAACCTGCTAATAACAATGATAGAAGTACTGCTGATGCTGGTTTCGCGGGCAATCATCCATTTAATATATATGGAAATTCTAGCAATGGTGCTTTTCTTAGAAATGAACTGGAGAGAATTTCTGGAGCCCAGCGACCTGCTAGAGATTTAGATGTGCCGTATGTGCCTTTAGTGACAAGGAAAGATAGTGGATCTGGAGCAGCAAGGACCAATGTGTTTAACAATGGAAGAATTGCTAAGAATGTTAATACTAGGGCAGTGAAAAAGTCAGATCTTAACAAACAAAGAGGTAGGTATAACAGGACCCCAGATAAGAGTACTTAACTGAATATTATTTTCTTATTTCTCAACCAAAACATATGTTGTGTGTACTCAAAAGAACAGTCTCAATGAGACGGTTCTTTTGAGCACCCAAAACACATGTTTAAACTGAAGGATAAGAAAATAATTGCACTTTTATGTTGACATTTCTTACTTAACTGGCCCTATGTATAAGAGTGAGCGTTAAATGTCTACATATGGACCAGTGCAGGAGATTTTTGTACTTAGCGCATATGCTGTAAGTCATTCTCTTTATAGATGTGTGTGCAGCTACCTCATGGGAATAGAGGCTTAAATTTGGGACAAAGCATTCATCAACATCCCTACATTGTGTTTTCGAGCAGTGAAGGTGTGAGGAGACTGAGCAATACTCAGGTTTGCTGCTCGCCAGACCTGGGGCCAAATACTTTGAAAAGTATTCAAATACATTACAATTACTTTGACTTATCAATGATTACAATTACATTACAATTACAGGACCTGTAGAAATGTAATGATTACAATTACAGTTACTTTAGAAATGTAATCAAATACATTACTAATTACTTTTGAAGATTTTATGTAAAATTGCAATGATATATAGTACTCACTTTTAAATTATAAAGATGGATAGGGTCTTTGAAGTTATATACAAAGCCATGTCCTATACTGATATTTCTTAAATTAACTATGAAATTTTATTCATGTTCTTATTAAAGTTAAACAAATATATATACACTATGCACAGTTCATACCAATGTGGCTCAAAGTTTGATACATCTTACATTATATCTGCCTACAAACTTTATAGAACTATTTCACTATACAGTACCACATAGCAAGATATATTTATAAAATATGTAAAATGGAAATTGTCTGTAACACAACTGCAACCTTTTGCTCAGTCAGCTACTTTTAAATTGTTATCACTCAGATTTAATTTGATGATTATATTTAATCATCATATTAAGTTTTTCAAAAATGTCATCTTTGAGGGAACATCTTTCAGGCCCAAAAACTTTGCCTGCTATGCTGAATTATGCATTCTACAGGAGCAGATGTTGCACTATTGGATGAAAAAAAACAGTTATCTAGCTATTCCACAAGAAAATGTACTTTTGTGTAATAACCTTTGTCCAGTTTGCAAACATATACAGGTAGCTATTAAGGTCATAAGTACCTTTTCACATGAGCTAGCTATATTCAATAACAAAAGTTTTAACACCCTTGAGTAGTCTTTTTTATAGTCTGGGTTTGATGAATTAACATATGAAATCAGCTAAGCATGTCAAAATGAACAGAACTACTGTCATGCCAACCAAGAGTGACAGTGACGTAATACTTTGTTAAGAATTGTTAAGTAAAATACAAACATGTACACTTCACTTGAGCTAATGTGAATCAATAGATCACGTATGTATTATTCCTATCCTGAGGATAGGATAAATACACAAGTGATCTGTCGGTTATAAGTCCCTGATAACTTTGTAAACAAACATGAAGTCACTGTCACTCTTGGCTGGCTGGACAGTAGTTTTGTTTCTTTAAAGGCCTCCAGCAAATAGGAGAAGCAAGAGTGAATTTTGGGAGAAAAATGTACCTTATGCCATGTAAAGTTGTCTATTGCCATATTTTATAATTTTTAATTTTGAAAAAAAAGTTTAGTTTTTAATTTTTATACAAAATGCAAATTAATCTTAAACACCATGTTAAGTCTAAAATTGACTAAATATTTTAAAGTGTGCTGCTTTTATTGTCCACAAAAGTCAATATGTTTTATTTATCCTGTGTTCTTTTTCTGATTCATAGATCTGAATTAAAATATTACCATTAGTCACCTATTTGTTTCTTGTGTTAGGCAAATTTTCTAAGTAAATAGCCAAATGTATTTGAAAAGTATTTGAAAGTAATTATAATTACAGCTAAATTATTTTCAGTAATCATTACAATTACATTACATGTATTTGAAAAAGAAAAAACATAATTACAATTACATTTCGTTACTTTTAAAATTGTATTTAATTACAGATAATTACAATTACTGATTACGATTACACCAGGTCTGCTGCTCGCATATGTGATAATGATCAAGTTTTCGTGAGCTGGCCCTAATCTTTACCAACATTGTACATAGACAACTGGCCGCAAAACATTCAAGGCTGTGTGATTTTTTTTCAGTTTCGACAGTCTTTCTTCATGCTTGTCAGAATAGAAAAAGGTTTACTCTTTACTTTTTAAATAAGACTTACAAAAGTATTTAAGCTCACTAAGGAGCATTTACTGTTTCTAAATGTTCTTTGCTCTTTCTAAGGAGAGAAGTGTTTGAAATTTTAGAGAATTAACTGTAATTCTAATTACAGAGGCAGTATCAAGCAGCCAGTCTTCATCAGCAGAGAATGACTACGATCACCTATTAGCAATGCATCTTGCTCAAGACTTGAACCAGGAAGATGATATAGATGAGCTCATAAGGAGAATGGAGAAACCCAGCTCACCAATCCTGCCTAGCAACCCAAGCTTTAACTCAGATCTTGAGATGAACAGATTTTCAGAAGGTACCTCACATGCAGGGTTTACCCTGGCTCAGAATTTGTTGTAGCCAACACTTTAGCCAAATGCAAAAAATTGCAGCCAAATGAAATTGACTTAAGCAAAGGTTGTAGCCAGAAAGTAGTATCAAGAGGTTGTTCTGTATTTAACTCTTTGCTCGCTAGCAGTGACTTTTATCATCTGCTGATAACTTTTGCAAACAGTTTGGACCAAGATCAGGCTCAACATAATGTCGAGCCTGGTCTGGGTTCAAACTGTTTGACACCCTGATGATGCTGAAAAAAATCTAGCATTTAAAGAGTTGAATATGGCACAATAATAAATCGTGAAAAAAAATAATAAAAGTAATATTGTAAAATCTAAAAGCTGATCAAAATACACTTTTTTGCTGATATGTAATTTTTTAACCACCTAGAGTGTATGGGAGCGCAGTGGCTCAGTGGTAGAGTGCTTGACTCAAAACAGAGGGGCTGTTGGTTCGAGCTTCACCGGCATCACTGCGATGTGTCCTTGAGCAAGAACATTAATCCTAGCTTAGTACTGGTTCAACCCAGGAAGACTCGTCCCTTAGTAACTGAAAGATTGTAGATGGGACGTAAAGAATCAAATCAAACAAACAAAAACCTAGAGTGTACTTTTAGCCAATGGCATATTTGTAAACACTCTACATTTTTAGTAGCAAATGGCTAATAGCAGGGTTAGCCCTGCACATGGCTCTGGATAAAAGGAGTATCTAAAGTGCAAATTTTATACCCCTTACTTCTGAAAATTGGTGGAACATATAGCTTTTGGCTCATTGTCTCTCCATGCATCAACCCATCCTGTCTGCCTTGTCAGCTAGATTTCTCAGAAGTGGTAGAGTTACAGCATTAAAACTCTGTTAGCCTCAGACCTCTTGATAATTAGAGGTAGTAAAAAAAGAGCAAGTGAGTATGACCAAGAAATGCCACAATCACATGCTGCAAACCAACCCACGGCGCCATGCGGAGGAGGCAAAGAACAATACAGCCACATGACATCAAGAAGATAGTAAAAGTAAAGCAACCAGCTCTCTCTTCCCTTCCCCAAAGGAGTGCCGTGGCTCAGTTGTAGAGTGTTTGACTAGAGATAGAGGGGTTGTTGGTTAGAGCCTCACCGGAGGCATTGCATTGTGTTATTGAGCAAGACACTTACCCTCTGCTTAGTACTGGTTCAACCCAGGGAGATCCGTTACCGACATGACTGAAAAATTGTTGACTGGGACGTAAAAAATATCAAAGCAAACAAATCTCTGTTCCCTATCGAGATGATTACTAAACTGGAAAGGACACAAAAGTTCTTTTCACAAAATACAAATATTTTCCAACTCACCGTCCCTATTTTAAAATTTCATGAAACATGAGCACACATATTATTTTCTTTGGCCTTTTCAATATGGATTTATTATGTGAAAGAAAAAAGTGTGGGGCCTGATTGAAGCCAGGTGATCTGGATCTACACTGTTTTCAAAAGAGGGTTTATAGTATTCACATGGTCCTTATTAGGACCAATATTGTAGATTAATCCATATTTCCATATTTCTATGTGTCTGGTATACATTCTTTTGTAGATTTATCCATGTTTCCATGTGAATTTTGTGGAGAACCATTCATAGCGGATGACCTAGTCCAGCATCAGGTATGCAGAACTGGTTACTACTACGTTTTTTGCGTATTTTCTACGCTTTTTAGCTTCAAAATACGCTCTACGGATCACTATTGCAAAACTACGCACAGAGCGAAATCCCGATTTTCTATCAATTTTTATCCATTTTGGTTCATTTCAAGACGTTTTTTCTCATGCTTAAGGGAGGTAATTTCTTCACTGATCCATGACTGTGTTTATCAGCTGGTCAGTTACCATGAACAAACAAGCCAATTAGTCATGCTGTGTGAGCAAGTTAGTGCCAATCAACCACAAAACTGGTTAGGAATGACAATAATACGGCCTTTTCATTTATTCATTTCTTGAATAACACTGGTTTTAATAATTTTCTATGACATTGTTGTAATTGTCATTGGTTTTCGCGACCTATTTTTTTACCGTCAAGAGTATATTTTCATAGTTAATGAGACTGTTTTTGAGGTCAAAATATTAAATAGGCAATCCTTACATGTGAATAGACCAAAACAATTGTCTGTAATGCAAGATTTTTTTTTGTTTGTTTTGATTTTAATTTAATGGCATAATGTTCAAAATTGAGCGAGCCAGTAAATACTTCTTTCTTTCGTTACTGGTTCGCTCATACATGAGCATTACACCAGGGAAGTATATATAGAAAGACATATAGAAAGATGGACGGTTTTAGTTAATATTCAATCAGCTTTTTTAAGATTGAAAAGACTCACAATAGAGCATGGACTTACACAAGTACATGACCAACCAACGCGACAAGAAAACATATTAGACTTAGTTTTTACTGATAATCCTTCCTTAGTAAAACATTCACAAAGCATCCCTGGAATTAGTGATCATGCTATGGTGGTTACAGACTCCGATGTGAAGTCTATATACAATAAGCAAAAGCCAAGAAAAATCTACCTATTTTCCAAAGCTAACTGGGAAGAAATTTATAAAGCTTGTGACATTCTCTCAAATGAAATTATTCAAATGGTTCATGACAAATTGAAGGTGGAAAGTATCTGGGAGAAATTTAAGGCAGGAATTCAGTCGGCAATGGACAGTTACATACCATCAAAAATTTTCAAGAAGAAAAATTCGGTTCCCTGGTTTAATGGAAAGCTTAAAAAAATGACTAAGAGGAAAGGCCGCTTATACAGGCACGCGAAAAAATCAAAACAATGGACGGAATTCAAAAACTACCAAAAGCTGTGTAAAAGGGAATTTAAAAAGGCTGAAATGGACTATGTAAATAAAACAATTCAGGAAGGATTCGAAAAAAATAATAGCAAACCATTCTGGAGATAAATTAAATCAAAAAGACAAGATAATATTGGCACTGCACCTCTAAAACGGAAAGGATCTCTATTTAGTGACAGTAAAGACAAGGCACAAATCCTAGTTGAACAATTTAGATCAGTTTTTACCAAAATGGGAACTTGTGTTTTACCGGTACTTCCGAGAATCTTCAAACATGAACTAACAGAACTAGATATTAAAACGCCTGGTGTTGAGAAACTTTTACAAAAAATAAACACATCAAAAGCTATTGGACCTGATAACATCTCAAACATGATACTCAAAAACTGTGCTAAACAACTTGCTCCAGGGTTGAGTGCTATCTTCCAGAGTTCAGTCAACAGTGGGGAACTACCACCCGATTGGGTCAACGCAAATATATCCCCAGTTTTCAAAAAAGGAGACGTTCACCTAGCAGAAAATTATCGACCGGTTTCATTAACTTCAGTGTGCTGCAAACTGTTAGAACACATTATATGTAAACATTTGTTAAACCATTTAGAAAGGAACAATATCTTAACAAATTTGAATCACGGTTTCCGTTCTGGGTTTTCTTGTGAAACACAACTATTGGTAACCTTGAATGATTTTTTACATTACCATGACAAAGGTCATCAAACTGATGTAGTAATACTTGACTTTTCTAAAGCATTTGATACCGTGCCACATGAAGAACTTTTGTGCAAACTAGACAGTTATGGAATCACAGGACCAATTCATTCATGGCTAAGGACATTTCTAACCCAGAGATATATGCAAGTTTTTATTGAGGGTGAAACATCGAGTAAAGTACCGGTTGAATCCGGGGTACCCCAGGGCACAGTCCTGGGGCCCCTCCTCTTCCTATGTCACATAAATGACTTGCCATTATCTGTAACCTCCAAAGTTCGATTATTTGCAGATGACTGCCTTTTATACAGGACAATTACTTCTCAACAGGATCACATCGCCTTACAAAAGGACTTATCTGAACTAGAAAGATGGGCTAACAAATGGGGTATGCGTTTTAACGCTAAGAAGTGTTACATCATGAGTATAAACTGTAAATCAACACACTATTATACCCTCTGTGACCATATACTTAAACAAGTTGAGGAAAACCCATATCTTGGACTCACTCTCACTGAAAGCTTGAAGTGGTCATCTCACATTACAAAAATTACAAAAAAGGCTACAACAACTCTTAACTTCCTAAGACGGAACCTGAAAAACTTTCCACAGCAATGCAGAAAAACGGCTTATATATCCCTTGTAGGCTCAATTTTAGACTATGGATCTATTGTGTGGGACCCCTATCTCAAACAGGATATTGAGAAACTAGAAAGAGTACAAAAACAGGCAGCCCGTTTTATAACAGGTGATTACAGAACGCGAGAGGAGGGTTGTGTTACTGGTATGCTTCAATCATTAGAGCTGTCATCATTGGAAAATCGCCGCTCCTCGAACAGGCTTATCTTCATGTACAAGGTGGTCGAGGGGCTAGTGCCGGCTATACCCCCAAATGAGTTTCTAAAACCAACCAGACAAAAACGACGAGTGAAAGCGAAACATTTTGAAAGTTGTGAAACAAAAACATTTTGGACAGGCACATATCAAATAATAACAGGAGTTTCATAGTTGAACATTGTAAAACTGAGCAACTAAAACATTCATTCTTCGTTAGAACAGTAGTGGAGTGGAACCATCTTGACACAGAAACAGTACGCGCAGAGACAGTAGAGAGCTTCAAACAAGCTCTCCCACAGTGCTACTAAGTCGCTCTCTCCCCGGTGTGTTATGCAGAACAAGCCGTACACCGTAACCATACAGATACAGATACAGATACAGATCTAGTTTAGTGGTGGAAAACAATTTTACATTTCACCAGCTGCTGTGAGTGGGGCAAATAAACCCTAAGCTCTCTCCCTCTAGACTTTTTAGTGCTTGCAAAAAAATAAGTCAGATCAGGGTCTTTCTCCTCTGGTAAAATGCATTCCTTTAATTTCCTCAGCCCTTGATTCTGCCTTTGGCAATACATGTTTCTATATTTGTTCAAATAATCCACCCACTATTCCCAGGGGCGAATCCAGGATGTCTTGATAGGGGGTTTAAATTTACAAGGGGGGGGGGGGTGTGATTTGTTAATTTTATAAGATCAGTTATCAATGTTTCTTGATTTATCTGAAAATTCTCCATGAAAATTAAATATTTTAGCCTCAAAGGGGGGTTCAAGCACTCCCTCTAAATCCGCCACTGATACCTGTCTGGTTTACTGACTTTCTGACTCTACATGGGCGAAGCCTGAAGTTAACAGGGCTGCATAATTATGATCTTTTTATTATGAGAACTTTGGTTGGCTTTTAAGTTTTTGGTGGGTATGTAAAAGTTAATAAAATTCTTATCTATTTTTGCCTTTTATTTAAGGCAATATAGATTGTTACACTTGGTGTATGATAGACTACACATCAGTACTCAAAACTACACATTACTGCCTCCTTGACTACACATACGCGACTTTCAATGTAAACGGGTCTGGGTATGTGTGAAAACATTTTTTCTTTCAAATAAAACATAAGTCAGAAAAAGCAAAAATAGTCTGAGTAAAATTGCCATTATTAGGGCCGCGGCATTGAATGCTGGCTGATTTGGTCAATGTGGTTTTGGTAGCCTAAGGGCTGCCACATTTGCAGAATTTTTGAAAAAGTTTACACAAATTCCTGAAAACAAAAGAATTATGTTAATACTTGAAATTTCCATGTTGTATAATTTTTATTGTGGCCTATCTTTATTAGGTAAAAGACTGATATTTTTCCTAGAAAAACTTCTTGCTAAAGGTACTTGTTAGTGAATGCAAACATTTGAAATTGTTGGCTTAGGATGTTGGGTCAAAAGTCATTACAGTTTACAAGTGATTGGCAAATGGACAGGCTCATAAATTACCAAACTTTGCTGTGTTGCCAAGATCAAATAGGTAATTTGTTGGGAAATTCATTTTAAGAGCATAACTTCCTAATCCATCACTTGATTTTTATATCACTTAGCACAAGTGTCCACAATAACAAGAGAATGTGATATTCATTATTATGATGCAGATCAATGTCAAAGTCACAGGCCAAGGTCAAATGCATAATTTGTTTCCGAAGCATATTGTCCACATTCTTCGACCAATTATTATATTCTTTAATTAGCACAAGTGTCTACCATGTCAAGATGATGTGTCATGTCTAAATTACTGGTATGTACTTGTTTGTCCAATGTGACGGTCAGTGGAAGATCCATTTTTGAAGCATAACTTCCACATCCTTTGTCAAATTATCATATCAAATTGCACAATAGACATTTCCGAACCATGGCCAGAACTAGTTATCGAATCACAAGTGTCCACCATAAGATGATGTGCCATGTACACAATCTAGGTCTATATGTCCAATGTCGGAATCACACCCCAAGGTTAAATTGAAAATTCTTTTAATGATCATAACTTAAGCATGCTCCCTCCATTTATCATATCACTTTGCACCATAACAAGATGAATATGTGTCATGGTATGACCTAGGTAAATTCCTATAATTATTTTGTTTGCAGAGTGCCTGTTCCTTAGATCGTATAAGTGCTATGTTGCCGAAGCTGTCAGCTTCTATGAACAGAGAAGATGGCTTGAATAATGCATCAGAAAATGCAACAGGCGTTACAGAGAAACCACCAATCATTGATAACTTGCGAAACTTCAGCGCTCATGAATGGTATGTTTATAAAATCATGAGAGATTACAATTAGTTTTATATACTGTATTCAACCTAAATAATCGGACAGATAGGCTAAGCAAACAGTGCAAACCTAGATAAGATTGCAGGAGTATGTGAATTTTCATAGAATTTACGAGCGATAATAGTTACAATAGTTACTTTTCTCATATACTGCCGTTGGAACACGACCGTGGACAAACCAATTCACGAGCACGATCACAATGATTGTCAGCAGCTCATCACAAAGTCACATGGTCGATCCTGATTGGATCAAATATTAAGCATGTTAAGGAAAGCAACGCCTACCTGTGTGTAAAGAGAAGGTCAATGTATACGTAACGTGTCAGTACTCAAAAAATAGCTACTGTTGGCTTGTCATAGATCACACATATCAGGGTCTGTGTTGTGTAGCTTGGTGCACAGTTTTTTTAACTGCCTCGTACATGGCGTATATTCCGCAGCATATAACCTTATTCCGCAGCATACAACCTTATCATGTATCCAATAAATTCTTTCCTGGGCCTGTGTAGAAAGATTGTGCTTGCAGTAATCACACATTTCTTACACGACTGTATTCGCCTGTCAACACTTTTAAGTTTGTTGCTGTCTTAGGAATCGAATAAGGAACATTTCATGTGAATTGTCTGCTGGTAAATGATTCATATGAAATATCAAGGTCTATTTTTTCCCTGAAATCCAAGCAATACATCACAAAAGTGTACAGTGCAATTTGTCATGATCAGCGTTTAAAGGGTTAAGATCAAAGCGGTATTAATTTCAAAGCCTTTTCAAGCTCCAGATAAAAAGTTTTTTGACACTAACTGACTGTTGCATAATTATTTATAGAAACTAGTAACTCTTTGCATGCTGGATAAGTTTGCATAGTTTTGTCAATATAAAGACTATTTTAGGAACATCACCAGATAGCTACAGACGTTTGGTCGGGTCTGATCTGGGTTCAAACTGTTTGCAAGGGTTATTGGCGGCAATCACATTCTGGACAAACTGATCTGTTAAAATTGTATGCAAGGGTAATAGCACCAGCAGGCAAAGTTAAAACGACAAATCTTTTTGCGGACAATTAAGAGATTGTGTCACCGAGACAGTTCGAAATGTCTGTCTGAATAAGAATGATGAAGGCTTTGTTTATGTGATATCCCCAAAATAGAGCTGCATATATTACACACAGGTAGGCTTTGCTTTCCTGTCTTGTCACCCAGACAGTTCGAAGTGTCGCAGCTAATAACTTTACACAGTAGGCGGGGAGAGAACAAATCAATCTACATCTAGCACGTGACTGAATCATTTTTATTGACATATCTCTTGACATCGTCGCTCCGACGCAATGTCCACTTTTGAATTCCATCGGCAGTACATACTGCATGAAACCTAAAGGCCTTAGCAAACATTGTTAACCCAGAGCAGACCCATAATTATAGCCCCGCTTTGAAAAAGTGGGGGCTATATTTGGTTTGGGTTGTCTGTCATTCCGTCCTTCCGTCAGTCATAATTGTGTTTCCACTCAATATCTTGAGAAATACTTTATAGAATCTCAATATCTTGAGAAATACTTTATAGAATCTAACTAAATTTTGTATGTTCACTTTATATTGACATTATCTACCTTGGGATTGTTACATGTTATTTTTCGAACATTTGTACCAGAGTTATTTGTTTTTTGTGGATCTTTTATGTTTTTGTTCTGTCTTGTGTTTGCTATGTTTTGTGCACGTCTGTTTATATGTGCTTTGTGGTCACCTGCTGGGAAAGGGCTGACCTCTTGGCTCTCGTTTGTGGTGTCTTCTGTGAGTTTGTCACTTTCCCATTGGTATCCTGGGTCAGGTGTGGTACTTGATTGTATCGATTCCTGATCTTTGCACCATTACTTACTTTTATGGCCCTTGATTTCCGCTGAAATTTCGTTTCCGCTCAATATCTTGAGAACCAAGTGGTAGAATTTCACCAAATTTTATATATGCATTCACCTTGGCAAGATCTACCTTGGGATTGTTACGTATAATTTTTTGAACATTTGTACCAGAGTTATGGCCCTTCAACGCTTGATTTATGCTGAAATTTTGTTTCCGCTCAATATCTTGAGAACTACTCGATACATTTTCACAAAATTTTATATATGCGTTCATCTTGGCAATATCAAGTTTGGAATTGTTACACACATTTTTTCGGAAATTTGTATCAGAGTTATGGCCCTTTATTTAAGCCAAAATTTGGTTTCCGCTCAATATCTTGAGAACCAATCGATAGAATTTCACCAAATTTTATATATGTTTCATCTTGGCAATATCTTGCTTGGGATACATACAGGTCATTTTTTCACAAATTTGTTCCAGAGTTATGGCCCTTGATTTATGCCGAAATTTCGTTTCAGCTCAATATCTTGAGAACTAACCGACATTTTTTCACCAAATTTAATATATGCATTTATATTGACAAGATCTAGCTTGGGATTGTTACACGTCATATTTCAGAAATTAGTACCAGAGTTATAGCTCTTAATTTACGCCAAAATTTTGTTTCCGCTCAATATCTTGAGAACAAATGGACAGAATTTCACCAAATTTTATATATGCATTCATATTGACAAGATCTACCTTGGAATTGTTACACATCATTTCTAGCCCATTTGTACCAGAGTTATGGCCCTTGATTTGCTCCAAAGTTTCATTTCTGCTCAATATCTTGAGAACAAATTGACAGATTTCGACCAATTTTTATATTACTATTATACTGATGAGATCTACGTTGGGATTGTTAGCTGTCATTTTTCGAACATTTGTACCAGTGTTATGGCCCTTGATTAACGTCTAAATTTCGTTTCCGTTCAATATCTTAAAAACAAATGGACAGAATCTCACCAAATTTTATGTATGCACTCATATTGACAAGATCTACATTGGGATTGTTACACATCATTTTTCGAACATTTGTACCAGAGTAATGGTCCTTGATTTACTCCAAACATTTGTTTCTCTCAATATCTTGAGAACAAATGGACAGATTTTGAAACTTAACTATTTATGCTGACAAGTTCTACGTTGGGATTGTAAGCTGTCATTTTGGCAAATTTGTAAGAGAGTTATTGCCCTTGATTGATGTCAGAAATATGTTACCACTCAGTATCCTGAGACATTCTGGCCTTTTACTGCATGCAAGGCACTGTAACGGGGCTATAGTCAGATTCTCTGACAATTCTAGTGAAGACAGACTTTTTAAGAACTGTATCATAACACATTGACACCATGGGTGAAAGCTTTCAGGATTAATTCTGAATTCAGCATTTTGAGGCTGACTTTCCATGGAAAATCAGCCTTAAAATGCTGAATTAAAGAGGTCATAATAGCTTCTTTGTTTAGTTTTCAGATTACATCAGTTTAACTTGAAAGTGTCCATTTTTATAGGCATCGTGCAATTTGAAAATTTAAATTTCTAAAGTTCAGGAATTTGGAAATTTTGATCTTTCCCCCATGCGATACTGATGAACAAAATGAGTCAGATTTACATTCATGCTTTTTGCTGAACTAGAATGCTGAAGTTTCAGAGGACTGCATTTCCTGCCAAAATTACAATTTTGTTTGCAATAAAAATGCAATGTTCAAAATTGCCTAAAACCTGGTATCCATTGCATATGTAGAATTTTGCTTCTCTACAACTGTACAACAGAAATCTTGAACTGATGACAATGTGTCTGAAAAATAAACTTTTATACTGGAAAATTTTATGTTCAAATTGCAGGAAATGTACAACTATGAAACCTGTGAAAAACTGCAGTTTGGTCTATATTATATATATTTACTTAGTTGTACGCCATTAACAATTGATATTTTGTGTGTAAACAGGCTGGATGACACAGATCCTGTAGGTGCTGGTGAAGATGATGGTAGTATGTTGTTGCCTTGCGAGTTCTGTAATGAGTTATTTCCCTTGGACATTCTTGTTCAACATCAGGTAAAACCTGGTTTCTTTATCAATTTTGCCATGAAAGAGTTCTGTAATGAGTAATTTCTCTTGGACATTCTTGTTGAACATCAGGTAAACCCTGGTTTCTTTATCAATTTTGCCATAAAAGAGTTCTGTAATGAGTTATTTCCCTTGGACATTCTTGTTCAACATCAGGTAAAACCTGGGTTCTTTATCAATTTTGCCATAAAAGAGTTCCGTAATGAGTTATTTCCCTTGGACATTCTTGTTTAACATCAGGTAAAACCTGGTTTTTAATTTCAATTTTGATAATAAAGAGTTCTGTAATAAGTTATTTCCCTTTAACAATCTTATTCAGCATCAAGTAAAACATTGGTTCTTTAACCAAATAACAAAATGATAAATATTTCTTGTTTCGAAATATCACATATCCCTTATCATGCTAACAATGGATATGTCTTGTTTTGAAAACATTGTAGATCCAGATCAGCTGATAAAGATAAAAAATATCCACACTCTTTTCCAGCCATTAAACAACCATAAGACTGTTTTGAGAATTAGTTTTTTGGCAAAATAATTTTGGGTTTAATTCTCTGAATCCAGTGTGTGCCAAATTGATTTGAAATTAGCGAGTATTTTGAAAAATCAAAGGGATAATTGTCGAGGTTTTACTGTGTATTTCTAGTAGTAAAAGCTTCTTATTAAACCTTTTCTTAAAAGTTCTTAAAGCAGGCATGTATAATTAGCACTTTGATTTCAGCAATTTTGTTTGGGTGAGCTTTTGTGATCTGTCATTGTGTGTCGTCCATCGTGCATAACTTTTTTCTTTAAACATCTCTCAAACCTCCAGACCCATTCAAAATAATTATGCAAAAATCATATCTACTGAGGTACTCCATGTTTCTTATGCATGTACAGTAAAACCTGTCTTAAGCGGCCAGGTAAAAATAGACAAAACAAAGGTCTTAATGGGAAATGGTAGCTTAATGAAGATCAAAAGTATTGCAGAATGCTCCCCTTGGAGCATTCTGCAATACTTTTGACCTGCATTAAGCGATAATCGGTATTGAAAACCAATTTTTGTGTTCTTTTTGAGTGGCCGCTTAAGACAGGTTTTACTGTATTACCATCTACAAAAGTTGCCAAACTGATTCCATTTGCCTTAACAAAACTGCCCACAGGGCTAAAAATTCGTGTGAGCCATCTAGGGCCTTCTTGACCCTCATGATAATAGGGGCTCAGAGGTAGAGTAGTTGACTGGAAAGCAAGGTATAGCTGGTTCAAGTCTCATTGGAGGCACTGTGAGACTCTTTTGAGCTCTCAAAACATGTTCACACTGATGAGAAAGAAAATATTGACAAATTTACACTTAAATATTTTATTTGTCTTGACTTATCTTTTTATGCAAACTTTTTACAGGCTGTCTGTGATAGTAATGCAAGTATGACCCCAAGAGTTCAGTCCCCTGTTGTAAGCAAGTCAATATTTCCAAAAAAGAAGACAAGTCTCATAACCCATGCTAAACTTACTAACAGAGACCGGCTTGAGGCAGATCTTCCAAACTTGACTTCAAGACGGCACCAAGCTCCGCCAGGCTTGGCCCTTATGGACGATAGTGACGGTGATAATGATAATAGTTCAGGGGCTATACATAGGGTTCTCAAACCAAACATAGGTGTTGGTGCGTCATCCGGTGCAAATATAAAGCAAACATTGAAACGTTATGGTGTTGAATCACAGCCAAGAAATGATTATGTCACAAGACACAATAATCGCATAAGGAACAGTAAAGAAGAAAATGCTACCTCTAGAAGACATTTACAAGTGAAACAAGGTGCTGTGAGTGATTCTCGGACTAGAAGTACACTGGATAATCTGTTGCATGATGCTGACGAAAGTTCCCATGATCTTCTAGCAAATCTAGCCAGTGGAGGTCGTAAGACAGAGAAAAATGATGTCAATAATTCCAGACAGAAAGTAGTCGTTACTGGAAAAGCTGTTTCTTCAAGAGGTGTGTATCTTTACGTATGAAATTCAGTATATGAGCCGCGGCATGAGATTTCCAACAATTTGACATTTTGACAAGTGTAGACTTGGACGAGCCTCTGTAGCCTGCTTTTAAGCTTAGTAACTTCAAATGATGTTCAGTATGTAGCTTAAAAATCAGAGAATACTCAAGCGACTAGCAAAGGCTCTGATCAGACTGCGCGTATGTGCAGGCTAATCTGAGGCTTTGCTGGTCGCACATAACACATTGTTGGAAACCTCATGCACTGGCTCATATATCTTGGAATTTCCTTGTTCTGTTTACATGGAAATTAGCATTCAGTACAATTTTTACTTTGCTAGCACCTTGCAATTTTTTTCCAAAACTGAAAAAAGTTCTTGTCTAGTCAATATAAATCTGGGCAAGCCCTTGGCTCAGCTTTCAGCCAGGGTCTTTAAGGTATGCCCAAATCAGAAAAGTGAAGTGGTTCAGTGGCGTAGATTTTGGATTGAAGGTAATGTTTCAACCCAGGAGACTGGGATTGAAGAGTACTAGTTCAACCCAGGAAAAAGAATCAAACATGGCTGAAAAATTGTTGACGCGGACATAAAGCATCAACAGAAAAAACTATGCCATAATCAGCCTGCCATGATGCATTTCAGAACACTTAATAACATAAAGATAATAACAGCTTCATACAGCTTATCACCATATATGAACACATTTTCAATCAGTATGAAATAATGATTACATTCAAGCAGCCATGGTGATTACAATTGGAAAGTGAATAGTGCAACATTCCCCAGAATGGCAGTATGTGCTATTCAAGTTGGTCAATAATGCATACAGAAAAACCTCAAATAACTCGGAATTTGATCACTCTCAAAGTACTCAGTCACATAGGTTTGGATAAACAAAATTTTTCAGCGTAAAATTGTGATAATTTTCTTACCCATAATTTTAATATATATTTTGAGTGCTCAAAAGAACCGTCTCATAGAGACAGTTCTTTTGAGTACCCACAACATATATTTGCATTGAGGAACTATTTTTCTGGTACACATTCTTAACTAAAGGCCTGGACTCTTTTCAGTCAAATTTAATTTAAATTTCAGTCAAATCAAATTTCAGTCAAATCAATTGACAAATACCCCTGTCAAGAAGGGTTTGCTTTCTATAAAATTCTGTTCATTCTGTAAACAGACAGCTGTCATGTATTTGTGTGTAAATGATTATTTATAACAAGTATTGTCAAACTACTGTCCTGCCAGCCAAGAGTGACAGTGATGTCATGTTTTCTTTACAAAGTTATCAGGGACTTAGAATCAATAGATCACTTGTATATTAATCCTGTCCTGTGGATAGGATTAATACACAAGTGATCTATCGATTCGTGGATGCTCAAGTGAAGTGTATACCTTTGTGCTTTACTTAGCAATTGTAAACAAAGTATTACATCACTGTCATTCTTGGTTGGCACGACAGTATAAGAGCTTTTTGTGAGAACGATGTCATCACCAGTGTAGCAATAAATCGGCATTACCTTGTTCCAGTTCGTACAAGTAGATTTATATGATTGACAATAATTTATACAGTCTCATGTTCACATAATGAAACTAGCATGTGTAGGTTCCTAGAGTAGGTGTTAGATGATATTTTAACGACAGGTCATACTTCGGATAGTGAAGTCAGCCTTGGCTGGTCCCACTAGATCTTGCATTTCTCCCGTATGCATCATCAGGGACATTTCTAAACCAGGGGATAAAAATATTTCAACATTTTACTTGTCCTGCAGGACGAGTGACTTACAATTTTCAATCATCCTGCAAACACATGTACTTGTCCTTTGAAAGCATATGCAATAAAGAACATAAAGAAGTAATATGTAATCTGACTTCCTCCACTTATTCTTCCCAAAGCACTTGTCCTGTAGAGTGCTTTGGGAAGAATTACTCGTCCTTTCTACATATCACTCGTAATTACGAGCGGACGAGTGGAATTTTTGTCCCCTGTAGATATTCCAAATAAAATTTATCATATTATGTTTGGTCCCTAAGAGGATATGCATAATTAAAACCTTAACGGTTAGTGTAGATAAATAATTTAATGTGCACTTATGGATTTGCTCCAATCACTTTCCTCCATTTTATTTGTTACCTATACATCAAAACTATAAAACCTATACAGGTTATTTTTGGGTAACTGTGTGTAATGGTGGACCAGGGTGATATATTTTAATGGCAAAATATGAAAAAAATTATCTTTTTATTGCAAAATCAGTCTTATATACTGCATGTAAATTGATAACCTTAGAAAGCCTTGGTCAAGCCAAGGTTAATGTCAGCATTACCCAACGGATGCCTTGTCTTATAAGGTGACTGTTCTAATATCAACTTTTTTCAGGAACACCAAAGTCCAAACCCTCTTCCACAAGCCGTGATTTAAATAGAGATGGTCATAGAGAGCCTAACAGCTACAGTACACAGTCCAGTTCAACTACTAATAGAAACAGAGCTAGGTAGAGTACAGAAAATAATTTTCTTATTTCTCATCCAAAACATATGTTGTGGGTATGCAAAAGAACATTCTCAATGAGCACCCAAAACATATGCTAAACATTATAGGCAAGAAAATATTTACAATTTTACGCTAAAAATGTGCGTTTATCTAAACCTATGTAAACATCTTAATAATTTGAAATTGTTTATTTTTGTCACACCTGCTTTTAATAGCATATGTGAGGCAAAGGTGTGCAGTTTCCATTTGTCTGTCTGGTTGGTTAGTTGGTTGGTTAGTTGGTTGGTTGTATGTTGATCCCTCAAGGTGTGCATGTGATTTGTTTCATATGGCCAAGAAAAATAATATGTGTGGTGGTTCAGGTTACCCGACTACCTTAAATTTTTACCCTCTACCCCAGTGCTCCAGATAATTCAGTACCGGTACTGGTCCAAATGAAACTTGATCCGTACTATCTATTTTAAATCCGTACATGTATTTATTTTGGCTTAGCCAAATTATTTATGAAAGCTTATACTTGTATTTAAAACTGTCTTCATGTACAGTTTGATTACCTATCAATGAAAACGGCAATGTCCCTATATATATACATGTTGGCAAGAATATTGGAACAGGGAATCCCGATGCTTGTTTCAATTGCCATCTGTAAACACGCTGCTCTTCCGAGAAATTTCTACTTTCACTTTCAACTTTGACTGGTTCACATGAAATTACAAGGACCAAACTGATAGCATACTCCTCGAGAGTGGCTTCTGTGCACATATTATTCTGAAAACTCGAGTTCTTCAAGGAGACATAAGGGGACGCAACCGAACATTGGGGAGTTTGTATTCAGGCAAAAATAAAACATTGTGATTCTGGATTTCTGAACGCATTAATTTTGACAGCTTCACAAAATCAGTTCAAGTATCAAGCATCATCTGATTCGAATTGGATTAGAAATACCAGTTGCCGGTAAAAATGTACCATACAGGCAAAAACACACCAGTATTCGGTACGTACTAATTTTCAACTCTATCCGTATTGGGGGAAAACGGACCCGTAATTTACGTCTGTACAGACGCTATCTGAAGCGCTCCCCTACCCTAAACTTTTTTCTCCAAATTCTGAAGTTGGAAGAGAATAGCAGAACAAAATAATTTTGTTCTGATATTCTTTTCCAACTTCAGAACTTGGAGAAAAAAATACATATCAAAATGAACATCTGAAATGGAAATCTAAATTTCTATGTATTCCCTCTTTGGTATTGGAAGTAAAAGGATTAAAACAAGGTTATATCTTCAAAAATAGACCATTTTATATCAGTTTTGTCTTATTTCATTTCCAAGCCGGTCTGAATATTACAAAGTTTTCAAAAAATAAAAAATAGTATCCTACCTTCCTATCCCAATTTTTTTCAGGGTGTAACCTGAACCACACATATTTTTTATTTGGCCTAATCTCCAGATTAATTATTGACACTTTTCAACATTTTGAACTTTTGGATACTATGGTAGCGATAGATAGTGGTAACTCCTACAGTTATAAACTTTACAGATATTTTGATCATGGTCTGAAGATGTGCATAATAATTTTGTCATAGATTTCAGATTGTATTTTGACACTTTATTGAAGTGTTTTGAACTTTGTCGTTTTTGGGGCTTGGCTACTATGAAACTCTAAAGATAGTGGGTACTTTATGAGTTTATCTCCTCAATTGACAAAAGGTTCTTTCGTTTTATCAGATTAATTTCAAATTTCTGAAAACCGGCATCGATCACGATAATTGCTTGCTGATTGCTACAGAACTTAGCCACGCTTTAAAATACTGATGCAAGTCAATATCTGAAATTTATTTGCTAAAATGATACATTGAACATTATAATGTGATTATATAAAGGAATACTTAAGTTATAGAAATGAATTATTGTTGTAAAAATATATAATAAAAAAGGTTATTGGATTTGTATGGAGTTGTGGGGACTCAGAAAAAATCTCAGATAAGCATGTGTATTTGCTAAACTGTGAGTGACTGGTAAAACTGTCATTTAGAACAACACAGCATATTAATTTTTATCCCGCCACTATTTTTTTGTCCTGAAAGTATCTGCTTTTTGCATCTGCTGCAAATATTCATATGTACTTCAGTCTAGATTGTGTCCTGGAAGCAAAGACTTTGAACTCTGATCAGACAGCTTCCTTGGGAGCAGTCTGATCTGGGTTTATATTATTAGCAATATAAACTACTAACAACATAAGCGGATGAGAGGAACAGACGACAAAAATTGTGACTGGTGGGAAAAGGGTTAATTGTCTTGTCAACACATGAATCTTTGCCTGTTAAACAAAGCTGTTTAAACCAATCAGAAATGCTATTGCCTAATAAGTGTGCATGCTCTTATATCTGTGCACATGGGTACTTTATAGGCTGTTAACTCCATGTAAGCTTATGATTTCTTGTTGATCCAGTGATGAAATTTCATTTTTGATATAGATTTCTTATGTTTGTGAAAAACTGCGGATCCTGATCAGCTGGCTTCATCAGATGCTAGCTGAACTGAATCTACACTGTTTTTAAAAGAGAGAACAGAATTTTGAAAAACTATGCCATAGTTGGCTTACTATATAAAATACAGCAAGTTGACTTATTACCAGGTTTATATTACCCTGTTTATATTACCTGAGGCGAGTTCAACAATGCGAGCGTTCCAAGGGCGCTCGTTGTTCTGGTACCTAGCTTTATTTGCAATGTGTAAAGCTTCGCATCGTTGAACTCACCTCAGGTTTATTTGGCTTGGTTTGATTCTTTACGTCCCAGTCAACAGCTACGGTCATGTTGGGATGGTCAGTTCACCTAACCACACTTTTTTCTTGGCAAGCTTGACTAGATAGTTAACCAGTTCTTTGTGAACATACTTTTTCTTGCATGATGGACTCTTCCTTTATGGTGGCACTTATTTGTTAACGGGACAAGGCAAATACACAAAATTGACCAGTGAAATTTATTCTACCTTAGTACATACATGTAGCTTTATTATTAATTTCTTTGAAACCTTATAACTAATAAAATTACTGATAATTTTTCAGCATTTTAAAATTTACGCTTTTGTGCAGCCATGTTGTTTACTTCCCAGGTGGCAACTGTGACTCCTTTATCACGCCATTCACTTAAAATAAGATGTCAAAGTATGGAAAGCCTTGTGTCCAAGATTTTTTTTCTGGAGTTGAGAGATTGAAGATCACCTTCCAACATGTTGAATGTAAAGAATCGCTAGTTGGCGTTGTACCCGAAAATTCATGTGATCTGCAAATGTCAAGATAAACGAGATGCTGCGATAAAGAAGGGTTTGAGTATAACTGACAACAACCCTTCTTGAATCAGCAGAAGGGAGGAGAATGACCATAAAAATTATTTCATGATCAATCTTCACGAAAGTATGGGACTTAGTCGGGATCAAACTTGTGACCCCTTGATCTGCAGTCAGACACATATCTGTAGCCTCACACGTTACCCACTACGCTAGGTGGCCCAGTATATTGCCAGGTTTATATCACCATTTTTATATTACTAGGAGCCAGGCCATGTAGCACAGTTGGTAACATGTCTGGAAATAGCTGTGAGTCTGACTGCAGATCCAGGGGTGGCGAGTTCGATCCCGACCCGGTCCAGTACTTTCGTTGAGATTGATCATGAAATAATTTCTATTGTCGTTCTCCTTCCTTCCGCTGAATCATTCAAGAAAGGCTGTTGTCAGTTACATGCGAAAGTATGTGCACGAAGTACTGGTTAACTGCCTGTTCAAGCTTGCCCAGGAAAAAGTGTGGTTAGGTGAACTTATCGTCCTGCCATGACCATGGCTGTTGATTTGGGACATAAAGCAGCAAAACAAACAAATTGACAAATATTACTAGGCTTATATTACCAGATTTATATCCTCATGTTTATATAACCAGGTTTATATTATCAGGTTTATATTTTTAGAGCTGCAGATGAGCCACCATTTGAAATAAGAACCCGTCCCATGGATATAGAAGATAGGACATCATCTCAACGACCTAGACCTAGGGCTAATAATGTGTTTGGTGGTCAAGTTAGACAACAGGTAATTTATAGTGTTGTAATCAATGTATCATATTTACCTCAAGCTAGTATCTAATAGTGTGTAGTTATGTCCCCTCCCCCTATATTGTTTATGGTGCAGATCCCTGTGTGCAAGGTATCTCATGAACCAGTGGGTGGATTGATACCAAATTTGCATAAAAATAACATTGGGGCATGATAAAGACATGATTAGGTTTTTGTGCCCTTGCCGCCAATTTTAATGGTCACAGCAACGCTAAATATGTCAAAGAACTTCTAGCGATAAGGCGTATATTTTCCCTAGTTGACATGATTACAAACACCAAATTTTCAAATTGCCCTAATGTTTTTAAAAATTGTGTAGTTTGGCAGTAAAGTATGCATAGTAGGCAACAAAATACGTTTTAAAGCGATTCGCTATTTACAATACGGTGTAAATGTGCACTTTCTACCCCCACCCCTCATTTAACGCCTTTATACTGGGTGCCGTTTAGACCAGATTTTGAGTTAACGCATTGCGAATTTTAAAAAAATAAAAGTGCTAAACTGTTAAGGATATAAGTGCTCTTCATTTCCAAAACCTTACCGTATTCCTTCTGCGCATACGTACAAAATACACCTAAATTGTGACGTTTGTCATTGGAAAGATGAAACTGGTGTCTTTCAGTTTATTTTTAGATGCTTTGCCCCCCTAGACCCAAGATGCCCTTTGGACAATGACATGTCGCTATAAACATTTACAACATATGTAAAGGGCATCTTGGGTCTAGGGGGGCAAAGCATCTAAAAATAAACTGAAAGACACCAGTTTCATCTTTCCAATGACAAACGTCACACTTTTAGGTGTATTTCGTACGCATGCGCAGAAGGAATACGGTAATGTTTTGGAAATGAAGAGCACTTATATCCTTAACATTTTAGCACTTTTATTTTTTTTTAAATTCGCAATGCATTTACTCAAAATCTGGTCTAAACGGCACCCAGTATAAAGGCGTTAAATGAGGGGTGGGGTAGAAAGTGCACGTTTACACGATATTGTAAATGGTGAATCGCTTTGAAACAT
This sequence comes from Loripinus fragilis, assembly GCA_964019695.1. Lineage (NCBI taxonomy): Eukaryota > Metazoa > Mollusca > Bivalvia > Lucinida > Lucinidae > Loripinus > Loripinus fragilis. The sequence continues at coordinate 43,951,487 of OZ026525.1, forward strand.
ATTTTGTTGCCTACTATGCATATTTTACTGCCAAACTACACCAATTTCAAAAACATTAGGGCAATTTGAAAATTTGGTGTTTGTAATCATGTCAACTAGGGAAAATGTACGCCTTATCGCTAGATGTTCTTAAACCAAATAGAGCTTATGTGCAATATATATGGGCCTTGATGCAAGAAAAACCTGTCTTCCGGGTGTGGCGAATAACACATGCGCAGACCAGCCTGCACATTCCTGCAGTCTGATCAGCGCCTTTGTTATTCGCTTTTTGGAAAGTACTATATGTAAACTTGCTACAGGTGAAATTTCAATATTCTAACTAGTCTCTGTAGCTGAGGAGACTGGTTTGAAACTCGCTCTGTCGGAAACCCGGAAGACATGTTTTGTTGCATTGAGGCCCATATGGTGGGGGGACTTCTGTTTTCTCTGATATCAATACTAGTTAGAAATTATTTTTTTCTTATTTCTCAACCAAAAGATACTTTGTGAATACTCAAAAGAATCATCTTAATGAGGTTCTTTTGAGCGTCCAAAAACAAATGTTTAAACTGATGGATTAGAATTTATCCACAATTTTTCGCCCCATTTTTTTTGTCTGTACATATGTACCATAAGTATCAAAAACAGACTAGAGATTCTAAAAGTAATAAGCTCTTAAAAAGTTCTTTTATTTTAAAACAAAAATGGTTGATGAAGATATCATAGTATCAAATGAATATAACAAGAATACAATTGCACAATCTTTGTATGATGAAAACAATACTCTTGATGAGGTATTATTAGTATCAATGTCAAAAGAGTAAGTTCCAGTATCAGGATACAGTGCATTAAAGTTTTTATATCATATGACATTGTGTCTAGGAATGATATAATGCCATTTATCATATACTTATACTAGTATTGCCCTTGATGCTAGACTTTTGGCCCAACCGAATTGACCAAGTCAAATAGAGCTGTCCAGCCCTGCAATCCAAAACTCATGTAGAGGGCTGATACGGGGGCTGATATTTTCCTGTCCCGCCCTCCCCAGCAGTTGATCTCGCCCTGGAGAAAAAAACAGGGAATATTTGCAAAAATAATGTAAAAATAAAGAAAGTGGGCATATTCTTGCATATTTTACCTGTTTCCGACCAAAATCGCACTGAAAACAGCGCTAAAACATTGAAATATCCATTTTCTTACATAGAGAAACTCCATACAAAATGGGGACAGCGTCAAACTTTCCAACTCATAACGCTACAACAACATCATAGCCACACGTAATGTTTTCTCGAACAAAAGGATCGACGAAATGATCAGTCATGGCCGAATTGTGTTCCAAAGTAACACTATGCAAACAATCCAGGGCTCTGTTTAAGTATTGTCAAACAACACTACGAAAACTTTTGAATGTATACAGGCAGTACGCAATTTAAATGGTATATTGTGTTATTTCGTACTACCTTTCTCATCTCTGAGCATTTTGAATGTTTGAATGTTTGGGGAATCTCGGAAACACCAAATCAAAATTATCGCTCAAATGCGTGACCACACTTGAGATTGGCAGACTTGCTTACAGAGGTAGTTATCCTTCAACTGTGTCGCGGTTCTGAGCGATAGAAATTTGATTATTGGGCTATCATTTTGGCCCGTTTCTGCTGATTCGATCGATCTTTTTTCGGATGCATGCGGACCAAGGGGTGAGAAGCTAAATGGTAAACAAACGAAATTTTCAGGAAAAAAATCACCAAATTGAACCCTCTTCTGACAGAAACCCGTAATTTTTTGTCTTACCATTTTCACATCAGTTTTATCATTGATTTGTGGCCGAGGTTCTGATAGTTAAATATTTATTTGTAATCTTTTATTTGTGTGTTGTAATGTTTCTGTAACTAGGGCACCATCTTGCAAAAGGCGAGACATGTGGTGATGGTCGTCGCGGGAATGCGCGATATTTGAATGCCAACAAAACGGAAGTTGACCACCAACTTATTTCCCCTGATGACGTTTAGATTGATTTCCCTTTACATGGGCAGTCTGCTATCGCGCATTTACGCGATAATTTACGATTGCGTGTTTCTCAGATTCCCCAGACCTGTATATGTACTGATTCTGCCTTTGAGACTGATAACGTCACTTAATCTAGTGATTGTCAAAATAAAGAAATTGATAGAATATTTCATTAGCTCTTTTACACGCATAAGTATATGATAAAATATTATTACACATTTTTTTATCCCATCCCTGATCTCAGCCCTCAGGCCGTTTCAGCCTGAGCCCGAAGGGCTAGTGCTGATATGGTTTACTCGGGCTGAGATCAGGGCTGGGATCAAAAAACCTGTGTAATAATCTATATGTATTGGAATTGATAAAACACTAGTGTATTACTGTATTACAGCATGTAATAATTTAATGAAATGATGCACACAACAATGTCACATAAAAAAGGCAAACTCTTGACATTTTCATTTCAAAAAGCGATTTCAAAGCAATTTTATTGTCATGTGCTAAATAAAATCCAATATTTGTGCTCCTGTATTATTGAAACTATCGGCTTGTTGCAAAAAAGAGATAAAATACTCGGTACAGTCTGCCATTTTATCTATTTTCATCATATAAGAATCTATCATGAGTGTGAGGGTAGGATAGAAAAATCTGTCCCGAGGATTGCCGTTTGCCATCACGAGGCTAGCCGAGTGATGACAAACAGTGATCCTGAGGGACAGATTTTTCTATCCTACCCTCATACGAATAATGGATTCTTTTTCTTGCTCACCACTGTTTTTTTATTTGAAAATAAGCTTCAAGAAGTCCCTGAATACGCTAAGATGCAATTTCACATGATGAAGTCACTTAAACATAACAATGATGTCACTTGACAACAATATGCGTGAGTTCCAATACAACCAATGTATGAAGCCCTCACGTGACAGCCTGGGTAAGAAAGCATGGATAAGATAAGATTTTCTATCCCAGGGTAAAATCTCAGATATCCTTATCCGGTGTGCAAGAAATAAATTTACACGCACCAGCTCACATGTAAAATCCCCTTTTGTATATATATATAGAGTTAATTTTGTTTACTTTCAGAGAAGAAGATCTGAGAACAGTTAACAGAGATGTTTGATTCAATATTCTGTGATATATTTATTATGCATTTTCCAAAACGAGGCTTTACAGAAGAGTGGGCAATCAGTGTCAAAGTCATTGGTAGCCTCAATGAATTCTGTTTAATACCTCAGAAATCATTTCCGGTGTAGCCCAGATTGGGCCTAGTTTTTTAGATGAAATAATTTTTGAATATGGATTTTATTGTATTTGACTTTAACCCTTTTCCCGCCATCCACGTCAATTGTCATCTGCTCTTTTGTCTGTATCTGCTCTGTAAGCCTATATTGCAAACATCATGAACCCAGATCAGACTGCTCCTGAAGGAGCATTTTGATCAGGGTTCATAGTGTTTGAATCCATTGTTGAAAGTATTCTGGAGTCCATTTGAAAATATGCAGCTGATGTAAAGAGCAGACGACATTTATGGGTAAAAAAATCATGGTGGTTAAGGGTTAAAAGTGCCCATGCTCCTGTAAGCCCATGCTGAGTGCATTTTAGGTTGCTTAGGCCAGAATTTTTTTATTAGTTGATTTACAAACCCTCCTACTCTATTTTTCCGGAAAGTAGAAAAAAAAATCTACAATTATTTTTTTTATTTTATAGGATAACTCTAAATACTATTTGTTTCGTTGAAAAAAATAATATATTTTTGAGGTTCTGTCTGTGCATCATTGTTAAAAGTTATTGTCCTATCCAGATTTTAGGAAAATGTTGAAATATTTAAAAATTTAATACAGACAGTTGGTTTACTTTACTAGTTTTACTGTTTGTTCTGGAGATATTTAAAAAAAAAAGCTTTGAAAATGACCAGTCAACTGGTCATTTTAAAAGCTTTGCTTGCTGTCTAAAAAAAGCTTTGAAAATGACTAGTCAACTGGTCATTTTTAAAGCTTTTTTTCTGTCTCCGCGACCCTAAATCAGAGAAAAAGATTCCTGTAAATCAGCTAAAAAAAATTCTGGGTGTACACTGTATGTACTTTTGTTTTTCACTCAGTCCATGGATGCAATTTCGTTATAGATATGGAGTCATCATATGGAGGGGAAACAGTGGTGATCCATATCTGCTGACTTCATGTGTCAGAAGCCAGCTGATTGGGATCTACACTATTTTCAAAAGAGGGTTTAGGGGGAGTTTCGCTGGAAGGCCAATAGTGGTCCCGAATTTTGAAAAAAAGTTATGTACTTAGTGTGCTTACAAGGTAGAATTAGGTATCTATTATTTCGGACTTTGGCAATTAGGACACGAGACATTTTCACTTTTTGCCACAGTATTGAATGACAAGTTACCTATGTTGTTGTTGCTTTATGAGATTGCTAGGGTTTTTTTTATTATAGGACTCATGTTTATGTGCTATACTTTTATTTAATAGATGAGCAACAAAATGGTTGGTTAAAGAAAAGGAGCCAATATGTGCAATATGCCATCTCTGCTCTTTACTGAAAAGGACTATAAACAAACTTGTTAACTATTTTGTGGCATACAGTAGTGACTGGACTGGTGGTCCCTGTGTTTAAAAGGTCTTGTGTATTTGAGCAAACATGACAATGTATACCTGGATCAGCAAGCACATCTGCTCAGGGTTGGCTTTGGCTCTGATTGAATTTCATACGGGCCAGCACATAAGATTTTGGTACTTCTCGCATCAATGAGCAGCGAAGGCTTAGGTGAGCCTGCACATTGGTACAGTCTCACCAGAGCCCTCACTGCTCGCATACTCAAAGTATGGATGTAGATGTACTTGGACCTAAATTTAGACTTTAGCCCTGCTGGATACATTGGAATGTGCATTTAAGGTTATGATCCTGTAATCAATTTTCCATAGACCTCAATACAGAGAAAAGATTCTTTTTCTAGCCCTTAGAATGATTCAATAGGTCTTACTCACTAATTGATATAACAAAAACACCCTGTAATCTTTCAAATTTTAAAAAGAAACCGATACCTCATGTTGCTCTCCGGTTGACCACAGCTGGTCAAAGGGAGGTAACCATTATTTTTAGTAAGGATATGGTCTTAACTGGGCGATATTCATATCAGTTGAAAAATACAAACATCTCATTATATACTAGAGTAAGGAAATTCTGATTCTATAATTCCATGTGCCACCACCACAGGCTATATTAATTTACTAAAGAAATAGAACTCAACTTACCAGTTTCATCAATTTATCCAATCACATTGGTGTTTAGTTGTAACTGTAAGCTCAGTCTACAGACCACAGGCCTCCGATTGGTCAGTATTACAGGAACATAACCTTAAAGGGGGCTCTTGTGTATCTGCGATAAGAACCGAAATCTTTTGTGTTGGCGCATATAAAGATGACTGTCTTGACAAGACACATAGATGTTTGAGAAAGTTCAGAAAGAAGCTTCAGTACCTTATCCCTTTGTATACTTGAAACCCCTAACTGGTACTTTGGCAAACAGTGAAGACCCAGATGAAATGCAGCATAATGCTGCATTTCATCAGTGTCTACACTGTTTGCTAATATCAAAACAATCTTCAGGGACAGGAATATATCATAATTCAGAAAAATTCTTACCTGTGGCACATTAAAGAACACAATGGGCAGTCCAATGCTAATTGTATCAATATGTATTGGAAAATCCATCAGAATACTAAGGGTTAAATATTCATGTGTACCATGATCAGCGTTTCACAGATGGTCTATCTATTTTCCCCCATTTGCTCACTCACTCATGTTTTTATGTTGCTATCTACAAACATTTAATAAAAGAAACTATGGTATTTATTGTTAATGAGGTGCAAATTTCTTGAAGATTATTTTATGTACACCAGGACATGTCACTTTCAGACTATAAATGAGAACAGATATCCATTTATAATGCTATGTTTAGGGTACATATGAATACATAGGAATGGACCATGTTATTTAAGAAATTAATTCATTTTTTGGAATGTTCATGGAATCATGAATGCTTCCGGTCTCTTGCAAAGTAAGTTAACTTTGCAAGAGACCCGAAGTATTTATGATTCCATGAACATTCCAAAATTGAATTTATTGCTTATATTTACATTTTATTATAAACGTCTGAAATACAAAAAATATTATTAAGTTAGGAATTAAAACAGTTTTGTTTTTAAAATATAATCGTATTGACGGTTTTGTCAGAGTGTAAAAGGGAAAAGCGGAACAGCCAGCTTGAACACGGACAGCCAATGGAGCAAACAAGAGGCTTGTTTTGCACATGCGACTCAGGTGTGGCTTGCTGTCAATCACAATACCAGTGCCACTTCTGGTGAATGAGTTTGATGTATGAAGCGTTTTGCAAAGGCATGTGAGCTTGACAGCTGTCAATCTAATTTGTGTAATTCACGAGGCTAAAATTGGTTGCAAAAATCTAAAGGTTCATTAAAGGATTGCTTCGAAAATGTAAATATAAATGAATTGTTGACATAAGAAGAGTGGCTGGGATAGCCATTAAGCTATGCACATTGGGAGCCTGGACCATGTCAGCCACTCACCCTTACTTTTATAAATGAATCGTGTTTTAAAGGGACAATTTTACAAAGGAATTATAGAATTATTATTCCTTTGAAAAATACCATGGTAAAAAAATTTAGAGTCACAACATGATCATGCTATATCAAAATCCATGTTATAGCGAAGTGTATTGTAAAGGGGCTGCATGTGCAGTGTGGAGCAAACAGAACATTCATTCCCCGGTAGTAACAGTGTATCTCTGATTGATGCAAAACAATGTAATTCATTGTCAAACATTCACATTGGCTGGTCAGCTCTTCCCTTTTACAATCCAACAAAACCATTAATATGATTAAACATTTAATTGTTATGTATCCTAAAGTTTAAATGAATTTTAATTATATATGAGCCACAACATTTGATTTCCAACAATGTGGCATTTTGACAAGTGCAGACTCAGAGGAGCCTGTGCAGCATTCTGTAAGCTTAGAAACTCCAAATGATGTTCAGTCAGTAGCTTAACCGTCATAAAATATTCAAGCGACAAGCAAAGGCTCTGATCAGACTGCGCATATGCACAGGCTGGTCCTAGGCTTTGTTGGTCGCGCATACCACATTGTTTGAAATCTCATGTCGCGGCTCATATGTTGTTTATAAAAATGTAAATATAAGAGATGAGTTTCCTTTTTTCAGATGCTCATGAAAGGGCGACTGCCATGGGTTCAGTTTAAAATTAACATGTCTTTCACTTTTGAACTTAACCCATTGCTTTCAGCCTACCATGAACATCCGAAAAACAAAAATTAATTTCTTAAATCAATATCGATTCATGGTGTGAATGAAGAACAGTGTAGATCCTGATCAGCTGGCTTCTGATGGATCTGCACAGTTTTCAAATGGGCCTCGAAGCAATAAAACCTGACTTCTGGAGTTTGCGAACACAAAGGTGCAGCTCAGCCTGTGCAATCTGATAAGCACCTTTGTTATTTGCATTTAGGAAAGTATCATGTCTAGACTTGCTACAGGTGAAATATCAATTTTCTAACTTGTCTCTGTAGCTGAGCTGGCTGGTTTAGAATCTCACTTTATCGGAAACTGGAAGACAGGTTTTCTTGTGTCACGACCCAAATAAGGGTGTATAACTTTGAAAAAGTGCACCATGTGCTTAATAGATAAAATAAGGTATATCAATGTAATTCTCACATTCCATATTTAACTCTATTGCACTCAGAATGGCCAAAATTCCTGTGGATTTTTGGCCATTTTTAGTGCAAAAGTGTTTAAGGTAAATTTTGAATGCAAAAGTGTTAAAGAGAAATTTTGAGTGCAAAAGTTTTAAAAGTAAATTTTGAGCCATTGCATGAAAAAACCAACAAAATCATATATTGTAAAAAATATTCATGGCATCAAAATTTGGTGATTTTAATTGACTGATATTATGATAGTGGCGTAGTTTAATGTTGGGGGTTTCTATATTTGATGCCCTTTAAAGTTGCTTTTTAATCTCATTGGGGCTACTCTTAAAGAGACTAAGTTTGCAACTATGAACATTTTTCGGAATCTTTTATTTTCTTTTTAAATCATTTGTAAAAGTAGAATTAAGTTATGTTTTCAGAATAAATCTGTTCACTATAGCTGAAAAATGCACGGAAAAGTGAATTATCTTATAAAAACAGGCGTGTTGTTAATTATTTACGTCCCTCCAATAATTATAGACAGTTAATTTTAACATAAATGCTGTTGTTTTGATACTGATAATTTGTTAAGATTTAAGAAATTGGTAAAATGGATACCTGAATTTTTGTTTTTTTACTGTGTTCTTGAAAAAAAGAAACATTAGTTCTAAAGTTAAAATATCAAAAGTTACAGACTATACAGCTTTAAAGGAAAGACTATGCTCCCAATGGGGAGCATATTCTTTCCTGTAATAGTAGTCTCTCCAAGATGTGGCTTTCTCAATGTGGAAACACACTCTACTGTTGAAAAATTTGTTTACTGATACAGATACTAACATACTAAGGGTGTGTGTCCATTTATTGAATTTGAAACTATTTTGCGGTCACATATTTTGGCGATTTTTGTTTAAGACACCAAAAGCGCCAAATAAAAATGCCCGCCAAAAGTAAGTGTTTTACAGTATGTGCCCATAGAAGACTAAGCTCAGCCTGGGCATTCCCCCAGTTTGATGATCAGTGTTTATGCTTGAAGAAATCAAGAGGTGCAAAGTGGGTGCATTATGAATACAGAGCAGTCCCTTCATGACACATCTCGTTAATAATAACAACCATGTTGTGGCTTTCAAATGTTTTTACCATCATGTAATTTTACAAAAGAATTACAGGAAAATGACCATAAAATGGTCATTTTCCTATAATTCCTATAAAAAATTGTCCCTTTATTACACAGTTTACTTATAACACAGTCCATTCTTATGGATCCCAAACACAGCATTATTAAGGGACTGCACTGTACTCTGACATCACTTGACAGAGTTGATGCCCTGTCTGGCCTAGATTTTCACTGAGCTCAAATTTCATCGTGCTCGTTTTGTTATGGGCTGGTTTCAAATTTAACCATATTCCTGCCAATATTTTTGTCCTGAAAATGTCTGCTTATTAGCTCTACTGCATATTTTAAAATTAAGGCCATCCAGAACATTTTTACCATGGAAGCAAACACCATGAATCCAGATCAGACTGTTCCTACGGGAGTAGTCTGATGGGTCCATAGACTTAATTAGAGTTTGCAATATAGGCTTTTAATGTATGCAAGCAGATGAAAGACCAGATGAGAATTGTTGTGAATGGTGGGTAAAGTTTCAAAATCATGTTTACTGTTATGTCTTATACCAATATTATTGGCAGTATTTTCAATATGCAAATTAAAGCTGGAATTAAAAGTGTGAATCAGTCTTCTTGTAAGTCCTTTAACTTTTTCCATGCTAGCTGCAACTTTTTGTGTCTGTTGATAACTTTTGCAAACCCTATGTTGGTCCTGATCTGGTTCAAAACAGTTTGACACTCTGATATTGTTCCTGAAAAAATCTTTTGAAAAAAAGTCAACAGACAACAAAAGCATGAATGTACTGATGAAGTCTTTGTTGCTTCATAGTCCTCTATAAGCTGCCTAAACTAGGACCCGGGGTTATCAAACTTTTTTTCATGCTCAACTTAACTGAGCATGATATTTATTTTGTTCATACATGTTAAATTGCCAACAATTGTTGACATTTTAACATTTATTAGCAAGATAAATACAACACCCGTGAGTTTTAAGTAAGAAAAACACTTTTTTTCACCATTTTACCTTTTAATTATGAGCTATAATTGAAATTTCATACTCAGTTTACTTGAGCATGAAAAAAAAATGTAGCCGTGGGTCAAGCCTGCTAAGCTACAGGGACCTGCTAGACTTAAAATTTTTAACCAAGCAAGTGAGGCAATTATTTTTTTGAGCAAGTGAAAATCTTGCTGCTCAGTGTATGAGAAAGGGATTCCCTAGCTTGAACTGCCTTTTATGAATATAGATGTCTACTGAGCCTCCTGATAAGAGTATATTTGTTTGTTTTGAAGCTTTTTGTCCCAGTCAACACTTTTTCAGTCATTTTTTTAGTCCAAATTTTATTTATACCTATTTACCCTTATCCGGCAAATATTTTTTGTCCTGAACATGTTGTCTTCTTTTTACCTCTGCTGCATATATTCAAGTGTACTTCAAACTAGATTTTATCATGGACCCTGATCAGACTGCTCTTCAAAGAGTAGTCTAATCTGTGGTCCATTTTGTTATCAAAAAAGGAACAATCACTGACCAAACTATGACACTGTGTGAATGAGACATCAAGAGAAACATTGATCCACTGTTTTGAAAAGCTGTGTTGGTAGATTTCAATCACTCAAGAATTCAACTTTGGCCACAGAAAAAATTTCAATATTCAAACTTGGTCCAATCCCCAGTTTTGTTGTGTTTTTTATAACAACCTTTGCTTGCATGGCAGTGACTGCAGATAGTATGGAAAGTATGCATTTATGTGGGTTAAAGTTTTCAGGATTAATTCTGAATTCAGGATTTTGAGGCTGACTTTCCATAGAAAGTCAGCCTCAAAATGCTGAATTCAGCTGATTATAATAGCTTCTCTGATTGGTTTTCAGATTATCTAAACACAATTAATCATTTAAACTTTAAATTATTCATTTTTGTTGGCATCATGTAAGTTTAAAAAAAATGAATTTCTAAAGTTCAGGATTTGGGAAATTTTGAAAATATCACCCATGCAATTAGCACTTTTATCATATGATGTCGCGTCTGTGAGTGAAATAACATCATGCAATAAAATCGATAAACCACTAGTGGATCTTAGATTCACAGGAAACATTATGATGTCCATAACAACGTCATTAAATGATGACATAGTGACAAAATTATAACGTTTTTACTGCAGAAATGAGATTTCAAAGTAATCTTAATGTCATATGATAATTGAATCTAACATTCATGCTCCTGTATTATTGAATTTATTAATCTCGTTGCAAAAAGAGATAAAATGCTCGGCAAGCCTCACATTTTATCTCTTCCTCAACTCGTTTAATAAATTCAATAAAACATGGGCACTCATGTAACAACTTAGGAGAAAAATGAACAGAAACAGTGTGCTCGTTGATGAGATGATGAAATAAGGAAACAAACATAAGGCAGAACAAATCAGATTTCCATTTTTATTTAATCATAATAATGTCATTACAATAGATCATATGGGCCTTGGTGCGATGAAACCTGTCTTTAAGGTTCTGACAAAGTGAGACTCAAACCAGTCTCCTCAGCTACAGAGACTAGCTAGTAAAATTGATATTTCGCTAAAAGCAACTTTTGATATATGATAATTTCCAATAAATGAATAACAAAGGTGCTGATCAGACTGGGGGATGAGCAGGCTGGTTTGCACCTTTGTTGTTAGTAAACCCTGAAGGCAGGATTTTTTGTGTTTAGGCCCAATTATCATGAAGAAACCTATCTTTAGAATGTTCAAATAGGTAAGAATTATACAGAACTGTTTAGCTTCAGAGACCAACTAGAAACTTGAACAGTTGACTTGGCTTGTACAGTATAGCTAGGATAAACAGCCTCAAAAGTTAAGCACCATTAACTTCCCAGGTTAACTTCGTAGCTAAATTTTTCCAGAACAAGGTTATGTGATGTAAGTAAAGCTTATAGATAAATATACCTGCATCATATAGGGACAAGATAGTGAAATAATCATGCTACTTTGCCAAAGTATGTGATGGTGAGTTCAACAACTTATAGCTTATGATATAACTTTTATCATTGCAACTTTGGATACGTGAATAATTGTTGAAAATTTTGTATAAAAAAGGCACACAATTTGTTTCAATATGTTGAGGGTAACCTCTTTGAAGATTTTGGGGCGTTGGCGTGAAGTTTTGAGAAGTCGCGAAAACTCATGACTTTGTAGCCAAATCTGGATATCATATGTATTTTATAAATTTCATGTAGATATGCAGAGTTTCACAAGAGCTAAAGATTTTACATGTCAATAAAATTTCTTCACGGTAGATTGAATATTGTGGCAGCAAAAATATAGGGGGTGCTTAACTTTTGACACCATGTATATACTGTGTATGCAGAAAACAACAATGCCAATGATCAGACTGGACAGTGGTGTAGTCTGGCCTGTGCCTTTATCATTAGCATACAACAAAACCAGATTTTCTTATGACATGACTCAAATATATAACCTTCAAGACTTGCTTCCTTAAACCTGATTTTGATGTATGCTAACAACAAAGAGCTGACTGCGCAACTGCTAAGTATAATCACTGTCATTGTTATTATCTATTTGAACAATACTAAGATATGCTCTCAGTGAAAAGTGAAACTTGCAAGAGTAGTTTGTGATATACATATGTATGCCAATATTTAGTGGTGAACCGTATTTAGTCATTTCAACTATAACATGCCAGTTTTGCACAATCCCAAAAATTAAAATTTAACCAATTCATACGATTTTGATACTTATAAGAGCTGTGAATGCTCAAACCAGCCTGATCATAAGCATGGTCTCGCCAGAGCCTTCACTGCTTTCACATACATAAAAGGGATACTATCTAAGTATCGTTCACAAATGTCACATATCATACTGCATGGATACACAGACCGATATGCACCATTATTTTTCAACTTTCACAGAAAACATGATTTCCCAAGATTAGGACCATAAATCATGTACCTTGTCTATCCTAGGCAAGTGAACTTAATTGCTATTATGATCATTGATTCACATGTTAAAAGTAACTGCGAAAATTTGTCTAATAGCAGTATTGCAATTATTTATATAATCACAGAATTGTGATTATTTGTCTAATCACAGTATTTGTTTTGTCACAGTATTGTGATTATTTTTCATATCACAGTATTTGTTTTGTCACAGTTGTGATTATTTGTCATATCACAAACTTTTGTTTATCACAATATTGCAATTATTTGTCTAAATATCACAGAATTCATTGCACATCTGCAGAAAATCTAACGTCAACAATATTGTGCTGAGCTGAGGCCACTTCCAATCACCACTAGTCATCCATCAGGATTCTGAAAAAGAAATGACAAACATATTTAACAAAGCCAACAAATACATAAGAATAATACTTGCCATATTTGCCGAGTTATTTTTATACACTAGTCCAGCTATCAAGTTAAACCGTCATCTATATCCATATCCATACATTGTGTGTGCAAACAGGAAAGGCTCTAGTGAGCCTAAGCAGATACATAGACTCACCACTGATCGCATATGTGATTAATATAGGATATTTATTTTTTTAGGTGAATACCAAATATTTTTTTCATAGTTTGCTGAAAACATCAGAATTTTCATGAGTGCTTAGCACGAGTGAAAATTTTGATGTTTTCAATTCACGAGATGACATATATTTGGTATTTTGATACTGAAAAGAAGTTAATTTTCCTTTTATTTTATACTTTTTAGAATATTTACGGTTAATCAATTATCCCTGCTTCAAGCCGAATCACAATAATATAGAAGAAGACAAAGGAGTATTTGTGACAGAATACTGGAAACAATCTATAGTCATCTGGAGTTAAAGATGAAAAGAAATTTCTTCAGTATCAAAATGCGAGACAAGTGACGTCATAAGTGACGTCATTAATGTTTGATGACGTTACGTAACATAGGTTACATGCATTACCTTACTCACTGAAGCAGGAGGTGCTGAATATTCAAAATCGAAACTTCAGCAAATCTGAATTATTTTGGTACCAAAATGTTCCTCATGTTCTAACTAAGAAAATGCCTACCCACAGTTGATGTTTTTGTTCACAAATAAGAAAGTTATAGGCGTTTGAACTTTCAAAGGGAGCTGCATTAAGTGAATGGAAAAGTCAGAGGTTATCCAAATAAGTGATATCAATCACTAATGAAAATATAGGCTGATATTGATATCAAATCATTTCACTATGTGGAAACGCAATTTTTATTTGTTTTAGATATGCATTTGTTTTACTGCTAAGTACAAATATATAAGCAGGTATATGTATGTTAATAGTAACTTGTATATGGACCATAAATTCCCATTTTCTATTTAGTGAATATATCCTTGAAACTTTTATATTACTAGCAGAACCAATACAATTTTAGGGTGCAAACGTTGGCAAACATATGACAAATAGTTGTATTAATATTCAATACCATTCCCCTAATTGGTTAAAGACCAATTAACTATTCAAGTGTTACAACATGCAATGAATATAGTGTTGATATTTTTTCTTATTCTGGTCTTATCAGACTATTGGGTTCTAACACAAAACACCATTCAACTTGAGCTGGTGCGAGTGAGCGCACTGGTTATCATCTTTGGCAGGTATGTCCTAATTACGTACTCTACATTCATTACCAATAAAAAGTAGTGCTATGTACCGGATTACCGAGGATGCAAAGTTGTTGATTTTTTTTATTAAAATTCACGCAATTGCCAACACAATCAAGCCTAGTCTGCTTTTCAGATTTCATAACAGCTTTTGTTCTGCTGTTTGTAGCTAGCAAGATAACAACAAATATAACCAAAGAATTCTACATTACAGATCACAGACCAACCAGGCAAAGAACTCAGACATCCACAGGATAGCAAGAATACATTTAAAGTATAGCAACCAGTGACCCTCTTTTTCTCCATTAAGATAATTGCAAAGCCTGAATGGACACTAAGACCTACATCACTAAACAGGCACTTAACACCCCACACGATGGGAGCAACAACAAACAATGACCAACAACAGAATCACCACCTTAGAATATATTTGACAGGGTAATTCATATATATTTTTAAAGAAATATGGTTCATTAGGATGATTTGGTTATGGCAGGAATTATAAATGCGTTGTTAAACTTTCTTTTAACTGCCATCATAATATGCCTGGATGTTTTTCTTGATCTCCAAATGCTACATTTTTCATTTTATAAAAGACATAACTACATATGACATAAGGTTTTTTTCCAATTACATGATCATTGTAATCAATCGGAACCAGCAAGAAGGTATAAAGCATAACTACAAACTTAATATAGAAAAAAGAAAATACTTGCAGTTTATGAGGTTGTTTACAGGACTATAAAATACTACAAAATCTAGCAACAATCAAGCCATGCCTATTCTATCGCTATCATTTTAAAGAAATGTGAGCTAGATCATTGTGCATCTAGAATTTGAATTGATTGGTATCCTGGGTCAGGTGTGGTACTTGATTGTATCCATTCCTGATCTTTGCACCCTTACTTACTTTGATGTCATATATACACCTTTCTTTAATGTGTAGCCCTTTTTGCTTTGTTTTTCGGATCATCGCACACAGACAAAGAATGATATATTTCATTCCTTCATTACTATTTTTATGATAGCCTATGAACTGTGATTGTGGCATTTTCTAGGCATACATATATGTACTTGAATAACCAAAGACTTGAAGGTTGAGATAAATTAATTACCATTCCAAGAGCCTAGATTTCTTGATGGTGACTCTGATTGGTTCCAACTTAGCTGGCTTTGTCTTTGCCTCACTCAGCTTCTGTCGCTTAGATTCATGATCTTTATGGGATTTGTCCATTACCTCTGGAGCTTTCCTTTTGATACCAGCTGACGATTTCTTGTCTACTTTTAATGACTGAAAATATAAAAAATAAAACAATATGATGGACTGCATTTCCTTGTTTATATCGTACATGTTTTTAATATAAAATGCCAAACTGATACACATTTGGGTAATTGTATGCATCGCATAAGAGACAAACCAATCTTACAGCGTTTATTCCTAGCTATCTAGTGTGGCCCCATGCCTAATAATTGTCTGATACTTGGGACATAGATGTTTAGTTCACATAAAAGATCCCTAACTGATCGATGCATCACCTCCTAGTTAATACTAATTAAGATATAATAAGGAGATAAAACAAAGTTAAGGTCTAAACAGTACATAAAACTGACTACTAGAGCAGAACAAATCCAACAGTTAAACCCTGGTGGGTCTGACCACAGGCGCAACATCAGGCCCCAACCCTCTCATCTATATATGTCTTTAAGTTGGAAACGTCATATAGTCTGAGGTCGGACCTGTTGGCGTGCAATTAAAGAGGAAATCAAAGTTGTGAATAGTGATTGGGTTGACCGCCAAGCATGCAGTTTGTTGCAATACAGTAATATTATAACCTATCTTTTTATAATGAGAAATCATTTTAATAAAATGCATTGAAAAATTATTAGTGCCAACATTTTTTCTTTAATTTATACACTACTTATGTCATAATACAACTCTGGCTCTAAAAAGTCCCTGGCGCAAGAGAAATTTAAATCTGACATGGAATTTAGATATAAAATCATAGTATTGGTCATAAAATTAGAAGAAGTTTTGAAAACACCAAAGACAATTCACATTTAATGGACCACAAAGAATGAGTTAACAATGTTCAGAAGAATCACTGCCTTAGAATGAACAGCAGTCAATGCCACCAAAGGTAGCGTATCAAGGCTCATCGTATTTCACAGGTCAAATCTTAACCTCTGAAACCTCTTTAGGTGAAAACAAGAAACATTAACTTTCTTTATCATATTAGTTACAAAACTTGTAGGTCTTGATTTTTTATTGTCTTTCGCATGTGGTGCCCATGTAAAAGACTGACACGTTAATGCTATCATACATATAAGACATCATGTGTGAACTGTTACGCTTTAGAGTCCATGAATTACAATAATCTTCTACGGCTTTACCACTGACAAAAATACTTTTTCACTTCACTCTATGAAATAAATTTTATATTCATTCCAAATATTTGAATAACTACTATATATGAAGCCATGACGTATTTTATTGTATACAACAATAAAATACTTGAAAATATAACTTGATTAGGTTGTATATTTCATTTAGTAATAGTTTCAAAACGAAAGAAAATAGAATATTCTCTTTTTACAATTAACATTTATACTTTTTTATTTAATACATCATTTGAGTCTCTTTAAATCACAATGTTTTCAGTATTTAATCGATTTATAAACATAATAAAAATGACTTGATTGAAGGGAAAGGGCTGACCTCTTGGCTCTCGTTTGTGGTGTCTAACTGTGAGTTTGTCACTTTCCCATTGGTATCCTGGGTCAGGTGTGGTACTTGATTGTATCGATTCCTGATCTTTGCACCCTTACTTACTTTGCTGTATCTGTGAATGTTCTACTTATGATAATACAATTTTCAACATCATAAGTTGAAATGAAAGTCAAAATTACAGGGTCAGAGCAACAAGGTACTTTAGTCCAATTTTTTTATTTTGAGAAAAACGCAAAAAAAATTGGCAATTCTCAAAATATGTAGACTTTTCTTGCAAAAATGAACAAGATATGTTTGAAATAATGAATTCAGGAGATTTTGCAATGATTTTACTGCTCTAAATGAGAAAATTTGATTTTTAGCCAAATCGTTTCTGCAACAAGGGATATAACTCCGCTTTTATAAAACTAAAAAAAAATGCATACTGAAAGTTTATGACAGTCCATCAATACTAAAAAAGTGCATGATACTGTGATAAAAGCTTATTTCTTACAATTACAACAGCGAAAACCTGGATACAACAGTTGATTTACGTAAATTTCATAAAATTAAACAGATTTCAATGACACAAAGGTCCTAACTCCATAGTTTTGATTTCATGTTGTATAAAATTAGCTTAGTGATTCCATTGGACCGGAAATAATGACTTGCAGGCAAAATGTTGCTATGTGAGGCTCAATGTGCAAAAATAATCATTATAAGGCAATAAAACCTTGAAATAAAACTGAATAATATGGAGTTAGGCCCTTTGATACATAAACATCCGACCTTTGTGAAAATGATATAGTCCTATGTATTTCAATTTTTTTATAGTAATTTGATGGCCAAAGGGAGTTAATACGGTGTGAAAATGGTTTTTATACATAAAAAAGTGGCTAACTCAATTTTGCCCAAAAGTGGACTAAAGTACCTTGTTGCTGTGGCCCCTTCAATTTTACAAATGAATGGAAAACTTTTATATACTTACACCTAGCCACTGAGAAAGTCTCTGACGTTTAGCTTCCATTTCAACTTGAGCTTGCTCAACTTGCAGGTCACATGGTCTTTTCTCTGCACCTGTAGTTCTTGGTGTCAGAAGTTTATTCAAATTCCAGGAGACACTGCAAGGAGCTGCTCTTGAGTTTGTTGTAGAAGTTGTAGAAATGGGTACTGTAACCCTCTTGGTATCATGTGTTGTGACTTTCATGAGGTTGTCAGCTTTACTTCTTTTAATAGATTGAGCTGGTATCACTACTGGAACAGTTACTCTGGTATTCCTAGATGATTCAGATGTAGATTGTTCAAATCCTTGCAGTAGTATCTGTCCAACAAGATCAGTTGATGATATCATCGTTGGTTTTACTGCTGGTTTAGTTGGTTTTGCCTCAACTATTGGTCTAGGAGGCTGTTTTGTATCTGGTACTAATGTTGGTTTTACTGCTGGTTTAGCTGGTTTTGCCTCAACTATTGGT
The DNA here is from genome assembly GCA_964019695.1 of Loripinus fragilis. Classification (NCBI taxonomy): domain Eukaryota; kingdom Metazoa; phylum Mollusca; class Bivalvia; order Lucinida; family Lucinidae; genus Loripinus; species Loripinus fragilis. The sequence goes on from OZ026525.1 coordinate 43,970,103, forward strand.
CTAGGAGGCTGCGTTGTATCTGGTTCTAATGTTGGTTTTACCAGTGGCTTGACTTGTTTTGACTCATGTGTGAAACTAAGAGGATGAGATGCCTGTGGTATTCTTATACTTTTTGAATCTCCTTCATTTCTATGAGTCCATCTCTCTGGGTGAGTCACTGTTATATCTATAATACAAAACAAAATCGCTGTTACGTTTGAAGATAGTGAGTAAATATCTATTATATCTTAAATACAGTAGAAAACAACTGTTACATAAAAACAAATGATGAATTACACTGACTGATGATAATCAAATAGATTCTATATTATCTTTTCGCCTGCTAGTGTCGTCTGCTGATAACCAATACCAGATAAGGGCTAACAGAAAATGTAAGCCTGATCTTGATTCAAGTGATGTGGCATTCTTGAAATATTATTTGAAATCCTTTATTTTAAAATTCAGCAAACAATTTAATTTTCTGCAAGGAGTGTGGAAACAATGAGCTATCAGCAGCATAATCACCATTTTGGAATAGAAAGTTGTCACAATATATAACAAAACTAGGACAAAAACCAAGCACTTGATTAAAATCATCTGAAATGAATGTGATCTTCGACAACCCTTGTGCATTCTGCAAGTAGTTATTGTAGTTAAGTATAAAATAAAGTAATACCTGATCTTGCTAAAGACTTGTTCTCATCAGCAACCAGATCATTCATGACCTCAGCAATCTGTGGGTCTGAAAAAAAAAACAAGGTACCAATAATAATACTTATAACATTTATTTATACACAGACCAGCTAGTAACAAAATGGAGCTTATAGTGTATAAATTTATCTATAGACATATATACTAAAAATGAATCCTTTAATTCTTACAGAAAATAATATACACACATGTAAAAAGATGATAAACGTAGTATAAGATGGTGCCAATACGGAGCCCAGTCCTTTTCTGTAAAGCTGGAAAATATTATTTAAATACAATCAAGCCACTAGCCACAATCCTATCAAAATTCAAAGCCGTACAAAATTGCTTAAACGCTGTTATATGGCATCCCAGGCTACCCAGGCGTGATCCATTCCATACCTACTGCATTCAAGATTGCAGTGGATACGGAATGGACCATGCCTTGGTCATAAAGGATGGTATATGGTTGCACTATTATGCAGTTAAACTCAGGATGCATTTTACCAATACTTTCAAGAAGGAGTTGAAACAGCCTATTATTGAATTTCTGGAAATGTTTTTTTGCTCGGAAAGCATCATGTTTTGCTGATTGACAGAACAAATCAACATTTGACTTTTTGTTTATTGTTACTCCTATTGTGGGAGTCTGTAATTGTTCTGGGTTTGTTGTACGTTACTTTACGTCCATTCTAGTATTGCAATCATCTTGATGGGGAAGAGAGAGCTGGTTGCTTTGCTTTATTTGTCTTCCTGGTGTCTTGTGATGGTTGAGCGGCTCTTCCTCATGGTGCCATAGGGTTATCTGCGGTTTGTGATTGTGGTATTTCCTGATCATACTCACATACTATTTTCGGCCTGCTATGGTCAACATAACCTATTATTGGCGTACATATTGTCAACAAAACCTTTTCCTTGCATATAGTTTGTTCATAATTACTATTCTGGCCTTTTAAATAGTGTTCAACATAACCTATTCCTGGCATTCATTTTGCCAACAAAACCTATTCCTGGCATATGTGTTTTGTTCACAGTTACTATGCTGGCCACTTCATAAGGTTCAACGTAACCTATTTCTGGCATACGTTTTGTCAAGCAGTGAAACCTGGTGTTTTCGGAATGAATTAAATCTTCCAAAATTAAATAATACATTGTTGTTGACAATTTGTTTAAGACAAAAAAATCATTATAACCTGATTTTTCTTATCACTTACTTTGACTTTGGGCCTCGTCGTGAGAAATCCTGTTTGTAACAAGGTAAATCTAAACAACCTTCAGAGACTAACTAGAGTATTTTGGAATATAAAAAAAGTTTAGATATTATACTATCTAGTGTCTCTGAGATAGTAAGAGGAAAGAAGTGACTTACCCTGCATGTAGCGGAAACTACTGAAAAGGTAGGCGAGAAAATGGTCATAATACAAAAGAGAACCACCCACCTTGCCTAAACTTTGAGGATGATTGCAGGAAGGGTCATATGAAGAACAGAACCACTTACCATACATATTGTGGTAGCTACTGAGAAGATAGATGCATCGGTCAAAAGGAGAATACAAAACCGTTCGCCATGTTTATTGTGGTAGACACTGAGGAAGTTGGTACAGAGATGGGGCATAAGATGAAGAGAGCCACTTACCATATACATTGCCATATTGAGGTAGTCACTGAGAAGATGGCCACAGAAATAGGTCAGAGCAAGAATACAGAATCATTCAATGTGTGTATAGTGGTAGAAACTGAGAGAGTGGCTAGATTTAACCTTGGCAACATGAAGAACAACCCCTTACCATACATTTTGTGGTAGTCACTGAGAAGATGGCTTCAGAAACAGGTAAAGGAAGAGTGCAGAACCATTTGCCATGTGTATAGTGATAGACACTGAGAGAGTGGCTAGATTTAACCTTGGCAACATGAAGAACAACCCCTTACCATACATTTTGTGGTAGTCACTGAGAAGATGGCTTCAGAAACAGGTAAAGGAAGAGTGCAGAACCATTTGCCATGTGTATAGTGATAGACACTGAGAGAGTGGCTAGATTTAACCTTGGCAACATGAAGAACAACCCCTTACCATACATTTTGTGGTAGTCACTGAGAAGATGGCTTCAGAAACAGGTAAAGGAAGAGTGCAGAACCATTTGCCATGTGTATAGTGGTAGTCACTGAGAAGGTGGGTTAGATAGGTTATAGAAAGAGGGGATACCTCTTACTATACATATAGTGGTAGACAGTAAAATAGTGGTCACAGAAATGGGCCATATGAATAGAAGAACCACCTACCAAGCATATAGTCTTGTAGCCACTGAGAAAGTGGGTACAGAGATGGGTCAAATGAGGAGAATCACTTACCATACACATTGTCATATTGGGGTAGTCACTGAGAAGATGGCCGCATAAAAAGGTCAGAGCAAGAATACAGAATCATTCAACAGGTGCATAGTGGTAGAAACTGAGAGGGTGGCTAGAGGGAACCTTGGTAACATGAAGAGCAACCCCTTACCATACGTTTTGTGGTAGTCACTGAGAAGATGGCTTCAGAAACAGGTAAAGGAGGAATGCAGAACCATTTGCCATGTGTATAGTGGTAGTCACTGAGACGGTGGTCACTGAGATCGGTCATAGAAAGAGGAGAGACTACTTACTATACATATAGTGGTAGACAGTAAAATGCTAGTCACAGAAATAGGTCATATGAAAAGAAGAACCACCTACCAAGCATATATTCTTGTAGCCACTGAGAAAAGTCTCCAAATCTTACTGTCGCGAAATATAAGTGTGTAGACACTGAGACTGTGGTCACATTTAGTGTCATAAATAAGTTATATATAAGGAGAGAAGAAATTCACTCACCATGCAAAGAGTCGTAGACAATGAGAGAGTTGTCACAGAAATTATTGCGAGGAAAAAGAGGTAAACACTTACCATATAGATAGTAGAAGACCCTTAAGGAATGTGGTCACATAGATAGGCCAGAGGAAAAGAAAGTACCCATGCATATGGTAGTAGACGCTGAGAAGGTGATACAAAGAGGGGTCAGAGAAAGATGAGATAACCACTCACCATGCATATAGTGGTAGACAGTGAGAAGATGGTCACAGAGATGGGTCATAGGTAGAGATTCATGGAGATTCAACTTGACAGCATCAGGAATTACCTAACAGAAGTAAAGCGCGTTAAGAAGACATTCAAAAGATAGAAAGTCAAGAGAGACCATGACTGTGAAGAACAGAAGGTCACGTGGATTAGATCAGAAACAAATGATAGGCTCTAAAATTTTGCTACATGTAGCAGAATGAATTTTGAAAAAATGAAGCAAAATTGAAATGTTTCAAAACCTACTTAGCATTTGAAACTTCCAAGTTGATGTTTCAAAGCCACGGTAAAACAATCATGTCAAAGAACAAAATGGTTTGAGGATTAGATCAGCAATACATGAAGAGAGCAAAACTTGTACTATGTTGTTATAATAGGGGGAATTTTGAAGAAAAATAAACAATTATAGAAAAGTGTTTCAATGTCACAATTTGCAGTCGTTTTCAGTAGATTTAAGTTTCATAAACAAAGAGAAAATACTATTAATCGTAATGGTAAGACTGTGAGGCCACAAAGGAAATAGTGTTATTAAATGAAGAATATTTGAAGCCTCTGAGGAAATGCATAAAATGGGTTATCAAGTAAAGGTATATTTTAAATATAAATTGCAAAACAGATGTATTCAAAACTGTATATCGAACATTTGGAGATCTTCGATGAAACATAAAATGGTAAAGGCTGATTAACACAAAACATTAATGGCTATGCAGTATGTAATGAGAATGCATAAGGATTATTTGAAGTGTCTACAGAAATGATGAAACCTAATGAATAAGAATGTTGGCATGAAAATAGCCAAATTAATTGATTAATAATAATGAATAAGGAAAGTTTGATTTTTTTTTCAATATGGAGAAAAGTAGTAAATCAGGATGTTAAAATAGAAGAATTGCTTGCCAAAGAACAAATTATGAGAACGCATTTAGAAAGTTTGGAGAATAAAATGACTTGAAAACCCCTTGTTTTTTAGGTTGTAAGGTCTAATATCCAAGACACAAAATAAAGTAAAGGTGTTGAGTGGAAATAATATTGCATGACCTTGTCAAAGAAAATTGAGAAGCATAGTTCATTCAGGAGGGTCTGGATGGGGTATAATGATTAGTGAATACTGGCTCTTTTTTATAATGAATAATGAGCCAAAAAAATGAATAGTGAATAATGAGGGCCTAAAAATAATAATTACAACTGTCATAAAATTTATTGAGATCCGCTAATCTGATTGGTCAAGAACGGTCATCTGATCGCATTGACCTGTTTTTCATTTTCCAATGAACCCGGTCCGTATTCATGAGGGGGGCGGGGCCATTCACGACAGAACTACTTTTGTGATACTGTGCAATGCTTCAATGAAGAGAAATGGACAGCCTGCAACTACTGACACTTTACCTTGCACCTACACCTATATTTTCAGGTAGAAAAGCAAAGATTAACTTACATACGACGCCTAAATGAACAATGAACAGTAGTCATACCGATCGGCCGTCTGCTGCCATGCGCGGTTCCAGAAATTTTCGTCATGGGGGGGGGGGGGTCCACGTCAATCTGACAAAAAAAAAAACTCTGACAGCGTTGTTTGTTTGTTTTTGTTTTTTGCTTTTTTCTTAGTCCTCGGCTTATTTTACAGAAGTCAAATGGTTAATTTCAAAGAGAACTATCATTTTTAAGGTTCCGGAGGGGGTCCAAATTTTTCCAGGGGGGGGGGGGGGGGCAATTGCTTACTCCCTATAGAAACCCAAATAACTTGTGATTTTCCAGGGGGGTCCGGACCCCCTGGCCCCTCCCCTCTGGATCCGCACTTGGCTGTGATCTATTTAGTTTCCCAGTCCGCAAAATGATGCGATCGCCTCTTGGCTTGCACATGTGCTCGTTTTCCTGCAACTTAGTTGTATGTTTTCAGTCAAGCCCCGCAATAAAATCGTTTCTTGAACTTACTGCATGACTGTTGCCTGGTTTATCCAACATCCTTTGCAATTCGTCTTTGCATTCTTCAATCACTCAATAAAGATAGCTCAATTTCTTTTTGCTGCGGGTCATTTCTTTTCCTTTCCAAGCCATTTTGACAGATGATGCTTTTCGTCACCAATGTAAATGAATGACGTCATATCCGATGACGTAACTATCGTACACATTGAACACCCATGTTAAGTTTTTTCGGTTGTCACTAGGTAAAAACGAGATTCTAGTCTCTAAAATGTAGTTGTTTATTTTCAATTGGAGAACGGCCGCCATTTTGATTTTTGAACGTCGCGATCGTTACGTCTACATACGCACGTCATAGTCTAAATGCGCGAAACAAATTATTAGCTGGAAACGTATTTTTTAAGGAAAACATAATTAAAAATACTGCTAAGAATGAATAAAGAAGAAGTTGTAATTATAAGAATTGAAAGTAATTTTTCTGCGTTTCACTGAGGTATGAAATGTCGTTTAAATTACATCTAATTTTTGCATGAAAACCTTCGGTTTTCATGCAAATTAGATGCAATTTTCCCGACATTTCATACCTCAGTGAAACGCAGAAAAATAACTTTCAATTCTTAAATGAATAATCCTATTTTTTAATGAATTGGAGAAAAAAATAATGAATAGTGAATAATCAGATTTCTTTGCCATCTTTCTCACTTGTAATGAATAATTGGTCTAATTTTAATGAATAGCCCAAAATTTTAATGAGATGAATTTGGGCTAAATTTTTAACGAATAGTGAATACCAGACCCCCCATCCAGGCCCTCATTCAGGAATGGCTACAAGTTAATAAAATGTCATTAAGGCTAAAGCTATAGATAAGGTAGGTTATATTATTGATTTTACCATGCTTTCTACTGTTTATTGAAGCATGAAAACCAACTAAGTTTTAAGTGAGGATAAGAAGTGTAGCACACAAAATGAAATACTTCAAGAACATCACAATGTTTGATATTTAAATGGTTAAAATCAGTCACTATTACATAAGTACAGTATCATAGGAGAAGGGTATGACAGTGAGCCGTGATTCTTACATTGATCATTGCACTTTGTGCTAATATGTCAAACCCTCTAAGCTAGAACCAAATCCGTAAGCCTCAATATCACTGAACTTTAGAATAATTCTATTGAATAACGCATACAACCCAAACAAATCAAACTCATAGAGGAGTGTGGTGGCTCAGTGATAGAGTGCTTGACTCGAGATCTAGGGGTTTTGAGCCTCACCTGAGGCACTGTGTTGTGTCCTTTAGCATGGCACTTTCAAAATTTATCTTTTCCTTAGTACTGGTTCAACCCAGGAAGATTCGACAGGCATGACTGAAAAATGTTGACTGGGACATAAAGAATCAAAACAAACAAACAAACAACACTCACCTCTTTAGGTTTGAATGTCTTGCGACTGTACCAAGGATTGCTTTTATCAGCATACATCTCTCTGGCCTCTCTCACATTTTGACGTATTCTTTTATTACACAAAATCTGTTCATCAAGCTCAAGCTGGTGGTACTTAAAGTCAGGATTGTAGAAATTAACTTCAAAGTACTCTTTGAACTGGTTTCTCAAAAGCTGAAACATGATAAATACAATGCATAATGGTCAATTTTCATTTCATTGCTTAAAATAGATTTGACCTGGCAGTGATTTTTTGTTTATTACATCAATGGGAGGAAGCCATGACAGATCATGAGCGCAAAGCTCAAGTGATTTATACACTTACAACTGACCAACAGACAATTATATATTAACTCACTGCAAGCTCGAATTAATTTCGATTCTAACACACATAAAAAATGCACATAAATGTACGACGATTCTTTCAGATTCTATAAAAATTTTATCATATTGAACAGAGCATTAAAAGTTCTGGTAAATCTGTTTGAACTGATTATGTTTTGAGCGTTCATTACTTTTAAAACGACTACACGCTATCTGGGAGTATAGTTTCTTATAAGTATAGTGTATTGATTAGGCCGACTGAAATGTATACTGTTAGGACTAATTTAATTTGTTAAAAGTGTTTCTGCTATCTTAGAGGTTATTTTTGTTAAGTATGAGGTATTGATTAGGTCTATCGTCTAATGTTGATATTACAAGGCTCTATGGGATAGATGGCGTCATAAAAATCCAACCAGCCGTCAAATTATGCTAAACGACGTCACGTTATTCTGTTCAAATATATCACTAGACTTTACCATTGGCTTTGTAGGCACGGTGTGTAAGAATTATTCATGCATAGTTATGAGTTTATTTATTAGATTTTTGTACATATTACATAATATGTGTAAAAAGAAAGCTAAAAAAACTAGTTCATTTCTGTAGTCTTGACAGCGCCTTTTATTGCTCACAGACACAAATGTAAGTTGACCGTATAGCCCCACTAAATAGGTGCACATATATGCTAATGAATTAGGAATGACTAACATATGAGAGTTAAACATCAATTTCATTATGAAATGGCAGATATCATTCTTGACATTTATTTTAGTGCCATACAGTGGGTGTATCTAACTAGGGCATATCGTATGCATTCGTGCTATTAAAAAGGGTCGCGTGACATTACATAAACTTAGGTAACTTTCAAATTAATTGGGTTTTAGTAAATGGTATCTAGGTGACGCACAGTAGTAATGGGTGACACAATGGGTACGTCTGCACCTATCAGGCCATCCTTTACTACTCAACCCTTTCTGATCATCTGTTGTTTGAAGAAAAATAATTTATAGGTTTCAGTACCTAAAAGTATTACTCATAATTACCTTATGTAACCATACTGAATAAATAAATAATATAATATTTGAATTATTTATCGAAGCATGGGTTATAATAGAGTGCTGGCAACTAACTTTAAATGAACGATTAACCTACATGGTATGGGAAACCGCAAATTTCACACAGTAAATTTCACACTATGAAGATTTGATACCAATTCCTCACAGCGCGTGAAAAAATAGTACAAATACATCACATATTTCTTACCAATATCACCCACTTTGTGAAAAATACGCTAAATGTCAAATTTAGCATACATGCGTTTTCTTCACATTGATAAAAAAACACTCTGCTACATTTTGCATTCAATTCCAATTCTTCACAGTTTTGCCACTGGCATCTGTGATGATTAAGTACCAGTCCTTCATATGTGTGATAACCTGGTGCCAATTTTTCACATGTACTAATTTTGATAACAATTTTTTACATGTGATGATTTAATACTAAATTTTTCACAGATGTGAGGATTTGGTACCGATTCTACACGCGTATGAGGATTTGGTACCGATTCTTCACATTGTGAAATTTTGGTACCAATTCTTCACGTACTAGTTCTTCACGTGTTAAAAACCATTAAAAAATGTGAAATTTTAGCATTATTTTTACACCCCAAAAATTATCGAAATTGCCCGTTTCTTAAATTTCACTTTTGCCAAAAGTGATGTTTAGGTACTAATTCTTCGCATGGTGTGAAATTCACGAAGTGTGAAATTTGCAGTGCAACAGAGCCATCCTCTATAACTGTTAAAGGCGTATGGTATAGAAACCCCTTACCTGTGAATAATAGACGATGGTGTCCATCTCGTACTCTGGTACATCAAAGATGTTGGAGTAAACTGTTGACTAAGCATGATAAATGACTGATAATAAAGCTAGAGATATATTGCACCCTTACCTGAGAATTATAGGCTATGTTTTCCTTCTCGTACTCTGGTACATCAAAAGTGTTGGAGTACAGGAACCTATATAAATGGTTATTCATGATCATCAGCTTGAGAACAGCCCTCTTCAGATGCTCAAGCCTGACACTACGGTCGGCGAGACGAGTAATTGGAAATTTTCCTGAAATGAATAAAAATAAACTAACATTCATAAAAATATAGCAATCAAGTGTAGTGAAAACAATTCCGTGTCAGCTATCATTTGCGCGCACGTCACAGGTAGATTTAAAGAGACTAAGTCTGCAACTATGAACATTTTTCGAAATTTTTTATTTTCTTTTTAAATCATTTGTAAAAGTAGAATTAAGTTATGTTTTCACAATAAATCTGTTCACTATAGCTGAAAACTGCACGGAAAAATGCATTATCTTATAAAACAGGTGTGTTTTTCTCTTGTTGGTAATTATTTGCGTCCCTCCAATAATTATAGATAGTTAATTTTAACATAAGTGCTGTTGTTTTGATACTGATAATTTGTTAAGATTTACGAAATTGGTGAAATGTATACCTGAACTTTAGTTTTTTTACTGTGTTCTTGAAAAATAGAAACATGAGTTCTAAAATTAAAAGATCAAAAACTACAGACTATGCAGCTTTAACAAGTTGGACTAAATTGAATCTCAGAAACTGTCCGGGACCACTTAGGTAATGCCTCTCCACACAGACCACGAATCCCAAGAATCATCAAGAATCGAAAATTATTAGGATTCGTGAAGAATTGTAAATTTTTCAACCCATTCGTGATACTCTACGATTCAGTAACGCAACAGTCAAGTAACAGTTACGAATATTCGTGGGATTCGGCTGGATTCGGCTTGAATCGCCACGATACTGTGACGAATTCACTACGATGTGCAATAATCTCTTTGAAAATACTGCAAGAAAGTTAAGAATCAGTCACGAATTAGTTAAGAATATGCCGAATGCATGCACAAATTGGACACGAATAAACAGAAATTGGTGACTATTCTTGACAATTCGTGGTAATGTCTCGCACGATAGGTATAAAAAGGTCCCATACATGCTTCCAGGGCATCAGTTCCAAAATGGATGTTCCTCGTATAGCTGCTGTAGTATTGACCCTACAACTTGAGTGTCAAAAATAGCTGCTTATTATTACTACAAGAAAACCACTTCGTAAAAGGAGAGAGGTCAGGGGACCAGACACTTTGACTCGGATAAAAATGCTAGTTCACGATTGACAAGATCACAAGCTGATCCTGATTGTGCTCCTGAGTCTGTCACATCTATTTCCACTTCTGTGACTGGCTCACATGCGCTTGACGGGGTAGGTACTCCAAGGTAACCACCTTTAGACACGAATAACCGATTGACTCAAGAATTGCACGAACTTTCTACGGACAATAGGATTCAGTTAAGAACTTCACAAACTGATTGCGTTTCAGCTATGAATCCTAAAATGTGTCGATTCGTGGTAATTCGTGAGATTCGTTGCATGTGTGGAATAGAGGATAAACTATACTGAGTTAAAAAAAAGAAACATTACACTACATTAAACGGTAATATCTCCGTTAAGCCTATCCTATGCTTACACAAATCAAATCAAATAGATGGGTGTTCAATTTTCAGTAGATCTGTGTAATGGAACAAAGCTGCAACATCGTGTGTTTGACTGGTAGAGTTGGGAATGAATAAGATGTCAAAATAAAATAAAAATCGCACATCAAACACCATTTGTTTCGATTTTTGTTTGAAACATTAAAGTGTGTAGCATCTACAGTTGCCGGCTAGAACCGCTTACGTCAATGCGTGAGTGTAAATTAACGGTCCTATCTTATCGTTGTTTTCTTACGTCGCGTCGATCCTGTGCCTGTCTGTTCAAACCGTCTCACGAGGCTATGAGCACTAACGCCAGAACAACCAAACATCTTTGCTGCGCGTATTATTCGCCAATTTTGACGTACACGTAGTACATGTATAAGTACAGTGTACTTCGCGGACGTTATTTGTTGATCTCGATGTCTGATGTTCTGACTTGAAAGCCTCCCAAATAGTGTGTTTACATTCAAACTATCGTAATGATAATCTCCAGACTTAAAAATGCAGTTTGATGTTTTTACAACGTTATTCATGAACGCCTAATCAAGTTTGAAACTTTTATGTCAGACGTGTGGCCTTTATATACGCATACTTTTTAAAGTAATGAGATTGGTTCAATTTCTATGAGCAGCTAGCAAATAAAGCTAGATATCTAACTTTTGGTCTTTCAATACAATGTTTCTGCGAGTAATGAAGGCTCAGGCAAGACTACTCACGTGCGCAGTCTTGGTTGAGCCTTCGCTACTCGCTCAGCGAGAAATAGTCTTTTAACTTGTATGGGCAGCTAGCAAATACAGCTAGAGATATGAGTTTTGGTCTTTCAATACATTGTCGCTGCGAGTAATGAAGGCTCTGGCAAGACTACTCACACGTCTGTTCATGTAACATATGATTAATGGGAGCTTGTGCCCCCATACCCCCTCAATTTTTTCAGGTTATGTATCCACCATATCAAAAGCTTTAAGAAATAATTCAAAAGCAAACAGGCCCTAGAAACCTAGTCAAAATCAGTTGTGCCCGGTAAAGCGCAATCTAGCCTATGGTTAAATGATTAAGTGCGCAATGCTAGAGGCCTTCACCCTAAATAGATTTGGAAATTCACCACCCACTAATATATGATTAGTTAAGGATTACGTTTCTTGAGTTTTGGCCAGCTTACAGTGGTCCATTTACTTCCTACACAAACTTACCAGTCATATTGTCTTATTCCGTGAATTCTTTCAGCGTTTCAGTACAATGGTCAGCTAAAATCAGCGATTATACAGAGCTCTTGTAAACAACGTCCAACAGCTTTTAATGCAAATGGCGTCTTTGACTACGGTAGCTTAGTGACGTGACGTTACCGGAAGTTGACGACGTGACTTCCGGCTATTGTTGATACCTCGTTGACAACGTCGCTTCACGACGTTTAGATTCTTTGACTCGCAACATACCGTGCTTACGCTTTGGTGATTTTTATAAACGGATTGTAATTATAATGCTCTTATAGAGGTATAATACCTGCCCTCAAAATGGGCTAGTCCATTTCTCCCCTGCTGACCAAACTGATAGATGGTAAGTGTGACTAAAGCAACTTTCAAGCCTGTTTGTTTATAATGAATCATTATCTCAGGAGCCTTAACTGGTCGCTAGCCTCGAAGTTCTTTTCCCCCGCGATGAGGCCTAAATAGCAGGACAGTTTCTGTTCGCCTGTCAAATTACCCCTAGAAGCAATGCAATGTAGCTTCTCAACATAGCACCGAACTATACCTTGGTACCAATGCTACGGGTTGAAATACACAATCTTCTTGATATGACGTCTTACTTTTAGCTTTTATACCTGATATACCTGATATATCTATGTAGACATCTAATCAGGCCCATTGGTCTCTTCTGATGCATTCTGGTTCTGTGTTCTATCTCTGGTGTGTTGTCCAGGTGAGTAACAGGATGGGATGAACTTGTAAGGGTGTCCTCGCCAGTACCGGTTTAGCCGGCTTTTGAACGCGTTTAGGGAGGGTGCATTTACTATGTCCTCTGTCAAAGAGTTCCAACTGTCCACAACTCTATTTGAAAAGCTGTTTACCCTAACTAATAAGCGCGACCTTTTTTCGCGTTGCCGAGTACCTATTCACTGTGAAGAACTTGTCTTTATCAACTCTGTCTATGCCGTGCATGATTTTGTATACCTGAAACGGAAGTTTTAAATTGTAGTTCTCAGGGAGATCATACATTCTATGCCTCCAATGTGAGTCTAGTTTGTCCTTGAAATGGTTAATAGTGTCGGCATTCACAACTTTGTTAGGTAAACTATTCCAGTCATTCACAACGCAGTTGGTAAAGAAATATTTCCTCACATCCAGACGACATGATTGCTTTTGAAGTTTGAAATTGTGTCCTCCCGTTTCTGATTTTGAAAAGCTGAACATCTAATCTGCTGGAATTCTATCGAAACCTTTAATGATTTTGAAAGTTTGTATCATATCACCTCTTTTCTGCCTATGGTACAAGGAAGGTAACCTCTACTCTTTGAGCCTATCCTGATAGGATTTATCCCGTAATTCTGGTATATCAGCTTGGTTGCACGTCTTTGCACCTGCTCGAGTTTTATAGTGCCCTTTTTGAAGTGCGGTGATCTTAAACAGTTACCATATTCAAGCACATTACAAACAGTTTTTTGATCATGATACTGTCTAGACATGAAAAAGTTTTCTTTATCGTGCCAAGAATGTTGTTAGCTTTATTTGAACATTGCTGTTGCCACATGCTCATGGAAATTAAGTTTATTATCATTTATTACGCCAAGGTCTTTTTCTGCTGTAGTTTCTGATAATTCCACTGGGGTGCCGTCTTTGCCAGACATATATACTAGTAAAGTATGTGTATTTAGAGTTATTGTAATTAGGTGCATCACATTGCATTTTCCATTCTTAAAACCAACGATACTAACTAGATCCAAGCGATCTCGTCAAATAACCAATGGGGCGGCCACGAATTTGTAGCGATAAGGCTGATCGAAAAGATTGGTAAACATGTATATTGCATAAAAGCTAGGGTATGCCATATCTTACAAATAAGTATCAGTCTCTGACCAAGATGCTGCGTAGAGAAGCTCGAACAAAAATGAGACCTCTGGCCCCGATGGATGCCTCAGCATGGGACCCAAGGAGGCTTTTGTGCATGGTGCGGAAAGTTCTAAAATCCAATGAACGGGCACAATAATGAAAAATACTTTGTTCAATGGAACGTAAAAAGAATATGATACTCGTAAATACATTGGTATTGCTAGGAAAATGAAGGGGACCTCGTAATATATAATATAGAATTTAAAACGAGTAACGTGCGCGGTCCTAAAGTCGTCAACTTGACGCATTTAAGCGATTGTCCCGGATAAGAGACACTCACTGACTTAGAATAGACTATAGCAGATGGTAGTTTAATCATCCAGCTAGTGGATAAGCTAAAGAAAATGGCTTGAAACAACCAGAAAATAACGTTTAAAGCCCTATTTTGTCAAGAGGGGTCTGCCTGACGACTTTAGGACCACTAAGACCTAAAGTCGTCAGTAACTAGGCCCTAAGGTCGTCGACGAATTGTGGTGTTTTGTTACCCTATTAACGCATTATAGGGCTGAGTGGTGGCACTTATTTATCTAAATTGGTGCCTGTTTGGCCTGAATGACCTCCTGGCAGTCTGAGCAACGGTGCTGGTGGTCCTATGGGCGTTCTAGGCATAAGTGGCAGTGTTGGTAGTCGTAGGCGTGTACTATATATCTAAGTGATGGTGGGGGTCATCTTAGGGACGCACTGGTGGTCTGAGAATCGATGTGTTTGGTCCCAGGGAGCATACTGGAGGTGTCGTTGGTGGTGTTGGTGGTCATATGGGCGTACTGAAGGTATGAGTGGACTGGCAATGTTCGCATTCATAGACGTGTTGTTTAATTTAGTGACAGTGTAGGTGACGTATTGAAGGTTTAAGTACCTTATTAGTGGTCTAAGAAACGTATTGAAGGTACGGATGGCGGTATTGGTAGGCTTACAGACGTATTAAAGGTCTGAATGGTGATGCTACTAGTCGTTAGGGTATTATGTTGCCCTGAGTAGCGAGGTTGGTAGTGCTCGATGTGTATTGAAGCTCTAAATGGCGGTGGCGGTATGGATGTATACTAGGTGACCATGATCATATGAGCACACATGAGCGTACATTTATATATAGATCAAAGTGGTGTGGTCGGTGTATGCTTAAACAGAATACCTGAGAGACATTGTTGGTCGTGTACATATAGAAAATTGAATGTCTTTATTAAGGTGTTAATGCAATGTACACGTGGTCCTGTAGGCGTTCTGAATGTGGTTGGTATACATGAGCCACTTCATGAGTAACCATGCCTTTGGGGTTTGCAACCTATACTGATTTAAAGTGGCATGCTCAGCTACTCAGACCTGAAATTTAGGAATTGGCAATTATGAGTATATAATATACTATTTAGACAACTAAGCAAGAGCTTACCAGACTGTGTGCAGGCTATTATAGTGGAATATGAAACACCGGCACATCTACGGCACTGCCAGGACTCATCAGAGGTTAACCCCTCGGCACTTAAGCCCACTATGTCCCCTGCATACATGGACCCCTAAGGAGCGGGATACACGAAAGACTGGTGCATAAAACGAGTTAAAAGTCGTTGTTCAACGCAGACGTATTGAGTAAACAGGGAGAATAATCACCCATTTTTATGAAGCCCAAAAGTCGGCAGGTCGGACCCCAAGTCGTCATCTCACTTTTCAACCTATTATTTCTGTTAGAGATTGTCTTATCGGTCATATGAAAGTAATTATTGCTAATTTGATATCTTCTGTACATGTAAAAATGCAAATGTTTATGTGGAAGAGATGTACAGTATAGTAAATTTCGTTTCGCCGGATCGATATCAATATTGCCTTCAGCTCTCGACAGACCCCCAATTTTGCGTACAATTGGGTACCCCCATTTTAACGCCTACCACTCGGATACCTTTTATACCTTGGCTGTACTTTATATATCAATGCACGGGGCAGAGAATTCCCTTCCAAATGATGCCCCCTCTAAGAAGTTTCGATGGTGTGGACGAAAAAGAGCGAGGCCAAAAGATAACTTACGACCTTAGGGCTATGACGACTTTAGGGCCGCGTACGTTAGTGCTTTTAAAATTTAAGTAAATGATTAACAGGTGAATTTTATCGATACGACAAATATTCGATCGTATAAATTTTAATCAATTAGCGATTTTCAGACTCCCTTCCCCTCTTCCTTCAATTATGCCCGGAAAACCAGAAACAACGAAAGAAAGTGCAAATCTCACACAATTCATAATACTTACATTATAACATATTCAACTGTCGGATTGTCGTGAGTCATTTCAACTGGCATTGCTTCTATATTTAATGCATTGCCAACCTTAAATGCACTGAATCAACAACAACACTGAATATCAAATCAAATTTTTCCGTATAAGGCCTACATGCCAGGACTAGATTGCACTTTAGCTATCAAACCTTATTTTGAACTTGGTTTCTAGGCAAGATCGATGTTTGTTTCAAATGATGTCTTGAAGTTTGATATGGTGGAGACTTGTTACAAAATATATTGAGGGGTTATGGGTCACGGGCCCCTATTTAACGTGTCATGAACTGACTGGTTCAAGTGTACCCTATAAAGTACAAGTGTCCATATGCAGGTATAGTGGAATGTGGAAAATCCCCACCCATTCATATAATTATGATTATTTAAGGACCCAAGTTTCTTTAGAGTTTAGCTTACTTACACTGATCCATTCACTCCCAGTATATATAATACACAAACTTACCAGTCATATTGTATAATTCCAGGAATTCTTTCAGATTTTCAGTACAATGGTCAGCTAAAATCAGCAATTATACAGAGCTCATGTAAACAACGTCCAACATCTTAAATTGCAAATGGCGTCTTTGACTACTGTAGCTAAGTGACGTTACGTTACCGGAAGTTGGATACGTTACTTCCGGCGATTGTTAATACCGCGTTGACAACGTCGCTTTCCAACGTACAAATGCTTTGACATGCGACCTCATGTTTTGCATTGGTGATTTTGTCTCAGTAAACAGTGCAGACCCTTATGAAATGTCGCATCATGCGGCATTTCATCTGGGTTTTCACTGTTTGTCAAAGTTTCGGTTTAGGGTTTCTGATCCACAAAGGGTTTAAACGTAATGACTGCAGCTACAGTAGGAGCAATCGCATAACATTACCCAGCATGTACCAAACAGTCATGTGCATACTTTGACTACTTTGGTTAAGATGTTTACCAGCGCCCTTCTTTTTCTAGCCGCTGTACTGCCCAAACAAACATCATAATTGGACCTCGACGCGATAAAAACTGTCTTTGGGGTTTTTCGAACAACAAAGGCACAGACCAGCCTGTGCATCAGCGCTTTTGTTATTCGCTTATTGAAAAAGATCCTATCTAAATCTGCTACAAGCGAATTTTCAATTCTCTAGCTAGTCTCTGTAGCTGGGAAGACTGGTTTGAGTCTCGTTTTGTTGGAAACCCAGAAGACATGTTTTGTCGCGTCGATGTATCACTAATCTTCTAAAACCATAACCCGAAAGGCTGTATTTGGTTGTCAGAGGGTATGTCGTTACTCGTCCTTTATTTGCTCATTTTGCTGGTGGGTACTTCCTTTGTGATTTACAAGTAGTGCATGTTCATTTCCTGGTTTGTAAATTATTTTGCTGAGGAGGTAAAGAGCAAAATAGTATCTATATTGATTTTTAGTTTGCTTATCATCTCAGCATCAACACAAGAAAAAGTCTGACTTCTGGGTTTGCATTCAGGTAAAGATCAAACAAGCCTGTCTAGCTGGAATAGTGAAGGTTTTCCTGAGGTAAGTTTAGTTATGATATTTCCAGGAAGTGAATAGCAAAGGTACTGATCAAACTGTGCGGATACAACAAAACCAGAACTTGGCAGCGCTAAAAACAATGATAGACTTCCGTGTTTTATGGCTGCTAAGTTTGTTGTGTTTGTTGTGGAGGATCCTGACGAGCTTCCTACTATATACTTGTCACATCAAACTTCATAAAATACCATATGAATCATGTTTTATTGCTAATTCAAGTTCGTGTACTACTACTGAGTTGCCTATACTTTTAAATAAATAAATAACTTCTTGACTAAAATACTTTAAACAGTTTATGAGATTAATATAAAATATCTATTTTGGTCTGTCAAAATTTTAGGTGAGGTTCTTGATTCATTAAAGAGGCTTGTATAGGGGTTTTAGGGATACAGGATATTTGCCATTTTACTTCCAGGGATATAGGATACTATCCATTTTACTTCCAGGGATATGAGATACTTGGTTCAATATTTTCGTTACTTCCAGGGATATTGAAAATTTAGGAAAATTAATCATGGGGATATTTGCCTATTTAAAAGGGATATTTGCCTGTTTACTTCAAGGGATATGGGATATTTTGTATCCCCCTATACAAGCCTCATTAAAACCTATTTTTTTTGCATCTAGTCCGTCCATATATGATGTATCTACTCTCTATACGACATTGCCCCATAAACTAATCAAAGAAACCCTACCGAATCCATTGAACAAACTTTATATAGAGGAGGGCTCAATTTATTAGACTTGAAGGGATAATCTGTGGTATGTGATTATGGCATTTTCTGGTCGTTCTCACTTGTTTCTCTCGACGAGGCCCATATTTTAATTATTAATTTGCCTGTGTTCTTATGGCTTTTCGTTTTGATGTCATATGTTGGTCTATGGTCTATGGTCGTTCTCACTTGTTTCTCTCGACGAGGATCACATTTAGTTATTAATTTGCCTGTGTTCTTGTATCTTTTCCTCTTGCTGCTACAGGTTGGTCTGTGATCTGTAATTTGGCATTTCCTGGTCGTGCTCACTTGTTCCTCTCGACGAGACCCATGTTTTAATTATTAATTTGCCTGTGTTATTGTGGCTTTTCCTTTTGCTGCCACAGGTTGGTCTGTGATCTGTGATTGTGGCATTTCCTGGTCGTTCTCACTTGTTTCTCTCGATGGGGCCCATATTTTAAATATTAATTTGCCTTTGTTCTTGTGGCGTTTTCTCTTGATTACACAGGTTATAGACGGATGGCTGAGAATGGGTTTGTTCCCCCCCCCCCCTAGGGAATTTTGCAGACATATCCTATCTTGTAGAGAATTGAAAGCCGAGTCTTTTAAGAGATGTTTGCACTCTGTGCTCCGGGGCGTTAGTCTGTAAGAGCCTGTAACATACGTTACTTAATCAAACTAAGAAAAAGTAAATTGAAAGTTTGGGCTACAAATTAAAGACATTAAAATATTTATTTTTAAAAATCATTCATATAGTCTGCATACTGGATGTCTTAACTACGTATGACAGCCATTTGAAGAAAATTGCGGCTTCCTAAGGTGTCATATGCGTTACATAAATCAGATAACCCATTAAAATTTGCAAGTGTGGCTAACATCATTAACATTCACAATCTCTCTGTGTGTTTTGCAAAATGTTTTTAACCATGTCTGACTAGCTTATGCAATTGGCTAACAGAAAAATTAAAGTTTGTTTCCCTAGCTTAAATAATTTTTCTGGAATAAGCAATTAAACAACCCTACCCCTACCCAGTTTTAAGGTGAAATGTTTGGTATTAAAACTAAAGTAAAAATAGTTAAAAAATATTTGCAGTTGATATATGTGTTTCATTGTTTGGGATTTATTTGCTTATATGAAAAGACTCATAAATCTGCAAGTTTGTTGCAAAATAGTTAATATCAGAGGCTGTAACATATGTTACCTGATGGTATTAATGGGCAAGCTCATTGTCTTTACGTAAGATATGCCTAAAAATGGTTTAATCTTCTCGAGGGAATTTTGCAGACATATTCCTTCTTATAGTACGACTCAAGCTGCATAGAATAAGGGATGTTTGCACTCTCTATGTTGGGGCGTTAGTCTGAAACAGCGTGTTACATGCGTTACTATATTAAATAAAGGAAATGTAGTTTGAAAGTTTGAGCTAAAATTGTGAAAAAAACTCGCAGCTGTTGGATATCTTACATTGTTTAGGGATTTTAAACTGGCTCGTATGATAAAGACTTATAGATCTGCTAGTTGTCATCAAGTTTAAAAGATCAGAGAGCGTTACATATGTTAGCGTGATAAGTAAAATCATCAAATAGTATTTTGACATCAAGCTGAGTAAGGGCCTGCTCCATCCTAATCCCCTTTGGAATTCTGCAGACATATTACATATTATGTAACCATTCAAGGTGCATTTAATAAGAAATGTTTGCACTCTGTAAGTCGGGGCGTTGGCCTGTAACAGCTTGTTACATATGTTACTATATCAATTTGAGAATAAGAAATTTGAATTTTTGAGCTACCAAAAGAAGACATTAAAATTATCTAATAAATTGACATTCTTATAGTCTTTATACTGGATGTCTTTACTACATATGGAAGCTGTTTAACATTAATACGGCTAACTGTGGTGTTATGTGCGTTACATGAACCTAATTATAATGTAAAAGCTATAATTGTGGCTATCGTCATTTAGTTAAACGACTACTTTGATTTGGTTTCAAACTGTTTTATTAATTTTTACAAACATATACTCAATTGATGAATAGGAAAACCCAAGTTTGCTTTTCTATCTTAAATATATTGTCTTATAGGAGCTAATACACAGCCCTACTCCCAGTTTTACAGAGAAGCGAATTTTGTTATTACCGTTTAAGTAAAGCACATGAAAGCGATTACAGTGTGTAGATATTTTTCATTTTCTTAGTCTGTCTTGCTCATATATTTGCAAGATGTCATTAAGTTTAAGATCAGGACACTTAATGTGTACTTATAAGTCTTTGGTGCCAAAACACTAGAAATTATATTCATTTCTGATTATCAAGCCCATGGACTGTTGTTACAGATGTTATCAATGACCTTTTGGACAGATTTCCTAATACTGTGCATATAATGCTAAATATAGAGCCACAAATAGAAAAGATAGTTTTACATTTTTACAAGAAAATACAATAAATAAAATGGTCCAAACTATTTCTCATCGATTTAACACTCATGTTAAACGTTTGTCGCTGTCTGCTTCTGTGGTAATATATAAATATTACATTCCCTGAGAGGGTGATAGTCGAAAATATCATCCCGAGGAATGTGATTATCAACCGAGGCGCAGCCGAGGTTGATATTCATATTTCGAGGGATGATATTTGCGACTATCACCCTCTCAGGGATTGTAATATTTATTTTATTATACCGAACACAACATTAGATTCTTTCTTTTTTACCGTTTGCTTTCTCTGAGACCTACCATGATGAGGGGAGTTCTCAAGGGAATGCATGAATGAAAGAAGATAGATTTTTCACAAAAATGGTTCTGTTTTTAACCGTTTGAATGCTCGAACTGATCACTGACGTTCGGTTAACTAAATTACGTCATAAAAAACTGATGACGTCAAACTTCATATCAAGCAGCGTCATTTATATGGAGATACTTAACAGTATGCGATTTTGATGCAAACTAGAAAATTTCGCCAAATCCGCTCAAATTTGGTCTCAACATGTTCGGCTCGTTCTAACTAAGAAAACGAGTACCCACACTTTATGTTTCTGACAATGAACAACGGAGTTATTTGGAGTTGAAAGTGGCCAAATCAATCCTCATGTCCGCCATTGCTGTTGAACGTCTCCTGACGTGAACGAACCGTACGCGCATCGGTTTTGCGCATCAAACAAACGACTGATATTTTATAATATCACCCGCTGCTATGGCAAACGAGTGACAATATTCGCCGTCGCTATAGCAGCGGGGGATATTATAAAATATCAGTCGTTCGTCTATGGAAGTTTTGTATGGGGAATTCACGTGAGGTATAATAATCATTATTATCACACGCCTCCTTGCAACTAGTAGAATCATCACACAATATTTCAATCATTTACTGTTATTCAATTTTACCACCAGTCCACTCAAAATTGTGAGCCATTATCAACTTTCCAATTTTGCCATTCATGGCTTGGAACATTCGGAAACTGATATGAATTCCTAATAGCTGGCTCTTTGAGTATGTGTTTCAAGTGATACTCTGCAAGTAGGAGAAAGACTAAAGCTTTACAAGGAGGAAAACTATGCCATTAAGAGCAATGAGTACCTGGACTGATGTAACTTGACTCGATGATATTTCTGTGATAAAAAATCATATCTTAGTTGGTTAACGTTTATACATGTAGCCTTTCCATATATGCAACCGACATATTTTCATCTAATAATTTCTCTGCACTTATTATCTTTCCCCAGGCATTCGAAAACTTATTTGAAGTCTTAGTACTTCTGAAGTGCTGAAACCGAGGTAACTCTTTCCCTTCAGATAAACAAACTAGATGTATCACAGCAGGTAAAGCAATGAAATGCAGGATGAACATAGCCCAAATTAGACCCTTTCAATTAAATGATTTACCAAGTTTCTAAGATAAGAGCGCTTATTAAAGGATGTAACATATATAACTCATCATAATAAATGAGCAAGGGCATTTTCGTGACATCCTTTTTTATTACACAGTCAGAGGCAAGTGTTTTCAATTTCAGTTTTTTCAATGGATCATGAAATGAGGCACCTTATCAACTTGTTCACTCTGTATAAATCTTCCATAGAGCATTTATGATAGAACTACTGGTTATCCCATTCTACCTATAGTCCACTTTCCTTCTTTTGAAAGCAACGGCTAATGACATGGCTGCAAAAACTGAGAAATCAGAGGTTTTACATCATGCTTTAATGT
This sequence comes from Loripinus fragilis, assembly GCA_964019695.1. Lineage (NCBI taxonomy): Eukaryota > Metazoa > Mollusca > Bivalvia > Lucinida > Lucinidae > Loripinus > Loripinus fragilis. Next base: position 43,992,914 of record OZ026525.1, read on the forward strand.
ACTGACATAAAAAAACAACCAACTGCAAACATAATTGATGGCAATGTCCAGCTTCATATTCTTTCTCTTATACCAGATAACTTTCAAGGTGTAACGGAATTGTTTCAGATGGTCTGCCAAAACCACCAAGAGTCAACATTGTAACTAAACAAAACTTATAAAGTTCTTTGGGCGCAGCAAATTACTATTGATCTAAGGCCTGAGGACTTAAGCACCAAAAGACAGGATAGGTTCCATGGCAAATGATGCAAAATAGCAGCCTATCAAATTTCTGTTTGATCAATGTCAGAAATCTTTAAGTATTCTTAGAGGTACACGGTAGAGACATAGATTTCGCAAAATCAGAGCAAAGTTATCATTTGACTAGCACGGATGCAGAGGCAGCTGCAGTTAAATTGCTCTTGCCACTTCACAGGAAGAGATATATACCAGAGTCATACTCCATTGTATGCATAAATGTGAAATGGCATTAAACCCACATTTATTTAGGTGTTTGATCCCATGACACTGACATGCTGTTTCTGCTTTTGAAGAATGCTAAAGATTCAAGTTTGGCTGAGTCAAGTTGTTTGACGCTGGCACTGGCCACACATACAAAGAAAATTAAGTCTTTTGATAGCAAAAGTGGAGGATCACACGAAATGGTTATAAGTTATGTGTGTCACATTTACCAATTTTAAAAGGTAATCTTAATTAATGTAACACATATAACACCATATGAGCTGTATATTTGTTAAAAAATCTTTTCTTATATATCAAAGGTATTCAGCATGCAAACTACAGGAATAATTCAAATAAATAGATAGTTTTATGTCTTCTTTCTGTTTCTAAGACTTTCAATTCATTTATTCTTAAATTGATATGGTAACATACGTATCATACCATTACAGGCTAACCCCCTAGTTAATAGAGTGCAAACATCTCTTATTTGATGCAGCTTGAATTGTTCTTTAAGGTCGGATGTGTCTGCACAATTCCCAAAGGGGTGGAGAGGAACAGGATTGTACTCAGTTTGCAGTCCAAATACTATGGCATGATTCTACTGGTTGTAATGGTAATGGGTGATTATTTTGCCATAGAAGCAGACACAATGATAGACATTGTGAGGGTGACTTGAATAAAGATTGTTTTTGAATAATTTTATTTAATAGGAATATTTATTAAATTGTGTCATTTAAATGAGAACTATTATTTTCTATCTATATGTCTATATATTTTAATATTATAGGCATTAGGAAATATGTCATTAAAAAGGTTATATATAACATAGGTAACACAATTCCATGGGCTTGTTATCAGCAATGACTGTAATTACTAAGACTAAGGTACCAGAGGCTAGAGATTAATAGGAAAACATGTGAAAAATGGTATTTTTCTAAAATATCATCTCTTACTTCCAAGAAAATTTCCTTGCTCATTCATTATGCCATGTAACATACGTTACATACTTTAATAAGTGCTCATGCCCCTGATGTCAAACTTGCAAATGTATGATTCTTTATTGCATTAGCAAGACAGTGCCAAAAATGTAAGATATTCACGAGCGTCAAATATTTTCATAATTTTTTCTTCAATAATAGATACCAAAATTGGATACTTAAAATTGGGGGTAGGGTTGTTTAATAGCTCATATAAAACAATGTATTTGAGATAGAAAAGCAAACTCTGCTTTTTCTACTAGTCAAATGAGTATTTTAGTAAACTAAGGTTAAAAACACTTGTAAAAATGCACAAATCGTCTGTAAAATGAAATGATGTTTGTCACGATTTCAACTTTCAAAGGGAAATTTAATCTATGTAACGCATATAACACCATTGAAGGCTGTAATTTTATTTAAAATGCTGCTTTTTTGTAGATTAGGCATCCAGCTTGCAAACTACATAAGAAATTTGAAAAATTAGATGGTTTAATGTCTTCTTGCTGTAGCTCAAACTTTCATTTTGATTTTTTCCTTAGTTTGTTACAGTAACATATGTAACAGGCTGTCAGAGACTAACGCCCCGGAGCACAGAGTGCAAACATCTCTTAAAAGATGCGGCTTGAATTTTTCTTCAAGATAGGATATGTTTGCAAAATTCCCTAGGGGGGGGGGGGGAGCAGGACCTTTTTTAGCTCGAAGTCTATTAGTCTGTGGTCTGTGATTTTGGGTTTTCCTGGTCGTTCTCACTTGTTTCTCTCGATGAGGCCCATATTTTAATTATTAATTTGCCTGTGTTCTTGTGGCTTTTCCTCTTGTTGTCACAGGTTGGTCTTTGGTCAATGATTGTAGCATTTCCTGGTCTAGCACACTTGTTTCTCTCGATGAAGCTCATATTTTAATTATTAATTTGTCTGTGATCTTGTGGCTCTTCCTCTTGCTGTCATATGTTGGTCTGTGGTCTGTGATTATGGCATTTCCTGGTCTTGCTCACTTGTTTCTCTCGATTAGGCCCTAATCTTAACTATTAATTTGCCCGTGTTCTTGTTGCTTTTCCTCTTGTTGTCACAGGTTGGTATTTGGTCAATGATTGTGGCATTTCCTGGTCGCGCTTACTTGTTTCTATCGATGAGGCCCATATTTTAATTATTAATTTACCTGTGTTCTTGTGGCTTTTCCTCTTGTTGTCATAGGTTGGTCTGTGGTCTGTGATTGTGGTTTTTCCTCTTGCTGCCATAGGTTGGTCTGTGGTCCATGATATTGGCATTTTCTGATCGTGCTCACTTGTTTTTCACGATGAGGCCCATATTTTCATTATTAATTTGTCTGTGTTCTCGTTACTTTTCCTCTTGTTGTCACATGTTGGTCTGTGGTTCATAATTGTGGCATTTTCAGATCGTGCTCACTTGCTTCTCTCGATGAGGCCCATATTTAAATATTAATTTGCCTGTGTTCTTGTGGCATTTCCTCTAGCTGTCGAAGGTTGGTCTGTGGTCTGTGATTGTGGCATTTCCTGGTCGTGCTCAGTTGTTTCTCTCGATGAGGCCCCTATTTTAATTATAAATTTGCCTCAGTTCCTGTGGCTCTTCCTCTTGCCGCCACAGATTAGATTGTGGTCTCTGATTGGGGCATTTCCTGTTCGTGGTCACATATGTCTCTCGATGAGGCCCTTATTTCAATTATTAATTTGCCTGTGTTCTTGTGGCTTTTCCTCTTGCTGTCACAGGTTGGTCTGTGGTCTATGATTGTAGCATTTCCTGGTCGTGCTCACTTGTTTCTCTCGATGAGGCCACTATTTCAATTACTAATTCGCATGTATTCTTGTGTTTTTTCCTCTTGCTGCCACAGGTTGGTCTGTGGTCTATGATTGTAGCATTTCCTGGTCGTGCTCACTTGTTTCTCTCGATGAGGCCACTATTTTAAATACTAATTTGCCTGTGTTCTTGTGGCTTTCCCTCTTGCTGCCGCCGGTTGATCTGTGATCTGTGATTGTGGCATTTCCTGGTCGTGCTCACTTGTTTCTCACGATGAGGCGCATATTTTGAATATTAATTTGCCTGTGTTCTTGTGGCTTTTCCTCTTGCTGCCATAGGTTGGTCTGTGGTCTGTGATTGTGGTTTTTCCTCTTGCTGCCACAGGTTGGTCTGTGGTCTGTGATTGTGGTTTTTCCTCTTGCTGCCACAGGTTGGTCTGTGGTCTGTGATTGTGGTTTTTCCTCTTCCTGCCACAGGTTGGTCTGTGGTCTGTGATTGTGATATTTCCTCTTGCTGCCATTGGTTGGTCTGTGGTCTGTGATTGTGGCTTTTCCTCTTGCTGCCACAGGTTGGTCTGTGGTCTGTGATTGTGGCTTTTCCTCTTGCTGCCATAGGTTGGTCTGTGGTCTGTGATTGTGTTTTTTCCTCTTGCTGCCATAGGTTGGTCTGTGGTCTGCGATTGTGGTTTTTCCTCTTGCTGCCATATGTTGGTCTGTGGTCTGTGATTGTGGTTGTTCCCCTTTCTGTCACAGGTTGGTCTGTGGTCTATGATTGTGGCATTTCCTGGTCGTGCTGACTTGTTTCTCTCGACGAGGCCCATATTTAAATTCTAATTAGCCTGTGTTCTTGTGGCTTTTCATCTTGCTGCCACATATTGGCCTTTGGTATGTAACTGTCATTTCCTGGTCATACTATTTGTTAACCTGATAACCTAAAGGACATGCTAAAGAAAACCATTATGCGGCAGCACATGAGATTGTATTACTACTTGCATTGGTGAGCACCATAAGCACAGACGAGCATGTGCATGCGCAGGCCCACTAAAGCCTTCGCTGCTCGTACACAAGTTAAGCAACCAGCTCTCTCTTCCTCAGTGAAATGATTGCAATACTAACAAGGACGCTAAGACAAACACAAAACAAATCGCTGTTAGCATAAATCAATTTTAGAGAATAAAGATAATCGTTTTTGTGACTTTTTAAACAAATGAGCTGCTGCATGTCAAAACCAGCTGATCTCAATCGGAACTGCCTCCGCCAGTTCCGTGGAATCAGACCTCGGATGTACATTGAGGATCCACTTTGATAATGTGACGCTGACGTGACATAACCTGACGCTAACGATACATAGTGACGCGGATGTCAAAGAAACCATGCCAACACAATAGCAAGTGTGACTGCAGCAAAAACAAACAGTTATAAATGAAGTGTATGTTTTTTTTTTCAATAAAATATCGCTATAGCGATATTTTATTTAAGAAATAGATCAGCTCCAGCAGTGAATTGCTGAGTAATAATTCACTGTTTGGAGGTCAGTTTTTAAGAAGATCAAATCACGAGCGCGCAGCTCGAGTGATTTATTGTCGTACAACTGACCGACAAACAGTGAATTATTACTCAACACTTCACGCAATGGAGCTGATCTATTTCGATTCTAACACACAATACGAGGGCTGTTCAAATATGAATGCAAGTAGCTTCATAACTTTCTTCACATATATGCTACAACAAAATGGTAAACGTTTCTATAAAGGACTATATGTCACCTTTAAACTGGCACCAGACCTAAAGAAATTTACAGTATACTGATCGAGCTATAGCCCTTTGAATGAGGGTCACGTTAGTATACTAACAAACTCAATACTTCGAACATATACCAGTGATATGGACGAGCGTATAATTCTTCGATAAAAGGTGACATTTCTTGAAATTTTTAAGGAAGTATCCCCATATTCTTATATAATGATACTGTGAAAGTTGCGAAAATCCGACATGCTTTTGTTAAATTACAACGAATAGTTTTCACTATAGTCTCCTTATAATTGCAAATAAATGGCAAACAAAACACCACCTTTCAGTTTTTAGTTAAAATTATCTCTAAAAAAATGCACGAAGCAACATTTAAACTAAATTTAACTCAAAGACAATATGTTGATCGCCCATACTGAGTTGTTGCTACAGCTTATTGATGGAAAGTGGGTAATTTTTAAACGCTGAAAAGCATTTCTATTAAGTCAAAATGCCTTAAGTGAAGGGGTTATAGAATTTATACTTAATTTTTTTGTCATAACATAGCGGCTTTATTCTAAATTTGAACGTAAACTTTAAGTTTGATCACTATAGGCATTATTTACATTAAAATTACTCACCTGGTCTTGAGGACTAGACAGATTGAACAAATTTTAATTAATGTAAACAAGTAGATCTAATTAAGAAGCAGAAAAATGCTTAAAAAATTATATAAAATGTGATTTCTCTGTAAATAGAGGACGGCGCGATTTGAAAACTCCCTTATGATATATTTACCATGTTATCAGCAAAACGCAAAGAAAAAGACACAGCGATGTTCATTATTACATCACCAGTAGATAACTCAAATTGACGTTTATCATAAAATTAATGACGTCACAAACGTGCCTGTTTACTCAAGATTGGAACAGGATTGTATAAACTTTTTCCTGCAAGCAACTTTTTGATTGTTACTTAAACTTGCATCTAAAATTTGGTGCCATTTTGTCAAAAACTTACAAAGATATGGCACTATATCCGCACATGTACCAAAACGTGCATTGCAATTAACTTCAGAAATACTTCAGTATACAGGAATGGCCTTTATATAAGCGTCTGTAACTCGAGAAATATAGTGAAGGTTTCTTTGTATTTGGTGCCATTTTAAAGGCGACGAATAGTTCTTTCCAGAAAGGTATGATATTTTGTCGTAGCATATATGTGAAGAAAGTTATGAAGCTACTTGCATTCATATTTGAACAGCCCTCGTAAACGACGAAAACACATTTGAAGTCTTCAGCTTCTTCCAACTTTCCGCCATTGCAATGAAGAACTCCCGCCAATAGAGCGGGTGAGGGTATTAGTGAACCATTAAGCGATATTTTATATAATATGTTATCTGATGAACTTTTCAAACTTCCTGCTACTCAAATTGAGAGTTTGGTTCTTTCATGTCGCTAGACAGTGGACAGACAGCTTCTAAACAGTTAAAGAAGCTACATTAATAGCGTTGTACAACTATACACGATGGAGGTAGTTAGTGAACCATTCGGGTATTAGTGGACATGAGACTATGGCATTATCTAGAAACGCCATAGAGATGAATAAAGACGTGCAATTAAGGCTTAGATTAGACCTGCTCTCACCAGTAAATGTAGAACTACCCTAAAACTTGATTTGTTATTTAATACACCGAAGCAGCTTTCCACAATGGCCTGACTTTTTTTCTGCCAGCATGTAGCAAAGTTTTGTCTGAATGTCATTTCCAAGGCAGTGCAAATCGGTCAGCTCATTTTAAGACTGCCTTGAACTACCTTGCCAAGTGCTAACTAGCGGTTAAATGGCGTTTTATAAAGTTTATTGCTTTACACTATTGATAGAAAAATGCGATTATGAATGCATGTGTTTCGCTAAATACATATAATAGGGTAAAGGAACACATGACTTGTGACGCCATATTTGTTGTAGCCATTTTGGAAATTGTCCTCATATATTATATGGTAAGTTTATTTCCTATGTAACACAAACGTTTTAGAACATAAAATGAACCTACAAAAATCGTCTGTTTCAGTAGAGTATAACAGGTGATACTAACACAGCCTATTCTATTCATACACAAGCCAAACAAGAGCAAGTTTCCATCAGACATTATAAGGCATTCTCTAGGCATATTTGCCATGCAGGGGATGTATTCCTATTGCTCATATATTCCTGTTTTTCTTAGAACTTCTTTCATAAATCTAGCTTATGCATGCATGATACAAGGAGTGCAATATGCAGAAATAAAGTGATAAGGTACACTTTATTCAATGCTCATGTTACTTGGTTCACTAATACCCTCCATGAGAAATTTTCGTCGGGTGTTTGTGAACCCTTTCTATAGACTAATCGAACACCGCCAGGTACCAGGGCAGAAGTGTTTTGGATTAACAATTCAATTAGATACCGGCTTTTATCAAAAATCATGACAAAAACACTACACATAAGGTGTTGATCGTTAGGACCAAATTTCTGTTTCCTTAACACCATGGTTAAGAATCGTCAAATTTATTGACATTAAAAAATAAAGTCTGTTTTAAAAACTTACATAGTGAATATGGAGATAGCACACCCTAGATACTAAACAACGCATTAGGTTCAACATTTTAAATGTCAAACAATACGCTTCTATGCATTAGAAATTGGAATACAGAAATGGTTCACTAACTGCCTATGGTTCACTAATACCCTCACCCGCTCTACTTAGACTACATCGCATACGTTTACATGTAATTGTAACGTCTTTTAAGCGTAAGAACGACGTTACACCGTCTAACGCTAAGGATGACGTCATTTTCCAGTGACGTCAGCTTTCACACACTTTTTCGGTGAATTATTGTCCGATATATCACAGTGTGTTACCGTTGGCGCTATAGGCGAGGTGTGTTAGAATGAGAAATCATACACTTCATTTATTTTGTTGATAAAATGTTACAGATGTTCAAAATAATGGATTTTAATAGGACTGGATCCAGATGCTACAATACTATTTTTCCTTATGCCCATTCCGGCTAATAAAATGGAGCTTTTACATACATCGAACTACACCTTACATAGATCCGAGGCTTGAGTCTCGAATGGAGCCGAAGTTTTCTGATTGCAGCTGAACTATGTATCCAGAGAAGAATCAGACAAGCCTTGGTATCAACCCAGTCACTAGCATTCAGTGTTTCTCCATGTGTAAAGCAGACTATGGTCAGACTGGACGGATGCCCAGGCTCCAGGCCCCGAGGTTATAATTTTTTTTTCATGTTCAACTCACCTGAGCATGGAATTTTCATTGCTCATTAAACTATAATGATGAGAAAAAATGAAGACTTAGTGCTTTCAAACTCTCAGATGTTGTATTTATCGTGCTAATAAATGTTAAAATGGCAGTCATTGTTGTTATTTTAACATCTATGTTCCTGATAAATGTTATGCTCACTTTCGTTGAGCATGAAAAAGCTTATATCCTCGGGACCTCGCTGCTTGCAACTTAATTTGTAATACCAGGCTCAAATAAAATCAATTAACTCAAACTACTGATGGAGGTCCAATAGACCTCAAGTTATCATGAGCCAACAAAATCCTGTTTGTATGGTAAATCACTTTCATGGGTCATGTCGCAGACGCAATTACGGCCCTGACGAAAAGCTTTCATTCGTTGGTTGGTGCAAGATGCTTGTCTTTGGCCGGGCACGCCGTGGTTCTTATTGAAGTTTTCTTTAGTTCTGACTATCTGAGTCATGAGCCCTTTTCCCTGTTGCATTATAGTGAGTTAATTTGATTCGAATGTTTTTTTTTCTGATGATGCATTGCATTAGTTAGGAAGCCCCCATGCGAGCTAAATCAATTTTGAACCAGTAAAATGCATTTAAGCCCCCAGTACCTTAAATTCCAGTCCGTTCTAGAGCGGTAGTTCTGTTGTTGATGATTCATTGTTTATTGTTACTCCCAGTGTGGGGGCTCTGTGTTTGTTCTTTTTTGTAATGTAATACTTTATGCCATTTAGAATTTGCAATCATCTTGATGGGGACAAGAGAGCTGGTTTCGTCACTTTAGTTGTCTTCCTAATGCATTGTGATTGTTATTATTCTGTAGCTCATCCTCACGGAACCGTTAGATAGGTTAGTTTGCGGTGTGTGATTGTGGTATTTCCTGATCCTTCTCACTTTTTCAATATTTCAAACCTCGACCCATTTCATGTCTATCATCACTATTACTGATAAATGACAGTGACTGTCGTTAGTATGTACATGTATGCACTTAATAATTAAGGAAAAAACTGAACAAAAACATTGTATTGTAAGTTGTTTAAATGATGCGACGATAGAATAAAGAAACAAACACAACGCAGTACAAATCAGATTTTCATTTTTATTAAATCATAATAATATCATCACAGTAGAACATATCACGGGGAACCTATCTATACTTAAAGCCATTAAAAACGCAACTGGTACAAGTGTTGTTTTTCCTGTAAATATCAGTTTTATACACTATGTCTTGGTACTAACAAGCGTCCCTAACGTAGGAGAACATTTTACCAAAACTTGAGCTCAATTGCACACTTCTGCCAAAAAATCTGGTGAAAAATGACAAATTCATCAAATTTTTGGTAGCCATATTAAATCTTGAAATTTTATTTAATTTCAGCGTGCAAGTACTGCGTTTCACTCAAACAAACAGAAAAAACGGTTTACAACACAAAATTCACTTTGCTGGAATGACCTAAAATTTATGTTTAAAATTTCATTTTTCGTGAAATTTCCCCAAAATTTGAGAAATCACTAAAGCTTCAATTAAACTGAATCATTTAAAAATTGGCATACGTAAGTTGTAAGGTCATAACCTATGCTTATCATTTATCGCAATATTTACAGTCGAAAGTGTCGCATGTTCGTTAACTTCCGGTTTTCATGCTGAAACTTTGAGAAAATTTTTGAAGGTCAAAACTTCAAGACCAAAAAAAATCTGTTGCGTTTGCATAGAAAGTAGAGCAATGTTGAAATTTTCCGAAAGTTTGAATCCAAAAGAGCCATTCATAATGAAGATCTGATATCCATATTAATAAGGTGATTTTGCAGTTTTCGTGTCGAAGTTCGGGTTGTGTCCCTTTATAAAAAAAATACAGCCTGGCTTATCTGGACCCCTTTATCTGCACCAAAAGAGTATTGACTTGATATCGCGACAATAGGTTTATGCTTTTATTTTATTAGAATGATAAAATAGCATTAAATCTCGCGTAATGTTATACTGTAAAAGTTGCGTTTTACTGGCATTAAGTATATATAGTGTCCAAATAGGTAAGATTTAAACAGACCTGTTCAGCTGCAGAGACCAACTAGAAACTTGAACGGTTAGACTTGGATAGTACAGTATAGCTAGGACACTGTCTAAGCAGTAAACAACAATGACCAGACTGGACAGTGCCGTAGTCTTGTGTATGCCTTTATCATTTGCATACAACAAAATCAGATTTTCTCATGACATGGCTCAAACATGATGTGTTGAAATATTAATTTCGAGATTTACCTCCTTAAACCTGATTTTGTTGTATACTAACAATAAATACACCGACCAGACTACCCAAATGTCCAGTACAATCAGTGCCATTGTTATTACCTATTCAGACAACACTAAGGACAATACTAAGGTATACTTCCCAGTAATAACTGCCAATTTACAAGATTTTGATACAGATAAGTGTAGTGAACTCTCAAACCAGCTTGGTCATCTGCACAGTCTCGCCAGAGCATTCACTGCTTTCACACACATAAAAGAGACATAGACGTAGGCTCGGAATTGTAAGCATCTATACCTGTATGAAAAGCTTTCGGACCTGACTGCTATTGAAATAGTGAAGAGTTGTATACAGGTCACAACAATAGTATAGCTTACTAGATAACGATGTATAAATATCTTTTACGTGTATGTGATTACGAGGGTTAGTCAAAAATAACTGAGCCCTACCTCATAACATTTGAATCTAGTAAAATGGACATATAATTGGATGATATATCATTGAAGTTATATGTCATCTATTTAATCACCTAATTTATTTCTGTTGGTATGCTTTGTGTAACGGTTGCTAGGCAACAGAATATGACCTGTCAAAGGGGTGCGTTCACGCTGTAGTACATCTTATTCTAAGCGTTGCTATGGAAACAGTAACTTTAAAGCAAGGCTTTATTCACTGTCGTCTGATATCTTTAACATGTACCTATTCCGTGTCACAGAACAGAAACCAACTGACCCCAAATTATAGATGCTGTGGTAGTTTGATTTCAGAATTTATCAAATTTTAACATGCCTGACGTCCTATAATTTACCCCACCCAAAATCCAATTTACACAATTTTAATAGAATACATAAAATATTAGCCTAATAATGCTTTAAGAGTACTGCATACACAAACCAACCCTCAGACATATTAAGTTCCTTGATTTCAATTCACAATTTTGTTTCCATGGCAACACAATTCTCGTGTATTTGAAAGATTGTGGAATTTTGGCGTTTTTTGTTGCTAGGCAACGCATTCAATCAATGTTCACTTAAACATTAAAGAACTAAGTGTAATGAAAAGATAATATGATATATATTATTCAATAAATGTCAAATATGTCTTTCACAAAAACTATCAAGCACACAAGCTTTTTAAAGACATACTGTTTTTTCATGGTGGCTGAGATCGTGAACGCATCGATCTGACTGACGATCTTCAGTTGCCTAGCAACCATATTAGAAGCTTCACTAGGATAACTTTTCAGGGTCAAAACATCGCTGACATATCATACTTATAGAAAATCATCACATTTGTTGTCTACAATACCAAACTTAAATGTTATGAGGTAGGGCTCAGTTATTTTTGACTGACCCTCGTAGTACCAAATCTCAAGAAATAGAGGTTCTAATTTTATACTTTTGTATAGGTTTGAGAAATAGTTGAATTACATAATACTGGTTAACATGTTCTAGATGTATATAAAAAGAAGAACATCCGTGCTATCATACCTGATGATATACTGTACATTATCACTTAATACCATTGCACTCAGAACGGCTAATATACAGTATTACAATAATTTGAATAATCACATTATTGTGATTATTTGTCTCATCACAGTATTCGTTTTGTCACAGTATTGTGATTATTTGTCCTATCACAGTATATGTTTTGTCACAGTATTGTGATTATTTGTCCTATCACAGTATATGTTTTGTCACAGTTTTGTGATTATTTGTCCTATCACAGTATATGTTTTGTCACAGTATTGTGATTATTTGTCGTAATGTCACAGTATTTGTTTATCACAGTATTGCAATTATTTGTCGTAATGTCACAGAATTCATTGCAAATCTGTAGATACTTTAATGTAAACAATAAGGTTTTAAATTGTTCTTTTAAATTATCAAAGTTCTGAGCTGAGACCACTTCCATTCACCACTAGTCATCCATCAGGATTCTGAAAAAGAAATTACAAAACGCATATAAAAAGCCAGCAAATATAAAACATAATATTTGTCATATTTGCTGAGTGATTTCTATACACATATGTGTAGCTATCGAGTGGGCCAGATATCTTACGTAAAACCATCATCTATATCCATATCAATACATTGTGTATGGTAACAGGAAAGACGCTGGTGAGACTAGGCAGATATAAACATAGACTCACCAGAGCATTCGCTGATCGCTTTTGCGATTGTGATATGTATCTAAGCAGGAACATGTATATATATTACTGGTACCATAGAATTCCTATTTTTTATTTCGTGAATATGTCATTGAATTTAGTGTTACTAGCAGAGCCAATAATACTTTAGTGTGCAAACATAGGCAAAACGCTTGTATGAATATTCGATACCATCCCCCTAATTGGTTAAAAGGTCAATCAAGTGTTACAACGTGCAATGAATATAGTGTTGATAATTGTTCTTATTCTGGTTCTGACAGACTATTGAGTTCTAACACAAAACATCATTCAACTTGTGCTGGAGCGATTGAGCACACAGATTATCATCTTTAGCAGGTATGATCCAATTACGTTACTCTCTATTCATGTTAAAAAGTAATATAATGGGTCACACCTGGGTTATAAAGGATATCAAGTTGTTGAATTTTTTTATTTATTTTTATTTATATTCAAGCAATTGCCAACACAATCAAGCCAAGTCTGCTTTTCAGATTTAATAACAGCTATGACCAAGATATTCCACCATTACAGATCACCGACCAACCAAACAGACACAAAACTCAGACGCCCACACGACAGCAAGAATATGAAAGCATCCAGTGACTCTCTTTCCCCATTAACATGATTGCAAAGTAAGTAAGGGTGCAAAGATCAGGAATCGATACAATCAAGTACCATACCTGACCCAGGATACCAATGGGAAAGTGACAAACTCACAGTTAGACACCACAAACGAGAGCCAAGAGGTCAGCCTTTTCCCAGCAGGTGACCACAAGGCACATATAAACAGACGCGTACATAGGCATGGCAAACGAAGACAAAAAAAAACATTAAAGATCCACAAAAAAGTACCGCCTTGGAACGGTCAGTAAAATATTTTACTGAAGGGCTTAAACCGGTTACACGGTGCACCAACCTCACCCTTAATTCAGATGTGGATCAAGACACATAGATATTTGGTTTGCATGAAAGACCCCTAACTTATCAATGCATCATCTCCTAGAACATATAAATCAAGATATAACAAGGAGAATAAGCAAAGATAAGGACTCAAAAGTAAACAAAACTGAATGCCGGAGTAAAAGCAATCCAACAGGTAAACCCCGGTGGGTCCGACAAACAGCCAAAGCATTAGCAAAGTCAGAAAGGACACTACGACATACATGGTAAAACAGGCACTAAATACCAACACGCGATGGGAGCCACAACAGACAAAGATCAACAAAAGAATCACCACCTTAGAATAATAGTAATGTTTTAAGGTGCAAACATAGTCAAACATAGAATGTTTGTGGCAGACTGGCCAATTCATATATATTTTTAAGAAATATGGTCCATAAGGACTGTTAGGTTCTGGTAGAAAGTATAATTGCGTTGTTAAACTTTGTATTAAATACCCTGAACTAAACTTGATCATACATGTCTGATGTTTTTCTTTATCTCCAAATGATCCATTTTTTCGGATTATTAAACACAAAACAACAAACTACATTAGAAGAGTTTTTTTTCCGTTTACACAAATGTTTTTTTAACATGTTAAAGGCATAATCATTATAATTAGTCATGAATCAAAAAAAAGGAGTAAGGCATATATACAAACTTAATATAGAAAATACTGCTTGCAGTTTATGACGTTGTATACACGACTATAAAATATTACAAAATCAAGCAACAATCAAGCCATGCCTTTTCTATAGCTATCATTTAAATAAATTATGAGCTAGATCATTGAGCATCTAGAACTTAATTTGATGCCATGTATAACCCTTGCTTTAATATGTCACCATCTTGGCTTTGTATTTCCAATCATCGCACACACAGAGAAAATAATATATTTCATTCCTTTATTACTATTTTCATGATAGCCTATGAACTGTGATTGTGGCATTTCCTAGGTATACATATATGTTCTTAAATAGCCAAAGCCGAGAAAGTTGAGATATACTTAGTACCATTTTAATAGCCTAGATTTCTTGATGGTAATTCTGACTGGTTCCAAATTAGCTGGCTTTGGCTTTACCTCACTCAGCTTCTGTCGCTTAGAAACATGATCTTTGATGGATTTGCTCATTACCTCTGGAGCTTTCCTTTTGATACCAGCTGATGATTTCGTGTCCACTTTCAAAGACTGAAAATATAAAAAAAATCAAACACTGTGAGGGAATGTATTTCGGTGTTTCTATCATACCTGATTTTCATATAAAATACCTAACTGATACACATACGGGTAATCATACTCATCACATAAGAGACAAACCATACTTACAGCATTTATGCATAGCTATCTAGTGTGGCGCCATGCCTAATAATTGTCTGATACTTGGGACATAGATGTTTATTTCACATTAAAGATCCCTAACTTATCGATGCATCATTTCCTAGAACATATTAATTAAGATATGAGAAGGAGATAAAACAAAGTTAAGGACTCAAAACTGACTACTAGAGCAGAACAAATCCAACAGTTAAACCCTGGTGGGTCTGACCATAGACACAATATCAGGCCCCAGCCCTCTCATCTATGTATGAGTCTTTAAGTTTGAAACGTCATAGAGTCTGAGGTCCTACCCGCTGGCATGCAAATAAAGAGGAAATCAAAGTTGTCAATTGTGATTGAGTTGACCATCAATAATACAATCTGAAGCAATACAGTAATATTATAACCAATCTTTTTATAATGAGAAATCATTTTAATAAACTGCATTGAAAAGTTATTCTAGCAAACAATTTTCTTAATTTATACACTTAGTCACTATACAACTCTAGCTCTGAAAGTCCTTGACACAAGAGAAATTTAAATCTGACATGAAATTTAGATATAAAATCATTGTATGTCATAAAATGTAGAAGAAATTTTCAAAACACTAAGACAACCCACATTTAATGGACAACAACGAATGAGTTAACAATGTTCAGAAGAATCATTGTCTAAGAATGAACAGGAGTTCATGCCAGCAAATGTAAGGTGTCGAAGTTTATTGTATTTTACAGGTCAAATCCTAACCTCTGTAACTTTTTTAAAAGTAAAAACAAGAAACAAACCCAAACTTGTAGGCATTCACTTTCTTAAACATATTAGTTACAAAACTTGTAGGTTTTGCTTTTTATTGTCCTTTGAATGTGGTGTTCGTGTCACAAGACTGACACGTTATGCAATCATACATATATGACGTCATATGTAACGTTGTTAGAAATACAAACAACTGTTATGCTTTAGAGTACATGAATTACAAAAATATTCTAGGGCTTTGCCACTGACGAAAATACTTTTTCACTTCCCTCTATGAAATAAATTTTATATTAATTCCAAATATTTGAATAACTACTATATATGTAACCATGATATATTGTATTGTATACAACAATTAAATACTTGAAAATATAACTTGATTAGATGTATATTTCATTGAGTAATAGTTTCAAAATGAAAGAAAATAGAATATACTCTTTTTACAATTAACATCTAAACAACTGCTTTTTCATTTAATACATGATTTGTGTCTCTTTGAATCACAATGTTTCCAGTATTTTATTGATTTATAACATAATAAAAAAGATAACTTGCTGTATCTGTGTAAGTGCCACATATGATAACACAGTTTTTCAACATCACAAGTTAAAAGAAAGTCAAAATTTTACAAAAAAACAAAATAAACGGAAACCTTCTATATACTTACACCTAGCCACTGAGAAAGTCTCTGACGTTTAGCTTCCATTTCAACTTGAGCTTGCTCAACTTGCAGGTCACATGGTCTTTTCTCTGCACCTGTAGTTCTTGGTGTCAAGAGTTTATTCATATTCCAGGAGACACTGCAAGGAGCTGCTCTTGAGTTTGTTGTAGATGTTGTAGAAATGGGTACTATTACCCTCTTGGTATCATGTATTGTGTCTTTCATGAGTTTGTCAGCTTTACTTCTTTTAATAGATTGAGCTGGTATCACCACTGGAACAATATTTCTGGTATCCCTAGACGATTCAGAAGTAGATTGTTCAAATCCTTGCAGTAGTATCTGTCCAATAAGGTCTGTTGATGATATCATCGTTGGTTTTACTGCTGGTTTAACTAGTTTTGCCTCAACTATTGGTCTAGGAGGGTGTGTTGTATCTGGTACTAATATTGGTTTTACTGCTGGTTTGACTAGTTTTGCCTCAACTATTGGTCTAGGAGGGTGTGTTGTATCTGGTACTAATATTGGTTTTACTGCTGGTTTGACTTGTTTTGCCTCAACTATTGGTCTAGAAGGGTGTGTTGTATCTGGTACTAATATTGATTTTACTGCTGGTTTGACTAGTTTTGTCTCAACTATTGGTCTAGGAGGGTGTGTTGTATCTGGTACTAATATTGGTTTTACTGCTGGTTTGACTAGTTTTGCCTCAACTATTGGTCTAGGAGGCGGTGTTGTATCTGGTACTAATATTGGTTTTACCGGTGGCTTGACTTGATTTGACTCATATGTGAATCTAGGAGGATGAGATGCCTGTGGTAATCTTATACTGTTAGAATCTCCTTCATTTCTATGAGTCCATCTCTCTGAAAGAGTCACTGTTATATCTATAATACAAAACAAAATCGCTGTTACATTTGAAGATAGTCAGTAAATATCTGTTATATCTTAAAATACAGTAGAAAACAACTGTTACATAAAAGCAAAATATTAAGTACACAGACTGATGATAATCAGATAGATTCCATGTTATCTTTTCACCTGCTAGTGTCGTCTGCTGATAACCATTACCATATAAGGCCTGATAGAAAACGTTAGCCTGATCTTGATTCAAGTGGTTTGGCATTCTTGAAATATTATTTGAAATAATTTATTTTAAAATTCAGCAAACATTAAGAAAGGCTTGACAAGTCATTGGAAATCCTAATTTAAATTTTTGCAAGGAGTGTGAAAACAATGAACTATCAGCAGCATAATCACCATTTTGGAATAGAAAGTTGTCACAATTAAAACAAAACTAGGACAAAAACCATGTTCTTGATTAAAATCATCTTAGATAAATGTGATCTTGACAATCCTTATGCATTCTGCAAGTAATTATTGTAGTTAAGTATCAAATAAAGTAATACCTGATTTTGCTAAAGATTTGTTCTTGTCAGCAACCAGATCATTCATGACCTCAGCAATCTGGGGGTCTGAAAAAAAGAAGAAACAAATAAAATAAAATATACACACGTGTTAAAAGATGTTAAACGTATTATAAGATGGTGTTAATATAGAGCCCAGCCTTTTTTGTAAAGCTGGAAAATATTATTTTGAAACAATCAAGGCGCTAGCCATAAACTTACCAAAATTGCAAATTTACTACAAAAAAACTTTCAAAATTGCGTAAATGCTGGCATGTGGGTGCTTGCTCTTATACACTAATTTGCAGTTGAAATCAGGATGTATTTTACCAATACTTTAAAAAAGACGTTGAAACAGCGTATTATTGAATTTTGGAAATTATTTTTTGGTCAGGAAAACACCAGGTTTTGCTGATTGTAAGAACAAATCATACAAGCTTTGGTCTTCAATGGTTAACATAACCTATTATGAGCATACATCATGCAAACAAAACCAATTCCTTGGACATATTTTGTTCATAACTGCCATATAGTTTATGTGTGAGAGCATTGCAGGTCTAGCTTGCAAAATTGTGTGTACGCTCAGGCTAATTCTAGACTTCATTATTTTCCAATGAGAAACACATGGAACTATAATTTGTCATCTCAAAACTAAAGAAATGAACCACATTTGTACCATTTCAACATAAGTCCATTAATATACAACAACTTCAAACAGGTGGAATAACTTAAAGTTCATAACGATTTAATAAAATTATATCTATGCTAGAAATATGCTAGAATATGATAACTACGTTTGACCTATAGATCACTTTTGGCATTCAGGTAACAATTAGCTTTCTAAAGGAAAATGAAAATAAATGTTCATTGCTTAGGGAATTAAGAAAAATAGTTAAAGGGTTTGGTTTAATCATATTCCATTTAGCAACATACAAGTGTTGATCTTTGAGAGTGTTATTATTTACGATTACTGTTTTTAATGTGTCTCCCATTAATTTCAGATAGCTGATCATTTGGTTAAAGCAGATTTAGTAAAATGTATTAAATAGGCATAATGATATAAACCAGCTAATGAGACCTTGGCTCTGGTCAAAATTAAAGCATTTGGCTCTACTTACTTTTGTTGGAACATTGACATAATTTCCATTAATGGAGAAACTATCTTACACTGTTACATGTAAGCATGTACATTAAACTTGGTCAATAGACTATAGGGTTGTAAATAAAATGGCGTCAAATATAAAACAACACATCACTATACTCACTAGCAACAATTTAAGCACATGGTACATGGAGAAATAGTAAAGCAGTCTGAAACATCTATAACTACTCCAATCAATGGCTGTCTACGGCCATCATTGTTAAATACTAGGATCATAACCTGTATGAGAACCACTTACTTAGACTATGCGCATCGTCATGAGAAATCCTTTCTTCAGAGTTTGTAACAAGGTAAATCTAAACAACCTTCAGAGATTATGTAGAATATAGGGATCACACATGTTTTTTCATGCATTAACATTTGCCGGATCCCGAGGAAGCTGTTTGAACACGAGGCCGATAGGCCGAGTGCTCAAACATCTCCCGAGGGACACGGCAAGTGTTAATGCAATGAAACAAGCATATGTGATCGTTATTCTTGCATATTTTACCTGATTCTAACCTAAAGCGTACTGAAAACACCACTTAAACATTAAAATATCCATTTTCGTACACTGGATTTCTCGAAACAAAATGGCGTCAGCGTCAAACTTTCGAACGTCATTACGTCGCCACAACGTCATAGACGTGCGTAACGTTTTCGCGAAATAAAGCATCGGCGAAATGACCAGTCAAGGCCGCAACGCTTGCTCATCTAACGCCATGCAAACAATTCAGGGCTCAGTTTAGGCTTTGTCAAGTTAAAAACCATGTTCAAACACCACGTGAATCTCATGATTTGAACATGGATTTTTGTTCATTTGACAACGGCTTCAAACAGCTTCGAGCAACGAATTCTATGCAAGAATATTCTAATTACGCATATAAAAAGTTACGCTATTTATACTATCTAGTGACTCTTAGATAGGAAGGGGAAAGAAGTCACTCACCCTGCATAAAGCGGTAAATACTGAGGAGATCAGCGAGAAAATGGGTCATAATACAGAAGAGAAGCACTCACCTTGCATAAACTTAGAGGATGATTGCAGGGTTGGGTCACATGAAGAACAGAACCCCTTACCATACATATTGTGGTAGCTTCAAAAGGGTGGATACAGCGATAGGTCATAAAGAGAATACAAAACTAATCGCCATGTATATTGTGATAGACACTGAGAAGTTGGGTATAGAGATGGGTCATATGATGAAGAGAACCACTTACCATATATATTGCCATATTGCGGTAGTCACTGAGAAGGTGGCCACGGAAATAGGTCAGAGCAAGGATATGGAATCATTCAATGTGTGTATAGTCGTAGAAACTAAGAAGGTGACTAGAGGGAAGGTCCACATGAAGAAAAGAACTACTTACCATAAATTTTAGTAGTCAATGGCCACAGAGATAGGTCAGAGCAAGAATACAGAATCATTCAATGTTTGTATAGTGCTAGAAACTGAGAGGGTGGCGGCTAGATGGAAGGGCCACATGAAGAACAGAACCACTTACCATACATATTCAGTAGTCAATGGCCACATAGATAGGTCAGAGCGAGAATACAGAATCATTCAATGTTTGTATAGTGCTAGAAACTGAGAGGGTGGCGGCTAGATGGAAGGGCCACATGAAGAACAGAACCACTTACCATACATATTCAGTAGTCAATGGCCACATAGATAGGTCAGAGCAAGAATACAGAATCATTCAATGTTTGTATAGTGCTAGAAACTGAGAGGGTGGCAGCTAGATGGAAGGGCCACATGAAGAACAGAACCACTTACCATACATATTCAGTAGTCAATGGCCACATAGATAGGTCAGAGCAAGAATACAGAATCATTCAATGTTTGTATAGTGCTAGAAACTGAGAGGGTGGCCGGAGGGAAGGGCTACATGAAGAACAGAACCACTTACCATACATATTCAGTAGTCAATGGCCACATAGATAGGTCAGAACAAGAATACAGAATCATTCAATGTTTGTATAGTCGTAGAAACTGAGAGGGTGGCTAGAGGGAAGGGCCACATGAAGAACAGAACCACTTACCATACAAATTCAGTAGTCAATGGCCACAGAGAGAGATCATAGCAAGAATACAGAATAATTCAATGTTTGTATAGTCATAGAAACTGAGAGGGTAGCTGGAAGGAAGGGCCTGGGTCACATGAAGACCAGAGCCACTTACCATATTTATATTGTTGTAGTCATTGAGGAGATGGCTACAGAAAACAAGTAAAAGAAAGAGTACAGAACCACTTACCATAAATATAGTGGTAGTCACTGAGAAGGTGGTCACAGAGATAGGTCATAGAAAGAGGGGAGACCACTCACTATACATATAGTGGTAGTCAGTAAAATGGTGATCACAGAAATGGGTCATATGAATAGAAGAACCACCTACCAAGCATGTAGCCACTGAGCACTGAGAAAAATGTCCAAATGTTACTGTCTCCAAATATAAGTGTGTTACAGTAGACACTGAGACTGTGGTCACATTTTGTGTCTTAGATAAGACATATATAAGGAGAGGATTAATTCATTCACCATGCAAAGAGTCGTAGACACTGAGAAAGTTGTCACAGAAATTATTGAGAGGAAAAAGAGGTAAACACTCACTGTGCAAATAGTAACACTCACCATGCAAATAGTAGTAGACACTTCCAGAATGTGGTCGCACAGAATTGTCAGAGGAAAGGGAGGTACCCACTCACCATGTATGTAGTGATAGACACTGAGAATGTGATACAGAGAGGGTTCAGAGAAAGATGAGACAACCACTCACCATGCATATAGTGGTAGACAGTAAGAAGGTGGTCACAGAGATCTGTCATAGGTAGAGATTCGTGGAGATTCAACTTGACAGCATCAGGAATTACCTAACAGAAGTAAAACGAGTTAAGAAGAAATTCAAAAGATAGAAAGTCAAGAGAGACCATGGCTGCAAAGAACAGAAGGTCGTGTAGATTAGATCAGAAACAAATGATAGGCTGCAAAAATTCTACTACATGTAGCAGAATGATGATTTTATAAATGAAGCAAAATAGAAATGTTTCAACATCCACTGAACATTTGAAACTTCCAAGCGTTAGTAGATGTTTCGTTTCAAACCCACAGTAGAAACAATCTTGGCAAAGAACAAAATTGTTTGAGGATTAGATCAGCAACAGGCGAAGAGAGCAAAACTTGTACTATATATAACAGATGGAATTTTTAGAAAACTAAATAATTATAGACAAATGTTTCAATGTCAAAGTTTGTAGTTGTTTTCAGTAGTTTTAAGTTTCGTAAACAAAGAGAAATTCCTATTAATCATACTGGTAAGACTGCAAGGCTACAAAGGAAATACTGTTATTAAATGAAGAATAGTAGATGCCTCAAAGGAAATGCATAAAAACGGGTTATCAAGTAAAGGTATATTTTAAATATAAAGTGCAAAACAGGTACATTGAAAATTGTATATCCAACAATTGAAGATTTCTGATGAAACAGAGAATGGTCAAGGCTGATTAACACAAAAAATTAATGGCTTTGCAGTATGTAATGTGAATGCATAAGGATTATTTGAAGTGTCTACAGAAATGATGAAACATAATGAATAAGAATGTTGACATGAAAATGTTAGACTATCTCAACATACTAATTATTTTATTGAGTACTGGATCCGACATAACATGACTGAAAATGTTGACTGGGATGTATACAATCTCAACAAACAAACAAACAACACTCACCTCTTTAGGTTTGAACGTCTTGCGACTGTACCAAGGATTGCTTTTATCGGCATACATCTCTCTGGCCTCTCTCACATTTTGACGTATTCTTTTATTACACAGAATCTGTTCGTCAAGCTCACGCTGGTGGTACTTAAAGTCAGGATTGTAGAAATTAACATCAAAGTACTCTTTGAACTGGCTTCTCAAAAGCTGAAACATAATAAACACAATGTGGTATTGTCAATTTTCATAAAAAAAATAGTTGCTTAAGAAATAGATTCTTCCTTGCTGCGATTTGTTGCTTATTATATCACTGGGATGAGGTCAGTAGATCACGAGCGCAAAGCCTAAGTGGTTTATACACTTACAACTGACCAACAAGCACGATTTTATTTTGGCGTGGATCTGAGAAAGGGGTCCTTAAGACATTCCAGCAATTATTACAAAAGAGACATTTGAAAAACACCTAAAATTATGAAATTTCAAGCGCTTTTATATTACCACGAAAATGTTTCCATTGCTTGATGCCGTGAAAGAAGCAAATGTTTCTGATTATATTCAAGTTTTGTATTTAATTTAGTGATGTTTTCATGGCAATTATAATTCCATAACACCTACGGGGGCGCCAATTGAAGGGTGGGTCAATTTAATTATAAAAGTATACAATCATACAATTTATTTTTTATTTGCATTTACTTTATAATATAGATAATGCATGTGAATACATTGACTTGTATGTGTTGGATGTTTATACTGAGTCAAAAATAACCAACATGCAACTGGAGATCAGTTCCCTGACGTCATATCAAGGTTAACATTTTTCTTGACGTCACATTCCAAATCGGATTACAAATGTTGCTTCTAATCGCCATATATTGGCCAATACTGAAGATAATTACTTTAAATTTTTAGAAAATACTCTAAAGAGAAAGTATTTTACAGACGATATATCAGCTTTATTGTGATATTCACAACCATAAGTTACCTTTTGTCATATCCTGGTACATTTCGATTCTAACAAACAAAAAGATTGAAAATATATGAACGATTACTTCCGATTCTGTAAAGATTCCACCATCTTCAACAGAGCATTAAAATTTCTGGTAAATCTTGTTTGGACTGATCACGTGATGAGCGTTCATTACTTTTTAAAAAGACTACACCGTCTAATACCAATATTACAAGGCTTTATGGGATACGTGGCGTCATAAAAATCAAACCAGCCGTCAAATTATGCAAAATGACGTCACGATATTTCGTTCAAATATATCACTAGACTTAACCATTGACTATATTGGCACGGTGTGTTGGAATTATGTTATGCATAAATATGTGTGAGCTTATTTAGTAGATGTTGGTACTTATTGCATATGTGTGAAGAGAAAGCTCAGAATGAACAGTGCGTTTTTGTAGTCTTAACAGCGCATTTTATTGCTCACAGACACAAATGTAAGTTGTAGATCAGGACAGATGCCAAACTTTTACCCTATGACCCACTAGATAGCTGCACATATGTGCTAAAGGAATGACTAATGTATGTGAGCTAAATACCAAAATAATATGAACAGGCTCATATCATCTTTGCATTTATTTTTGTGCCATATAGTGGATGTATTTAACTAGCCTAAGGGCATAACGTATGCATTCGTGCTATTAGAAAGGGTCACGTCACATTACATGAAGGTTGGTAACTTTCAAATTAATTGGGGTTTTAGTAAATGGTATCTAGGTGACGCCACAGTAGTAATGGGTGGCACTATGGGTACGCCTGCTCCCATATGACCACCCTTTACTACTCACCACTTTCGGATCATCTGTTGTTTGAAGAAAACTTATTTATAAATGTATAGGTTTCAGTCCCTTAAAGTATTATTCAGTATTACGTTATGTAAACATTATGAAAAAAAAAATAATACTGTAATAAATGAATTATTTTTGTCTGGTATTTATCGAAGCATGAGCGAACATAGGGTGCTGGCATACTTACTTAAATGAACCAATTAACCTGCATGGCATGGGATATGAGCCATCCTCTAAACAGTTAGGGGCGTACAGAAAACCCTTACCTGTGAATTAAAGGCGATGTTTTCCATCTGTTACTATGGTACATCAAAGATATTGGAGTACTGGAAGCCATAATTATAAACTGTTATTCAAGATCATCAGCATGATAAATGACCGCATGGGAGACACTGATTTTAAAGCTAGAGGTGTAAGGTACATTTTACCTGAGAATTATAGGCGCATCAAAGGTGTACATCAACGGTGTTAGAATACAGGAACCTATATAAGTTGTTAATTATTATTGACAGTAAAACTTGAGGCGTGTTGTATATCAAACGCTTACCTGAGAGTTATAAGCTATGTTTTCCTTCTCGTACTCTGGTACATCAAAGGTGTTGGAGTACAGGAACCTATATAAATGGTTATTCATGATCATCAACTTGAGAACAGCCCTCTTCAGATGCTCAAGCCTGACACTACGGTCGGCGAGACGAGTAATTGGAAATTTTCCTGAAATGAAAAATATAAACCAACAGTCATAAAAATATCGATCAAGTGTAGTGGAAACATCGTCCGTGTCAGCTATCATTTGTGCGCACGTCACAGGTAGATTTAACACGTTGGCCTAATTAAAACTCAGAAACTCTCTAGGGCCACTTAGGTAAACTATTTACCATGCCAAGCCTTCTGAATACATATAGTATCTCAATGTATGGTCAGTACTCAACTGATAGCTATCAGGAACTTGTTTCCCCACAACGATATATACTTATAGCTCATCATGCGAGAAATAGTCTTTTAACTTGTATGGGCAGCTAGCAAGTAAAACTAGAGATCTAAGTTTTAGTCAAAGTAATATAAACATAACAGTTAAAACAATAACATTAGAATTTGCCCCTCAAAACCTAAATGTGATGCCATAGTGATGAACTTTATAATCTTTTAGGCAAAATATTTCATTTTTCAAAATGAACAAAATAAAAAAAAAGTTCCAAACATGTGTGTTTTCAAGTATTACCTGTCTAACAGAATTAAGATAAAAAGGAGATAGTTTTGCTTAAAGACAGGCTTGCCTTTTTTTAATTTAAATGGGGAAAAGTTTTAGATAAACTTAATCTAAAATAATTCATGAAAGTGTGTTTAAGACATGTAAATGCTTTTCTTACCAAAATATGTAGAGTAATTTGTATTTTGTATTAATCTTTGCACGTTGTGTAAAAATAACAAAAAACGAAATGATAAAAAAAGTTTTGGTCTGAGCCTGTGTATAATTCAATACATTGTCTCTGCGAGTAATGAAGGCTCTGGCAAGACTACTCACGTGCACAGTCTTGGTTGAGCCTTCGTTACTCGCCAATGTGATGAGTACCAAATTCTTATGAGCTCATTGAGCTGGCTCAAATTAGGGGATAACTGTTTTGAAAATTTTCATTTGGGGAGGTATATCGTCGGATATACGGTCGGAAATTTAATTTTAAGGCGACGCGTAAGCGGAGCCCTAAAACATGATCCGACGATATTCTACCCAAATAAAATTTTGAATATGGTTATCCCATTCAACTATTAACATTTTTCCTTCAAAAAGACAGAGAGAATATACTATGTCGCGCCTACGTCCAGCGGCTGCCAGCATACATAAAACCGTCGCCAGCTACAAATAGACATTTTTACCCACAAGCTGACTTGGAAAGCGGACAGCTGACTGCGTAGTTAATGTATTTATTTATGGGGGGCTGTCTCAACAACTAACATGAACCTTATATGCAAGGCTATATCATAACGTTATGCTGGAAAGATGCGCTAAGAAAACCCTCAGATTAAACATTCAGATTAGCATGTTTGTTCGCGCAGTTTTGTCATATAGTTATTATTAGTTATGAAAGAGTGTGGCCACCGCAAAGTTTATGGTAGCAAACCCCCCCCCCCCCCCCCCCCCCGTTAAACAGTACACATCAGAAAGGCATATATATATGTATGTATGTATGATCCCGTCATTTGTATGCCCCGCCCTCTTGGGACCGGGGATACCAGGGACATAGCGGGGCCTAAGTGCCGGGTTTTGACCTACGATGTGTCCCCGCAGTGCCGTGGGTGTGCGGAGGTTTTTATTTCCCGCCTAAAAAGGCCACTACTGAAAGAGTTTGTCTGAAGGGTCCCTAAACATCTACCTTTATATATGCCAATATAAACCAAAGGAGTGCAACCTGGCGGTTTTGTTGGTCAATTAGCGTGTTCTTTGACAGGGGTGGATCCAGAAATTATCGTATCAGGGATGGGGGGAGGTAGTCCAAGCCTGACTGACGTTTTAGTCGTCCTTTGCTTACTTTTTACAGAGTGTTCCCATTGACCATTCCACGGGAATTTATATTTCCAAGGAGGGAGGGGGATTCCCCGGGGGGATTCATGTTTTTAGGCACTGTGAGGGTCAGGGTAGGGGTGGGATGTGGAGGTCCTTATACTTATTCTGAAAGAAACCTATAATAGTTGTAATTTTCCGGGAGGGTGTGTCCGGATCTCCCCACCCCAATCTCTCTATGGATTCATTACTCAGAAATCAAGAGAATCAGTAGAAACGATAGATGCTCCACAAATATAGGGGAATAAACAGAGAGGGGCTGCAAGTTGATGTCTCTAATAGTGTTAATGTTATGCTCTGGACAAAATTCAAGTATAACAATGGACAATAACTTCTAAATTACGCAAAAGAGAACTATGGTTCTTCTACACTGTATCTCTCCTCATCGAGATCTACATATATCTAACATTTAAGTTTCAAGTTGATACCTCTTATACATATGGCTGTTGTGTTATGCTCCAGAAAAATGTTTAAGTGTGATAAATAACAAAGAGCTTGTTAAATTATGCGAAAGAGAGGTACGGTTCTTGTACACTGCACTTCTCCTCGTCGAGATCTATCTACCAGTGAAGTTTCAAGTCGATACAGTTGCTGTGTTATGCTCTGGACAGAATATTCGTAAATACTCAATGAAACAACTGGGCTAACTGAAGCCAAATTCCATATGTTACCATCATGGTATAGGGGCAAAGATAGAAAGCTTATTATCAATTTTCTTTTCTCTACATATGTTTTTTATGTTAAAGAATGTCTCAGGGAGACTTCTTAAGAGTGAGACAGCCTGTGCAGCATCAGTGGCTAGTTAGAATGTTGAAATTTGCCAAGAAACAGACTAAGATATCATACTTATAAATACGCAAGTAAAAAGGTGTTGATCCGACTGCGCCGATATACAGGTTGGTTTGCGCCTGTGTTGTTTACATACACCAAAGTCAGGGTTTCTCTCGCCGATATATATAATTAACCTTACTATAGTTATCAATTCAAAAAGATTACCAAACGTTATAAAAAAGGTTGGGTATAACTTGAATATCATGCAACATGTCTGTATGCCTGGTTTAAAACCCAAACTAGCTATGGTTTCCTCTTTAATTGTACGACGGCGGGTCAGACCTCCGACTCAACGACGGCTCTGAGGTAAAGTTTTAATCGGTGGGTTGGTGCCTGATGCTTATCTGTAGCTGAGCACACCGCGTTTTTTTTAGATCTGACTATCTGTGAGTCGTGAGCTTTTTTCTTTGTATCATCATAAAGTGTTGGTTTGATTTGATCGTTTCTCCATGGCGATACATTGCAGTAGTTGGGAAGCCGCCATGCGAGCTTAACATTTTTGTGCTTCAACAACAACAGAATCTAGGGCGAAGATTTTATGCTAGTGGAATGTATTTGGGTCCCCTGGTGGCTGGGGCTGCTGTCCGTTCTTAGGCGGTGGCTCTGTTGTTTTTATCTATTGTTTGAAGTATTTCTCATTGTGTGTGGGGATTCTGTGTTTGTCTCTGTTTTGTAATGCATTACTTTATGTCCATTCTACTTTTGCAATCGTATCGAAGAGGTAGAGAACGCTGTTGATTTGATTTTGCTGTCTTACCGATGTCTTGTTAATGTAAATGTTCTGCGGCTCTTCATCACGGTGCGGTTGGTTGGTCTGCAGTGTGTGATTGTGGTATCTCCTGGTCATACTCACTTACTTTATATTTCACGTCCGTGTCAATGTTCATCTGACGTAGCTCCAATAAGTTTCAGTTCTGACGGCTCGGACTAGCCTGTCCACCTGAGCAGTCTGGCAATAACTCCTTGATCACATAAAATAATAATCTAAAAGACGTAGGTTGTTTGTTTTCTTGGTTTCATTGGAGGTTTTATCGTTTTAGACTCGAAAACCCCTAAACAGGTACTCTAACAAACAGCGAAGGCCCCGATTTAATGTCAAAAAAGTCGGCATTTCATCAGGGTCTGCACTGTTTCTTAAGACAAAATCGATCATTCAGAGAAAAATATGTACATGATTAGGTAGGCCTAATTATAACATGTAACCGCTTTAAATATTCATTTGACCATCCTGACTTTACTGTATCAAAATTTATGGAAATTCCATAGGTCTTCAACATGTTTAAAGAGCTAAACACATATTCGATGTTCGAGTAGTTTAGACTTTATTATTTGTGCGATATCATTTCGTTGAATCTTACATGAGTGTGCATGTTTTTTTTTAATTTATAAAACTAGTTGGGGAAAAGCGATAAAATGCAAGTATTTTGTCGCTTTAATAAATGGAATAAAACAGGAGCACGAAGGTTAGATTTTATTTATCACGTGGCTTAAAATTACTTTAAAATCTCACTGTAAGAGTTTGTCATCGCATTGCTAAATATGTTAAAGACTATAGGGATATTGTGCATGATTTTTATGCACCAATATTTGCCGGGAACGAGGGAAGCTATTTTAATACAAAGCTGATAGATTGAGTGTTCAAACATCAACCAAGGGACCCGGTAAGTATCAATGCATGAAACAAACTTGCATTATTATTTGTGTTGACTCGGGATCGAGGGGTTGCAGGTTCGAGCTTCACTAGATTTCTCTAGACAAAATGGCATCAAGTGTAAGCTTTCTAACGTCATTACGTCGTCACAACGTCATAGCTGTATACAATGTTTTACAAATAGCTCGGGGCTCATTTTAAGTATTGTTAAATTCAAAACTGTTCAAACAGCACGTGAATCTCAAGATTCCAGTTTCGTTTATTTGAAGCTTTGTTTGTTTGTTTGATTTGATTCTTTACGTCCCATCAACAATCTTTCAGTTATGTAGGGACGGGTCTTCCTGGCTTGAACCAGTACTAAGCTAGGATTAATGCGTCTTGCTTAAGGACACAACGCAGTGACACCTGTGAGGCTCGAACCCGTGGCCCCTCGGTCTCGAGTCAAGCCCTCTACCAATGAGCCACTGCACACCCTTAATTTGAAGCTATGCGAATATAGTGATCACACATGTTTTTTCATGCATTAACTTTTGCCGGTTCCAGAGGTAGTTGTTTAACAATAATTAAGGCCGTCAGTGTGGTCGTTATTCTTGCATATTTACCTGATTCCAACCTGAACCGCACTAAAACGTTGCTTAAGCATTAAATTATCCATTTTCTTGAACTGGACTCCTTAAACATAATGACATCAGTGTCTAATTTTCGAACAATTACGCCGCCACAACGTCAAAATCATTACGTTGCCACAACGTCAAAGACGCGCACAACGTTTTCGCGAGAAAACACATCAACAAAATGTTCAGTCAAGGCTACAACGCATTCCCTTGTACATGTAACGTAATGCCAAACAAATCAGGACCCAGTTAAGCTTTGACAAGATTAAAGCCATGTTCAAACAGCACGCGAATCGCATGATTTGAACATGGATTTTTGCGGTTTCAAACAGCTTCGCGTGACGAATTCTTTGCAAAAATAAGTATTCTTGCATAGAAATTTGTTACGTAAAGCTGTCTGAAGCCATGTTCAAATCATGAGGGTCACGTGCTGTTTGAACATGGGCTTTAATTGGAGGATACTTAAAATGAGCCCTGATTTGCTTGCCTGACATTACGCGGAAAGTGCTGCTGCCTGGACTGCGCTTTACATCGACGTTTTTGTACGAGACAACGTTGCACCGGTGACGTTATGACGATCGAAAGTTTAACGCTGACGTCATTTTGTTTGGAGAAAACCAGTGTAAGAAAAAATGGCATTTCAAGTTTAAGCTGTGTTTTCGGTTTGCTTTTGTTTGAAATCAGGTCAAATATGCAAGAATAATGATCACTCATGTTTGTTTCAATACATTACATGTAGCACTTGCCGGGTCCCGCGGGAGATGTTGAACACCCGGCCTGATGGTCTCGTGTTCAAACAGCTTCCTCGGGACCTGGCAAATGCATGAAAAAACATGTGTGATCCCTGTATTTATGTAACGATGACATGAAGTTTAATTCTGCAAGCTGCGACGTCATGTGATTATAGTTTGTATGCTCAAGTTGTCGTTACTTAGTATACTTTGAAGTAAGAAAGGCGGCAAAGATCAGGAATCGATACAATCAAGCACCACACCCATATACATTTAAATACTTTCTAAATAGAAAAAGCAGGTAATTTCTTATGCTTATTGTTGCTTTTCTATTGCTTGAGAATTCGCAATAATACTCTTGTACATTTTCTTAATTATCTTATCAATGGACAGGGAAGGCACTGTCTCCACACAGTCTCGTCAGAGCACTCATTTATCGTGAGTACGCTGCAGTACACTCCGTATATGGGAATGAACTCCTGAAAGGATGAAGGTATATGGACTATGTCTCCACTGTGGTCGAAAAAGACAGGTGTCGCTGCTACAGAGGAGAGAAATATCATAATTCTGCACAGCAAAATAGTTAATATAGAACCCATATACGGAGTGTACTAGGCGCACGCTGCATTCGTGGGTTCAACCCCCGCAGTAGTCGAAATATTTATATGGACTATGTCTACACTGTGGTCGAAAAAGACAGGTGTCGCTGCTACAGATGAGAGAAATATCATAATTCTGCACAGAAAAATAGTAAAACTGTTTTAGATATCTATAATAATGTGTAAATATAAGCAATACATTCGATTTATGGAATTACTATGCAAGAGACCCGAAGTATAAATGAATTCATGAACATTCCAAAATTGAATTGATTTCTTAAATGAACTCATATTTTGAGAAGTGTGGCAGAGTGCAGTTCAGTATGTTTACGGGAATGAACTCCTAATTGTCAAATGTTTTCAAACTCGGTAAAAATCACGCCTTCTGTAATGTTTGTTACACACCACAATACAGTAGGAACGCAAAGAGCGTATTTTGAGTTAAAGTATTTTAAAATTGTAAAAATGCGCGACGCAAAATATTCCCTCAAAATGGCGGCCGAAAAATGGCGCCAAAAAAATCCCTTTTTTAAACGCTCTTTATTCTTAATTTGTAATTAATGACAGTGTATTCTCGCTATAAATTTAAATTCTGCAACCTTTAATCGCCAATTTCCTTTTTTGAAAGTGTTTAATGATATATTGCTTTGCAATGAAATCAAGCTCTGAAATGCACCACCGTCAGGCGCTTAAAAATAGAAATGAAATATAAGCTCTGGCATATAATGGAACGTTTTTTGTCTCCAGAACCGATTTTGATGAAATAAATTAAAACATATTCACCTTTGCCCCGTCCATCTTTCAGCTGAGTATAAACGCGGGACAAAGCTCTAAAATGACGTAGTCACTAGTCAAAGTTGTCCCATATTTACGTCATAATATTACGAGTAAACGTGTTGTAATCGATATGTTTTATCTATAAAAATGTGATTCTAAAGGAATAATGCCAATACATATTCTTCTGTTAAATGGCGAAGAACTGTGATGTTCAAATACCTTATCTCTGGTGCCTCAGAGGTGCATCCTAGGTATGCAGATTTCATTTTTAATTCGTTTCGTTCGCCTGAAAATGGGCTTTCCCGTTACTTTGAAATGAGAAATCTTAGATGTTCCCTTCTTCCCGGGCTGCCGATTCTTCCCTTTTCGACTTTATTCTTTAGTCTTTGAATGTCATGCATGTGCGGATCCAGAGGGTGTGTGTGTGTGGGGGGGGGGGGGGGTAGGGGTCCGGACCCCATCCCTGGTAAATCACAAGTTCTATCGAATTCTATAGAAATTAGCATTTGACCCCCCCTCCCCCTCCCCCGTAAATAGTTGGACCCCCCGCATCCCCGGAAAATTTTGGACTAAAAAACCCAAAAACAAACATTAAAAAAGTTCAAGGCTGTTTTCTCGCCGTTGGGCTTGGACCCCCCCCCCCCTCTCTGACAAAAAAATCTGGATCTGCGCATGCATTGACCATTCGACCGCTCACCCCTGGGCTCACCCAATGTCAGAAGGAACTATATGGTTATATGTGTACCTTGGCTGAATTATCCACTAACCATCGAGGCCCTCATGGGGGGGGGGAGGCTGAAATAAACTTGCTTGTTCCCCAAAAATCGAAAATTTGTTTTCCTGGGTTCCATGTTCCCCAACATTTTCTTTGTTTGCTTGTTCCCCTCAAAAGTTGCACTTACCTCCTCTGTTCCCTTTAAATAAATGCCCCTTTACCCTGTTTCCCAAAACCCATGGAAGGCCTCACCAACTACTAACCTACACCCCACCCTCAATCCTCCTCTTGCTCTTATGTCTTCTTTTTTCCTAGCTGTTCCCCAATATTCTTTATTTTTGCAGGGATTATCCTGGATGGGCCTAATCCATTTTGTGAGAAAGTTTTATTGCTTTTAGAAAATGGACTTTACTTTTGGCTTGGCCCCAAATAAACTAGATCTATTCAAATTCCATGTCAATTTTGCTCTAATGTGGATATTAATTTAAGGATTCTTGGGCCCATCAAATTTTGCAAAGGGCCATAAAAAGTTTAAATGGCCCATTGAAATTTGCATGACTTTGAATTGGATATTTGGGTTATTGGCCCATTTTAAGGGCCCAGCATCATTTTGGGCAAGGATTATCTCTGTTTTTGTTTATTAAACTTTATCTTTTTCTCTTAAATAAATAACCATTGATTCTTTTGATAATTGAAAACTTTACTTTTAGGGAACATTTTTAGAAAGGTATAAATCTCTTTTGAGGGAGGGGGTGTGGGCATGGGGGAGTAACTAGTTTATAATTTTGGTATGGGTGTGCGAGCCAGTATTTTCAGACCAACCCCAATCCGAATCATATACAAAAATATCTCTTCATATACTTGATTTCACAGAAAGTTGACCCAATCATAAACTCCCCCCCCCCCCCCAAAGTAAATTTTAAAAAAAGCCTAATAGCAGAGCTCACATTTTATTGGGGTGTACAAAACTAAGAAAATGGGAGCCAGTATACCCCTTATTTCAGAGTCTGTGGGAACTTTGCTATTAAATATGAAATTAAAATACAATTTATTGATAAAAGCATCCTATTATGACCCAGACCCCAATTAATACATCATTATTATTGAATCATACAATATTCAACCTTCAAACTAGACCTTACCCTAAATGAGAGAAAAATGTTTTTGCTTTATTTTTATTTCATTTTATTATTTTTTTTTTTTTTAAAAAGGTGCTTGGGGCTTGGAACAAAGGCAACTTTAGTAAGAAAACATAACTATTTCTTGGGGATAGGGAAGCAGGCTAATGTATGCAGGTAAACATTATGTAACATATCACAAACCCCACTGGCTGGGCCTCATTAATATCATTTTTGTAAAGTGTAGACTGAGATTGCTTTCAATCTGGATAAAAAGAGGTTTAAGTATGTATTCCAAGTTGCAGTATACCAACCACAATATACATGTAATAAGCAGACATGTTCTTATTATAAACAAACAATGATAAAGGATTCAAAATAAGAATTTTTAGCTGTCTTACAGGAATCTTAGTCAGATTCCCAAACATTAATTGGCCTTGAACTTCAAAAACTAGATGACAGTATAATTAAACACAGGTTTCAAATTTTAGAGAGATTTCATCAGCTGTTAACTGATCTGATGATTGTTTACACAGAATAAAGTTCCTGTAAAACTAACAGTTAATCAGAATGAAGCCAGCTGGTCTGGAACACCAAATTCCCTCATTTTTGAAATAGTTACATCATTTGTACAAAAGTATGCTTATTATGAAGAATATGGTACTTTATACCTTAAGTTACTATAGCCCCCCTCCCCACAGCATCTATCACCAATATTTATAAGAGACT
This sequence comes from Loripinus fragilis, assembly GCA_964019695.1. Lineage (NCBI taxonomy): Eukaryota > Metazoa > Mollusca > Bivalvia > Lucinida > Lucinidae > Loripinus > Loripinus fragilis. The sequence continues at coordinate 44,027,579 of OZ026525.1, forward strand.
TCAGGCCCCCAGATAAGAGTGGGTAACTGAAATTTATTTTCTTATTTCTCAACCCAAACATATATGACGGTTCTTTTGAGCACACAAAACACATGTTTAAACTGATGGATAAGAAAATAATCACAATTTTATGCAAATTTTTTGTGCTTAACTGGCCCTATGAGAGTATTAGATGTCAAAATAACTTGTTTACTTTCAATAACTGCAAATTGCAGAATAAGTCTGTTATATCAGTATTAAGTCTGTTTTGTTAAATTTTTCTATGATCTGTTGGTTTTACACAGTGCTTCTGAGAGTCAGAGACCCCCAAAATTGGTCAAAGGAATTAAAAACTGATGCCAGCTAGTTATGGTCTCAAATTTGAGAAAGATCTAACCAGCTTTAACCTTTTACACCTTTGAAATATCATGTATTTGAAAATATTATGGAAAATGGAGCATTTGCTCTTTTGGAGCAAATGATCCATTTTCCATTATATATTCAAATTCAAGACTAATTAGCTTCAATTTTCTTGAATTTTTTCAATGTTGTCTAATTTAAAAATGGAAAATAATGTCATGATCTAAATATAGCCTATGAAGTAAAGTATTAAGATGATAAAAGAGTAAACTGGGTTTGTTTTTATCCAAAAAAGGGTGTGTTACACATATTTTGAGTTAAACCAAACTCTAGGAAGAATATATTTGTAGATTTTTTTTCATTTAGGAGGTCTTTTACAATAAAGACATGCATCTATTTAAATGAATTTAAGTATGCTTATTATGAAGGATACTTTATACCCCAAGCTTCTATAGCATTCCCTCCCCAAAGCACCTATCCCCAAGATAAGACGATTAATGTGTGATTGAATTATTTCTTAATCAAACATATGTTGTGGGTACTCAAAAGAACCGTCTCAAAGAGCACCCTAAACACAGTGTCATATGTTTATAAGATATTTGGATCATATAACTTTTGTATTTGTTGGGGTCAGGTAAACAATATGATTAGGGCATGGGTATTCATCCTATTTAAAGAATCAGGCAGTAACTTGGACCAGAGTCTTGCAATGTAAATCTGTCTGATACAGATGTAATTGTTTTCTTGATATTTCTGATAAACTAAACAGGGTTTTTTTTGGCACATTTTGAAGACCAACTTTGGGTCATGTTCCCAATTGCAAAAAAGTATGCTTTTTCCAATATCAAGGAGAATATTCCCAATTTAAGAAACAAAAAAAGTCACTATTTTGTGACAATGTACCCAAATGAATAGTACCTGTTAAATTCATAATGTTGAAATGTTCTTATTAGCTAACTTTTGTTTGATTTGATTATAATATATGGTGTGAGTTTTTCCCCAATTTGTATAAAACTATGTGAAAAATTCCCAATTCTGGGGATTGGGTCATGTTCCCAAAATAGAGATAAAAAACCCTGGGTCACTTTTAATAATAGGGACTGTAACAATGTTGTAGCTTACACATAACCTGTTCTGAAAATGAAATCAAATATGTTTTGGTATTACTATTTTCATGTTGATTCAACGTCTGTGTTATTGGGGGGGGGGGGGCATCACTGAAGCCCTCCCAGGGGTTGGGGTACAGGGGAAAAAGAGCATTCATCTCAGGGTAACAGAAGAACAAAGGGCCCAATTAATTTTGAGGGGAAGGGGAACATTGGGGAACAGGGAAAGTATGGGGAACAAAGGAACAGGTACCATCTTCCCTCCCTGGGAGGGCCTCATCAGTAGTTTGTAAAGTATTAATTAGTGCATAATTGGGTGTAAAATGGACTATCCCAATTTTTATCAACCCCCATAGAAGCAATCTGCGGGTTATATTTGAATAGTGCAAGACATTTCCTGATTGTAAGCAAGATTATTGAAAATCAATAAGACAACAGGAACGGCTTTCTATACCGTGTGCACTAAAAATGATTGCTTACGTTATTTATTTATCGATGGTGTCGTCATTAACCAGACGGTCAGGAAAGATAACGTTGTCATTGATTGAGAATATTAGTGAAACATGAATTTATCCGAGGTAAATAAGGCCTAGATATCCAATATATTAAATAGATCTATATTTTCATTTGAATTTTAATACATTTATTATGGTCTAGATTGGTTTTGCGCGATATGAACTGGCTTTGCCAGTCGCACCCAATCCTCGTTTTCCGACATCTTGGAAGTTTGACCGTTTGAAGACCGTATGACCTCTCGAAGATAATGGAACGAATTTTGTCTCCAGAACGAATTTCGATAAAAAATGGCACATTGGTAGTTGAAACCCTATATTTTTTCATGACATATATGTCACAGCGGGACCAAGTCGAAAAAATGAGAAATTTGATATCAAACGTGAACCATTTTTTTACAGTCACATCAATCTTGCAAGTTTTCCGTTTCGCCCATCTCGTTGTTAAAGAGCGTTGTCGTAGATTAAAAATCATACGCTATGGGAAAACTTGAACAAACGACGAACACAAGTGGCCAATTTTTAACAGAATAAGATTTGGGACATTCGTGCAAAAAAGCGGTTAAATTTTGGGTGTCGTTCCTCGCTTCGCTGAGAAAGGCGAAAAATTCGAACGTTTTTGTTGCTATGCATGTTTGATAATATTCATACGCCTTCACTACGCGTCCCGACTGATAGCCGGCTTTGCATGACACATGAAGGTGAAATATGCGTGACCTATTGTAAAGGGTGCAGAAATTGTGACCATATTAAAGGTGAACCTCGTTTGTTCATGTCAGTTATTTTAATCAGTCTAATAACATCTAAACGACTACATTATAAAACACAAAACGTAATTTATATAAATTATTAATTTTATCCGCATTCCAAGGCTGAATAATGATGATTCCTGCCATCTTAGTAAATAACTGTTTTGTGATCATAGTGACTATTTATTGCCTAGTGGATAGACTGTCAGATAACCTTCAGTACATTAATAAAGCCCCATTCTCACTCGGCCGATGTAGCCACGGTTCATTCCAATGCAGGACAGCCGGTATACCGTGAAGCATCGGGACACATTTCATAAAAAATAAATTGCGTTCTCACCTTGCCGACGTTAACCCGTTATAGCCCCGGTTCTCGAGAAAGCAAGACGCCGGTTAATCCCCGGTTCACCACGGAGCACTTACGGTGCAGCACGGTGGGGCCACGGTTCGTGCCGGTATACCCCGGTGTTACACAGGTTGTTTACGGTGATGTCCCGGTAACTGCCGGTTGCGCCACGGTTACATGCCGGTAGGGCCACGGTTGCGTCCCGGTGCTACTCTACACTATAAAACCAGGATAGAAACGTTGAGTAACATCAGTTCTCTTCTGTCTCTATCGCATAACAGTTATGACAAAAATTGGACTGCACAGCCATATACGAGTTACTAGAGGAATCATGATCTGTGTAGCGAAAGCAAATGCCTAGTAACCACGCAGCTCATTTGCATGACAAATAAGCAGAAGCAGACATGTTTTCTTACGACGAGGTTTAAATGTTGTTGATCTGGGCCCAAAATTACAATGCCTCCTTAAAGCTAAGGAAGACTTAATTTAAGTATTGATACTTCAACATGTACATTAAATGCTTAATAAATTGCCAAGACCGATGCAGTACTCATTGTCAAAGGTATCATTGTGATCTACAGAAAAAATGAAACTATTTTGGTTTTAATCAGTTTGGAAACGTTATTTTTCGCATCCTGGAAATTCAATACTTAACTTAAGTACTCCTTAACTTTAAGGATACAATGTAATTCTAGGCCCAGATTGTCTTGCTTTTTCGTAAAAATATATAAACACTTTGAGCGGGGCATGTGATTTCCAACAATGTGATATTTTGAGAAGTGTAGACTCAGACAAGCCTGTGCAGTCCCCAATTAAGCTTTAAAATTGTTCGGTCTGTAGCTTAACAGTCATAGAATAATCAAGCGACTAGCAAAGGCTCTGGTCAGACTGCGCTTAGGCGCAGGCTGATCTGAGGCTTTGTCAATGGCAACTACCACATTGTTGGAAATCTCATGTCGTGGCTCATATATGCTTGACTCTTCAGTAACTATAAGTGCATTTATTCATAAGCTTTGTAAATGAGCACATTTATACTGCTGACAATTTAACCAACTTGTGACGAATGGACTTTCCCATCCTTATCATTTGGAAGAATCCACTTTCATTTTAGGGGCAGCAGTAGAGACTTTTCATCTTTATTTTGCATTTTATAACATAAACATAGGCAGTGGAACCGCACGGTTTATCACGGTGGAGACATGGATGTTCCCGGATTGCGACGGTATCGCCCCGACGCCGTCCCGGTGGAGACACGGTTGCTCCCGGCGTCTTCCCGGTTTATCACGGTATTTGACAGCCTTCCCGGTTACTCCTGGTGAGTCCCGGTTGTTTTAAACATTTTAAAACAACCAGGGACATGAGCCGGTTCAACACGGTTCATCCCAGATCTCCAAGGTTGTCAACGGTGCCGCCACGGTTGTGACACGGTTCATCCTGGATCATCAAACCGAGATGAACCGGCACCTTAAACCGGGAGAGTGAGAACGGGGCTTTAATGTGAAACAAGTGTGACTCTGCGGAGGAATCCGTCCATTATCCGACAGAGTTCCGTCACAGGGACTAGTCCAGCTTTACAACATGTCAGAACAGGTAGACTGGCATATTGTAATCACTTGACTTGACCTTATCGAGTGGGAATAATATGAGAAAATGGAGAAAAAAGCTTTTTCAGCTAACAAAGGCAGATTATTTGAAAGACAAATGAACAGACAACGTTAATTATATGCCGTGCTTGCCACTACAAAGACGTTTTGTCGTCAATAGCGTTGGTTTTGAAAGCAGGTATCTCCACTTATTTTGAGAAAGTCCCTCAACTACACATTTAAAGTCAGTCTCAGGTGTCAGCGTAAGGTGTCAGTCTGTGGGTAAAAATGTCTAATATTCACTACGGAGCAATGAAAAGCGACGTTTTGTAATGACGTCGAGTTTGCGACAGTATATCACAGGATACGTATATGGTCGCAAATTCATGAAGTTATGCAATCATTTGCAAGTGCATTAGAATATTTGATATGAGATGAAAGCTTCTCTCTGTACACATATACAAGGCCAAAAAAGAAACAAGATTTAAAAACGTTGTGTGTTACGTATAATAGGAGTTCCAAAGTTTAATCTTGCTATTTATGATTTGCTAATCTCCCGGCAGAACACACTTCCTATTGTTTCATCACTCAATCCAAAGCAATGTACGGGACGATCTTTTTAATGTTCCAGTTTTTCACGTGCACATTTTACACGCAATTTAATCTTGCTATCCTCCCTGCAGCACACCCTTCCTATTGTTTCATCACTCAACCCAAAGCAGTGTACAGGCCGATTTTTATATAATTTTCCAGTTTTTTACGTACACATTTAACACGTGAGGCGCTTCAACGCCTTACTCTGCACTTTGTCTCAATAAAAGGATATGGTGCGAACAGGAAAATCTGGCATTTAATCCCGATAAAATGCACGACTTAAACGTTTTAAAAACACGTGAGTGGCCTTATTTAGGTGGACACGTGTGATAACATTTTGCACAATGTATTAAGTAGACACGATTCCGTGAATGAAGCAGTTCACATCTCGCTATGACCTTGGTTTGTTAGTTTGTTGCTATACGCCTCAGCCAACAATTTTTCAGTCATGGTGGAACGTTTTCTTGGGTTTAACCAGTACTAAGCAGAGACTGAGTGTCTTTCTCAAGGGCGCAGCACAATGCATCCAATGAGTCTCGAACTAGCGACTCTTCAACCCCAAAACGGCTCAGCACAGGCTCTAAGACCATGAAAAGTCCGAGGTGGTGAGTAATCTTTGTATTTTCGAATCGTATAGAAGGGTCGGTGAGAATCATAGCCTCTGCGGGGGTATATATTCCCGATCAACTCATATATGATTACAAATGTAGTTAAGGACTAAGTTGCTTCAGTTTTGGCCTGCGTACATTCAACGTTATCTTTAGTGAACTACATGCTAATGATGTTAAACTTATATCAGTTGATAGACTGAAGCTAGTACAATTAATTCTACATTTGTTGAGATAAAAACCAATTCTAAGAACATAAAAATGCCCCTCGTAACAAATACATGTAGTCAACTGATTGTCATTCAAATCATAAAATCAAACTTGTAACTAATCTTCTGTAAAAACTTTTAACTGTACGTGGCATTTGATAAATGTGTGTAAAGTATTATAGACTATACCTCAAGAAGACCCCAGGTGTGCCTATAAAGGCAGAAATTATATGGATACAATACGCATGTATACATGGAGCATATGTGCTAAAGCACTTCTGGTTCACCGGGCGCAGTTTATGACGTAAGACTTAATTTTAACGTTTTGCTTGTTAAATAATGGGGGTTGTAGGCCACATAATTACGATATTTTCGGATTCCACTATGGTATAGAAACCTCTAAACAACAAATAGAATCATTGCCCCCCCCCCCCGATAAAAGTGAGAATAAACATGGATTGCTGTTGTTGTTGTTGATATGGAAATTCCCCATCAACTCAAATATGATTAGTTGAGGACTACATTTCTTGAGGTTTGGCCTACTTACACTGATCCGGTCACTCCCTGAAAGTATAATACACAAACTTACCCGTCATATTGTCTTATTCCAGGAATTCTTTCAGATTTTCAGTACAATAATCAGCTAAAATCAGCAATTATACAGAGCTCTTGTAAACAACGTCAAACAGCATCTATTGCAAATGGCGTCTGTAACGACGGTAGCTAAGTGACGTGACGTTACCGGAAGTTGGCGACGTTACTTCCGGCTATTGTTGGTAACTCGTTTCCAACGTCGCTTCACGTCGTTCAAACTAACTGAAGTTCTTTGATTCGCAATGTACCATCCTCGGTAACTCAGGCATGATCCATTCCGTACCCACTGCATTAACCAAGAATGCAACATACCGTGCTTTCGCTTTGGTGATTTTTATAAACGGGCTGTGATTATAATGCTCTTATAGGGGCATAAATGGGCTATATAGTACATTTCTCTTCCTGTTGAACAAACTGCTGGACGGTAAATGTGAATAAATCAACTTCCGGGTCCCTCTCTTTTAAAATGAGTCATCAGCTACCTGGTCGCTAGCCTCGAAGTTCTTCTCACACGCGATGAAGCCCAAATAGTGGGAGATTTCGTCTGTCAAATTACCCCTAGATGCAATGCTATGTAACTTCTCAACATAGCACAGAAACTTACAACTTGAATTCGGACTTGTGTTAGATCCAAGCGAGGTCAATTAACCAATTAACCAATCTCGTCAAAGGATAAGGCTGGTCAAAAAACTTGGTGCACAAATTCCATGTATATTGCATTAAAAGCTAGGTTGTGCCATAGCTCACTTGTTAAGTGTCAGGCTCGTTACCAAGATGCCGCGGAAGTATGGAAGTAAAAAGAGGCTCGAACAAAACTTGAGACCTCTAGCCTCATTGGATGTGTCAGCATAGGAGTCAAGGAGGCTTTTGTGCACGGTGCGATTACAAGAATCCAATGGACTGGCCCAATAATGGAGAGTACATTGTTGAGTAGACTCGTTACCAAGGTGCCACGGGAAGTATGGAACTAGAGAGCGGCTCGAACAAAACTTGAGACCTCTAACCCCGCTGAATACGTCAGCATGGGAGCCAAGGAGGCTTTTGTGCACGATGCGATGAGTACTAAAATGATGGACTGGCCCAATAATGGAGAGTACTTTGTTGAGTAGACTCGTTACCAAGGTGCCGCGGGAAATATGGAACTAGAGAGAGGCTCGAACAAAACTTCAGACCTCTAACCCCGCTGAATACGTCAGCATGGGAGCCAAGGAGGCTTTTGTGCACGGTGCGATTAGTACTAAGATGCAATGGACTGGCCCAATAATGGAGAGTACTTTGTTGAGTAGACACGTTACCAAGGTGCCACGGGAAGTATGGAACTAGAGAGAGGCTCGAACAAAACTTGAGACTTTAGCCCCGCCTGATGCGTCAGTATGGGAGCCAAGGAGGCTTTTGTACACGCTGCGATGAGTACTAAAATGCAATGGACTGGCCCAATAAAGGAGAGTACTTTGTTCAGTAGACTCGTTACCAAGGTGCCACGGGAAGTATGGAACTAGAGAGAGGCTCGAACAAAACTTGAGACCTCTAACCCCGCTGAATACGTCAGCATGGGAGCCAAGGAGGCTTTTGTGCACGATGCGATGAGTACTAAAATGATGGACTGGCCCAATAATGGAGAGTACTTTGTTGAGTAGACTCGTTACCAAGGTGCCACGGGAAGTATGGAACTAGAGAGAGGCTCGAACAAAACTTGAGACTTCTAGCCCCGCCTGATGCGTCAGTATGGGAGCCAAGGAGGCTTTTGTGCATGATGCGGCTAGTACAAGAATCCAATGGACTAGCCCAATAATGGAGAGTACTTTGTTGAGTAGACTCGTTACCAAGATGTCACGGGAAGTATGGAAGTAAAGAGAGACTTGAACAAAACTTGAGACCTCTAGCCCCGCTGGATATGTCACATAGGAGCCAAGGAGGCTCTTGTGCACGGTGCGATGAGTACTAAATTCCAATGGACTTGCCCAATAATGGAGAGTACTTTGTTGAGTGGAACGCAGAGCATCCGTTCAAAAAGAATATGATACTAGTAAATATTGGTATCGCGAAGAAAACTGAAGGGGTCGAGAACATGTACGAGGACAATTTCTGTAAATTGTAAGTGTCCAATTGTTCAATCCCTTTACCACATATGCGCCTTTTAACGCTTTTGCAACCATAACAGACCCAGATCAGCCAGCTCTGGTGAGAGCTGCCTGATCAGGGTCTACTCTGTTTGCTTATGGCAATATGATATAAATCTGAGCCTACACTAGTGGACCTGACAAGTGATTTCTTTGTTCTATATATCAACATGAAATTGTATTCATATAATTATTCATAGTAGGTTAAGCCTAGCTACTTGAACGATATGGTTATCATAGTAAATTGATTGTTATTTGCTCCGTGTTATATGGGCCATCACACGATATTTTTTTCTTATCGCATCAGCGAGCAACGAAGACTCAGACGAGTTTGTGTATACGCACAGTTTTTAACCAAAGCCTTCGCTCCTCTCACACAAAGTATCTAAGTAGAAAAATGCTAAAATCAAATGTAAGACCTCTAGCACCATTGGATGAGGAAGCAAGGACGTTTGAAGGAAGCTTTTGCGCATGCAATATTAGTGGAGGGGGTATCGGTAAGCGATTTTTTGCCAAATTGTAGAATTAACAAAAGTTGTGACTAAATATTAGACACATTCTAGAATTAACGAGTAGCGCTTTTGTACTAAAGATTAACATGAATTTTATCGATTAGGCAAATATTTTATCGCTATAAGTGGCCGAAAGTTTAATGATTAGCGATATCAAGATCCCCAACACACAGACCACCACCATCACAACCAATCCATGCCGTCGTTAGTACCAAAATCCCATGTGCTGGCTCAATGATGGAGCATTCATTCAAAAAGAATATGATGTACATTGGTATCTCGAAGAAACTTGAATATTTTCTGTCAATATATAAATAAGGTAACGTAGGTAACAAAAATGATGTTTTGCATAGATGGCTAAAGATACTAAAATTGTGGAGAGTGGACTCAAATGTTACCTTAACCTGGCGACACGCGATACGAGAACCCCAGTTTCTTCAACAGTACCAAGGACATTGCAAGTGTCCAACAATCCATATTACTTATATTGTAAAATAGTGGCATAGTCAACTGTATAAAGATTGTCACGAGTCATTTGACTCTGTGTTTAAATTGGCATTACTTCTACATTTAATGCACTGGCCAATCGCAACATTAATAATAAATGCACTGAATATTAGATCAAATATTTCAAATGTTCCTTATTATGCCCACATGCCAGGGCTAGATTGCACTTTAGCGATCAAACCTGATTTTGACCTGGTTTCTATGGAAGCCATACGTTTGGATTAACGTTCTGCTTGTTGAATAATGGGGCTGCACCCCCACATCCCTCCCTCTTTAACGTGTAATGACTATTTAAATTTGTAAACTATGTTGTTTCGATCGTTTCGGAATCCCACATGGCGGCAACCCTAGTCAACAAATAGAATATAATGCACCTGGTAAACCAGAGACTACCCCCAATGCCCCCTATTTAACGTTTCATAAACAGGCCTACACTGATACAAGTGTACCTGTTTATGTACAAACTTGTTCACAGCTCAGTAAAGGATATGAGAATTCCCCACCCACTCATATATGATTATTTAAGGACCCAAGTTTCTTCAGATTTTAGCTTGCTTACACCGATCCATTCACTCCCTGTATAAATAATACACAAACTTACCATTCATATTGTATAATTCCAAGAAATCTTTCAGGTTTTCAGTACAATAATCAGCTAAAATCAGCAATTATACAGAGCTCATGTAACCAACGTCCAACAGCTTTTATTGCAAATGGCGTCTTTGACTACGGTAGCTTAGTGACGTTACGTTACCGGAAGTTGGACACGTTACTTCCGGTGATTGTTGTTACCGCGTTGACAACATCGCATTCCAACGTTCAAATGATTTGACAGGCGATTCATGTTTTGCATTGGTGATTTTGTCTCAGTAAACAGTGCAGACTCTAATGAAATGCCGCATTATACGGCATTTCATCTGGGTTTTTACTGTTTGTCAAGGTTTCGGTTTAGGGGGCTTCTTTAAACTGCAGGTACAGTAGGAGTAATCGCATTACATTACCCTGCATGTATCAAACAGTCCTCGGCATACTTTGACTACTTTGACTGAGTGGTTTATCCGTTCCCTTCTTTTTCTGGCCGCTGTACTACCCAATTTACAAACATTATAATTGGACCTCGAAGCGCGATGAAACCTGTCTTTGGGGTTTTGCGAACAACAAAGGCGCAGATCAGCCTGCGCATCCGCGCAGTCTGATTATCGCCTTTGTTATTCGCTTATTGAAAAGATCATATCTTAACTTGCTAAAAACGATTTTTCAATTTTCTAGCTAGTCTCTGTAGCTGAGGAGACTGGTTTAAGTCTCGTTTTGTCGGAAACACAGAAGGATTAACTTTGTATAATTCGATGAATTTCTATGCATGTATAACTTACCTACTAAAACCATAGCCCAATTGGCTGTATGTGGTTGTTAGAGGATATGTCGTTGCTCATCCTTTGTTATTTTTATTTGCTCAGATTGTTGGTGGGTCCTGCCTTTGGGATTTACAAGTATTGCATGTTCATTTTCTGATTTGTTAATCAGTTTGCTGAGGAAGTAAACAGTAAGATATTATCTTTATTTATTTTGAGCTTGCTTATTATATGGGCATCAACGCAAGAAAAAGTCTGACTTCTGGTTTTGCATTCAGGTAAGGATCAAACAAGTCTGACCAGCTTTAGAGACTAGCTAGAATAGTGATTTTTCCTGAGACAAGTTATTTCCAGGGAGGGAATAGCAAAGGTACTCATCAAACTGTGCGGATACAACAAAACCAGAACTTGGCACCGCTAAAACAATGATAGACATCGGTGTTATATGGCTGCTAAATTTGTTGTGTTTGTTGATGAGGATAATGACGAGCTTTCTACTATATACTGGTTACCTCAACTTCATAAAAGACCATATAAATCATGTTTTATTGCCGACTCAAGTTCGTGTACTACTACTGAGTTGTCTATACTTTTAATAAATAAATACTTTCTTGCCTTACTTAGATTAAAACCACGTTATGAAATATGAGATGAATATTAAATATCTACATGTATTTTGGTCTGTCAAAATTTTAGATGAAATTCTTAATTCATTAAAACCTAAAGGTTTTCTAGCATCTATAGTCCGTCCACATATGATGTATCTACTCTACGGCATTGCCTCATAAACTAGCAAAAGAAACCCTACCGAATCAATTAAAAAAACTTTAAATAGAAGAGGGCTAACTTTAATTGGCTTGTTGGGGTAATCTGTTGTCTATGATTGTGGCATTTCCTGTTCGTTCTAACTTGTTTCTCTCGACGAGGCCCATATTATAATTTAGGGGAAAACTGTGTTCAAAATGTTCATTTGGGGAGGTATATCGTTGGATATGCGGTCGGAAAAGTCTTACGGCGACGCTCATGCTGCCATAAGTTGGTCTGTGATTGTGGCATTTACTGATTGTGCTCACTTGTTTCTGAGGCCCATATTTTAATTATCAATTTGCCTGTGTTCTTGTGGCTTTTGCTGCCACAGGTTGGTCTCTGGTCTATGATTGTGGCATTTCCTGGCCGTGCTCACCCGTTTCTCTCGACGAGGCCAATTTGCCTGTGTTCTTGTGGTTTTTCCTCTTGCTGCCACAAGTTGGTCTGTGGTCTATGATTGTGGCATTTACTGATCGTGCTCACTTGTTTCTCTCGGTGGGGCCAATATTTTAGTTATTTATTTTCCTGAGTTCTTGTTTTTTTTTCCTCTTGCTGCCACAGGTTGCTCTGTGGTCTATGATTGTGGCATTTCCTGATCGTGCTCACTTGTATCTCTCGACGAGGTCCATATTTTAATTACTAGTTTGCCTGTGTTCTTGTGGTTTTTCCTCTTGCTGCCACAGTTTGGTCTGTGGTCTATGATTGTGGCATTTTCTGGTCGGGCTCACTTTTTTCTCTCGACAAGGCCAACATTTTCATTTTCCTGTGTTCTTGTGGTCTTTCCTCTTGCTGCTATATGTTGGTCTGTGGTCTATGATTGTGGCGTTTCCTTATCGTGCTCACTTATTCCTCTCGATGAGGCCCATATTTTAATTATTAATTTGCCTGTGTTCTTGTGGCTTTCCTCTTGCTGCCACAGGTTGCTCTGTGGTCTATGATTTTGGCATTTCCTGATCGTGCTCACTTGTATTTTTCGACGAGGTCCATATTTTAATTACTAGTTTGCCTGTGTTCTTGTGGCTTTCCTCTTGCTGCCACAGGTTTGTCTGTGGTCTGTGATTGTGGCATTTCTTAATTGTGCTCACTTGTTTCTCTCGATGAGGCCCATATTTTAATTATTAATTAGCCTGTATTCTTGTGGCTTGTCCTCTTGCTACCACAGGCTGATCTGTGGTCTATGATTGTGGCAATCCCAGATCGTGCTCACTTGTTTCTGTCGATGAGGCCCATATTTTAATTATTAATTTGCCATTGTTCTTGTGGGTTTTACTCTTGCTGCCACAAGTTGGTCTGTGGTCTATGATTGTGGCTTTTCCTGGTCGTGCTCACTTGTATCTCTCGACGAGGCCCATATTTTAATTATTAGTTTGCCTGTGTTCTTGTGGTTTTTCCTCTTGCTGCCACAGGTTGGCCTTTGGTCTATGATTGCGGTATTTTCTGGTCGTGTTCACTTGTTTCTCTCGACGAGACCCATATTTTAATTATTAATTTGCCTGTATTTTTGTGGCTATTCCTCTTGCTGCCACAAGTTGGTCTTTAGTCTATGATTGTGGCATTTTCTGGTCGTGCTCACTTGTTCCTCTCTCTCGACGTAAAGTGAAACATCTGTTGACATTGAAAGCGCTGGAAATGTGAGCGTATTCAGGGTCACGCTCACTTGTTTCTCTCGATGATTTCCATATGTTAATTATTGATTTGCCTGTGTTATTGTAGCTTTTCCTCTTGATACCACAGGTTGGTCTGTGGTATATAAATGTCATTTCCTGACCGTACTATTTGTTTAACCTGATAACCTAAAGTACATGCTAAAGAATACCTCTATGAGTCAGCACATGAGATTGTATTACTAATTGCATTGGTGAGCACCCAAAGCACAGACAAGCATGTGCATACGCAGGCCCGCTAAAGCCTTCGCTGCTCATTCACTTAGAAAATGGTAGTTACCAAAAATCAAGTGATTATGTCCAGATAATGCCCCAAATACAGACCACAGTCTAACCCACGGCAACCCAGAACGATATCAGCCACACAACAAGAACACAATTAAAGTTAAACAACCAGCTCTCTCTCTTCCTCAGTGAGATGATTGCAATACTTAAAAGGACACTAAGTACTGCATAACAAAACAAGGAACAAGCACAAAACAAAGCGCTGTTAGCATAAATCAATTTTAGAGAATAAAAATAATCATTTTTCGACTTATTTTACAAATGAGCTAATGCATAACAAAACCAGCTGAACTCAATGGGAACTGCCTCGGCCAATTCCGTGGAGTCAGACCTCGGATGTACATCGAAGATCTACTTTGATAACGTGACGCTGACGTGACATAATCTGACGCTGACGTTTCATAACGCGACACGGATGTCGCAGAAACTATGCCAACACCATAACAAGTGTGATTGCAGCAAAACAAACGGTTACATAAAAATCATAAACTTCATTTATTCTATTGATAAAACGTTTCAGCTAATCAAAATAATGGATTTTAATAAGGACTGGACCCAGATGCTACAATACTATTTTTCTTTATGCCAATTCTGGCTAATAAACTGAAGCTTTTTCATATATAGAACTGCGCCTTTTACATATCCGAGGCTTGATTCTCGAATTGAGCCGAAGTTTTCTGATTGCAGCTGAACTATGTATCCTGAGAAGAATCAGATAAGCATTGGTATCAACCCAGTCACTAGCATTCAGTGTTTCGCCATGTGTAAAGCAGACTCTGGTCAGACTGGACTGCCCAGGTTCATTCTAGTCCAGGCCCCGAGGTTATAAAACTTTTTCATGCTCAACTCAACTGGGCAAGAAATTTTAACTGCTCATAAAACTACAGTGATGACCAAAAATAAAGACTTAGTGCTTTCAAACTCTCAGATGTTTTATTTATTTTATCATGCTAATAAATGTTAAAATGGCAGCCATTGTTGTTATTTTAACATTTATGTACCTGATAAATGTCATGCTCACATTAAATATGTTCTTAAAAGGGTATCCTTTGGAAGCAAAATTTGTTGAGCATGAAAAAGCTTATAACCTCGGGACCTCGTTGCCTGGACCTTATTGTAATACCATGCTCAAATCAAATCATTTAACCCAAACTACTGATGGTGGTCCAATGGACTTCAAGTTATAATGAGCCAACAATAGCCTTTTTGTATGGTAAATCAAACTATTGTTTCGTTGGTTGGTGCAAGATGCTTGTCTTAGGCCGGGCCCGCCGTGGTTCTACTTGAGGTTTTCTTAAGCTCTGGCTATCTGAGTCATGAGCCTTTCTCTTTGTTTCATCATAGGGTGTTAATTTGATTCGATTCTTTTTCTATGATGATACATTGCATTGGTTAGGAAGCCTCCATGCGAGCTAAATATTTGTGTGCTTTAACAACAACAGATTCTAGGGAAAATTTGGAACCAGTAAAATGCAGTTGAGCCCCACAGTACCTTAAATTTATGTTCGTTCTATAGCGGTGGTTCTGTTGTTTTTTATTCATTGTTTATTGTTACTCTCATTGCTGGAATTCTGTGTTTGTTGCTGGTTTTGACTTGTAATACTTTATGCCATTTCTAATTTGCCAGCATCTTGATGGGGACAAGTGAGCTGGTTTCTTTACTTTAGTTGTCTTCCTAATGCATTGTGATTGTTGCCGTTCTGTGGCTCATCCTCACAGTGCAGTGGGTAAGATTGCGGTGTGTGATTGTGGTATTTCCTGATCCTTCTCACTTTTTTCAATATTTCAAACTTTGCCCCATTCCATGTATTTCTGTGTTTTTTCTGTCATCACTTCTGCTGATAAATGACTGCCGTAAGTATATATACGTGTATACACTTAATAATTAATGAAAAAACTGAACAAAAACATTGTGATAGAATATCTTGATCGTTATTTGTTTAAATGATGCGATGATAAAATAAGGAAACAAACACAACGCAGAACAAATCAGATTTTCATTTTTATTTAATCATAATAATATCATCAGAGTAGATTATATCATGAGAAACCTATCTTTAGAGATAGGTAAGATTTAAACAGACCTGTTCAGTTGCAGAGACCAACTAAAAGCTTGAACGGTTAGACTTGGCTAGTACAGTACAGTTAGGATACTGTCTACGCAGTAAACAACAATAACAATGGTCATACTGGACAGTGGTGTAGTTTGGTCCGTGCCTTTATCATTAGCATACAACACAATCAGATTTTTTCATGACATGGCTCAAACATGATGTGATTTAAAGAGGCTAAGTCTGTAACTTTGAACATTTTTCGAAAAAAATTCTTTTCTTTTTAAATCATTTCTAAAAATATAATTAAGTTATGTTTTCACAATAAATGTATTCAGTACAGCTGAAAACTGCATGGAAAAGTGGATTATTATATAAAAACAGCAATTTTTTTCTCTTGTTTGTAATTATTTACGTCCCTCCAATAACTCTGGACAGCTGATTTTAACGTAAATGTTGTTGTTTTAATAGCGATAATTTGTTAAGATTTACGAAAATGGTAAAATATTTACCTGAATTTGAGTATTTGAGCTGTGTTCTTGAAAAATAGAAACATTATTTCTAAAATTAGAAGATCAAAAGTAACAGACTATGCAGCTTCAAATATGACCTTCGATATTTACCTCCTAAAACCTGATTTTGATGTATACTTACAATAAATACACAGACAAGACTACGTAAATATCCAGTACAATCAGTGTCAATGTTATTACCTATTCAGACAATACTAAGATATGCTTCCCAGTAATAACTGCCAGTGAAAAACGGAGCTCGCAAGAGCAGTTTCTAATGTACAAATGTATGCCAATGTTTAGTGGCTAACCGTATTTAGTCATAACAACTATAAGATGCCAGTTTTGCACAATAAAAAAATAAAGATTTTAACCAATTCACGAGATTTTGATACATATAAGAGTAGTGAACGCTCAAACCAGACTGGTCATCTGCACAGTCTCGCCAGAGCCTTCACTGCTTTCATACACATAAAAGAGACATAGACGTAGGCTCAGATTGTGAGCATCTATATCTGTATGAAAGGCTTTTGGACCTGACTGCTATTGAAATAGTGAAGAAATGTACACAGGTCACAACAATACTATAGCTCACTAGATAGCTATGTATAAATATCTTTTACGTGTATGTGATTAGTATCAAATTTCAGGAAATAGTGGTTCTAATTTAATACTTTTGTATAGGTTTGAGAAAAAGTTGAATTACATAATACTGGTTAACATGTTCTGGATGTATATGAAAAGTAGAACATCCATGCTATAGCTGATGAGATACTGTAGATTATCACTTAATACCATTGCATTCAGAACGGCTAATATGTCCTTGGAGTTTTGTCTATTCTGTTTGTAAAATCCTCCTGCTTTGCTTTGTACACTGAGCTATAATATTAAACATATTGCTAATACGATCTAAGTAGCGATCACCATTGTCACATATCATACTGGATGGATACACAGACCGATATGCACCATTATTTTTCAACTTTCACAGGAAACATGATTTCCCAAGATTAGGACCATAAATCATGTACCTTGTCTATCCTAGGCAAGTGAACTTAATTGCTATTATGATCATTGATTCACATGTTAAAAGTAACTGCGAAAACTTGTCTGATAGCAGTATTGCAATTATTTATATAATCACAGAATTGTGATTATTTGTCTAATCACAGTATTTGTTTTGTCACAGTATTGTGATCATTTTTCATATCACAGTATTTTTTTGTCGCAGTTGTGATTATTTGTCATTTTTTGTTTATCACAGTATTGCAATTATTTGTCTAAATATCACAGAATTCATTGCACATCTGTAGAAAATCTAACGTCAACAATATTGTGCTGAGCTGAGGCCACTTCCAATCACCACTAGTTATCCATCAGGATTCTGAAAAAGAAATGACAAACATATTTAACAAAGCCAGCAAAAACATAAGAATAATACTTGACATATTTGCCGAGTGATGTTTATACACTAGTCCAGCTATCAAGTTAAACTGTCATCTATATCCATATCCATACATTGTATGTACAAACAGGAAAGGCTGTAGTGAGCTTAAGCAGATACATAGACTCACCACTGATCGCATATGTGATTAATATAGGATATTTATTTTTTTAGATGAATACCAAATATTTTTTTCATAGTGTGCTGAAAACATCAGAGTTTTCATGAGTGCTTAGCACGAGTGAAAATTTTTATGCTTTCAATTCACGAGATGACATATATTTGGTATTTTAATACTGAAATGAAGTTAATTTTCCTTTTATTTTATACTTTTTAGAATATTTACGGTTAATCAATTATCCCTGCTTCAAGCCGAATCAAAATAATATAGAAGAAGACAAAGGAGTATTTGTGACAGAATACTGGTATCAATCTATAGTCATCTGGACTTACAGATAAAGAGAAATTTCTTCAGCATCAAAATGCGAGACAAGTGACGTCATAAGTGACGTCATTAATGTTTGATGACGTTACGTAACATAGGTTACATGCATCACCTCACTCACTGAAGCAGGAGGAGCTGAAAATTCAAAATCGAAACTTCAGCAAATCTGAATTATTTTGGTACCAAAATGGTCCTTATGTTCTAACTAAGAAAATGCCTACCCACAGTTGATGTTTTTGTTCACAAATAAGAAAGTTATAGGCGATTGAACTTTCGAAGTGAGCTGCATTAAGTGAATGGAAAAGTCAGAGGTAATCCAAATAAGTGATATCAATCACTAATGAACATATAGGCTGATATTGATATCAAATCATTTCACTATGTGGAAACGCAATTTTTATTTATTTTAGATATGCATTTGTTTTACAGGTAAGTACAAATATATAAGCAGGTATATGTATGTTAATGGTAACTTGTATATGGACCATAAATTCCCATTTTCTATTTAGTGAATATATCCTTGAAACTTTTGTATTACTAGCAGAACCAATACTATTTTAGGGTGCAAACATATGACAAATAGTTGTATTAATATTCAATACCATTCCCCTAATTGGTTAAAAGACCAATTAAGTATTCAAGTGTTACAACATGCAATGAATATAGTGTTGATATTTTTCCTTATTCTGGTCTTATCAGACTGTTGGGTTCTAACACAAAACACCATTCAACTTGAGCTGGTTCGAGTGAGCCCACTGGTTATCATCTTTGGCAGGTATGTCCTAATTACTACTCTACATTCATTACCAATAAAAAGTAGTGTTATGTACCGGATTACCGAGGATGCAAAGTTGTTGAATTTTTTTATTTTAATTCACGCAATTTCCAACACAATCAAGCCTAGTCTGCTTTTCAGATTTCAAACAGCTTTTGTTCTGCTGTTTGTAGCTAGCAAGATAACAACAAATATAACCAAAGAATTCCACATTAGAGATCACAGACCAACCAGGCAAAGAGTTCAGACATCCACAGGATAGCAAGAATACAATTAGAGTATAGCAACCAGTGACTCTCTTTTTCTTCATTAAGATAATTGCAAAGCCTGAAAAGACACTAAGACCTACATTACTAAACAGGCACTTAACACCCCCACACGATGGGAGCAACAACAAACAATGAACCAACAACAAAATCATCACCTTAGAATATATTTGACAGGCCAATTCATATATATTTTTAAAGAAATATGGTCCATTAGGATTATTTGGTTGTGGCAGGAACTATAAATGTGTTGTTAAACTTTCTATTAACTGCCATCATAATATGCATGGATATTTTTCTTGATCTCCAAATGCTACATTTTTCATATTATTAAAGACATAACTACATATGACAAAAGAAGTTTTTTTCCAATTACATGATCATTGTAATCAATCGGAAAAGCAAGAAGGTATAAGGCATAACTACAAACTTAATATAGAAAAAGAAATACTTGCAGTTTATGAGGTTGTATACAGGACTATAAAATACTACAAAATCTAGCAACAATCAAGTCATGCCTATTTTATCGCTATCATTTTAAAGAAATGTAAGCTAGATCATTGTGCATCTAGAATTTGAACTGATTGGTATCCTGGGTCAGGTGTGGTACTTGATTGTATCAATTCCTGATCTTTGCACCCTTACTTACTTTGATGTCATATATATACCTTTCTTTAATGTGTCGCCCTTTTTTATTTGTTTTTCGGATCATCACACACAGACAGAGAATGATATATTTCATTCCTTCATTTCTATTTTTATGATAGCCTATAAACTGTGATTGTGGCATTTTCTAGGTATACATATCTGTACTTGAATAACCAAAGACTTGAAAGTTGAGATAAATTGATTACCATTCCAAGAGCCTAGATTTCTTGATGGTGATTCTGATTGGTTCCAACTTAGCTGGCTTTGTCTTTGCCTCTCTCAGCTTCTGTCGCTTAGATTCATGATCTTTATGCGATTTGTCCATTACCTCTGGAGCCTTCCTTTTGATACCAGCTGACGATTTCTTTTCCACTTTTAAAGACTGAAAATATAAAAAATAAAACAATATGATGGACTGTATTTCCTTGTTTATATCGTACCTGTTTTTCATATAAAATGCCTAACTGATACAAATATCGGTAATTGTACTCATCGCGTAAGAGACAAACCATTCTTACAGGGTTTATGCATAGCTATCTAGTGTGACCCCATGCCTAATAATTGTCTGATACTTGGGACGTGAATGTTTATTCATATAAAATATCCCTAACTGATCGATGCATCATCTCCTAGTACATACTAATTAAGATATAAGAAGGAGATAAAACAAAGTTAAGGTCTAAACAGTACATAAAACTGACTACTAAAGCAGAACAAATCCAACAGTTAAACCCTGGTGGGTCTGGCCATAGGCGAAATATCAGGCCCCAACCTTCTCATCTATATATGTTTTTAAGTTGGAAACGTCATATAGTCTGAGGTCCGACCCACTGGTGTGCAATTAAAGAGGAAATCAAAGTTGTCAATCGTAATTGGGTTGGCCGCCAAGCCTGTAGTTTGTTGCAATACAGTAATATTATAACCTATCTTTTTATGATGAGAAATCATTTTAATAAACTGCATTGAAAAAATATTAGTGTCAACAATTTTCTTTAATTTATACACTAAGTTACTATACAACTCAGGCTCTGAAAGTCCCTGGCGCAAGAGAAATTTAAATCTGACATGGAATTTAGATATAAAATCATAGTATTGGTCATAAAATTTAGAAGAATTTTTGAAAACACCAAACACAACTCACATTTAATGGACCACAAAGAATGAGTTAGCAATGTTCAGAAGAATCACTGCCTTAGAATGAACAGCAGTCAGTGCAACCAAAGGTAGAGTGTCTAGGCTTATCGTATTTTACAGGTCAAATATTAACCTCTGTAACCTTTTTAAAGGTGAAAACAAGAAACAAACCCCAAACGTGTAGGCATTAACTTGCTTTATCATATTAGTTACAAACTTGTAGGTCTTGCTTTTTTATTTTCCTTCGCATATGGTGCCCATGTCGCAAGACTGACACGTTATGCTATCATCCATATATGACATCATATGTGACGTTGTTAGTAATACAAATTACTGTTATGCTATAGAGTCCATGAATTACAAAAATCTTCTACCGCTTTGCCACTGACGAAAATACCTTTTCACTTCACTCTATGAAATAAATTTTATATTAATTCCAAATATTTGAATAACTACTATATATGTAACCATGATGTATTTGATTGTACACAACAATAAAATACTTGACAATATAGCTTGATTAGATTGTATATTTCATTGAGTAATAGTTTCAAAATGAAAGAAAATAGAATGTTCTCTTTTTACACTACTTTTTCATTTAATACATCATTTGAGTCTCTTTAAATCACAATGCTTTCAATATTAAATCGATTTATAAACATAATAAAAAATGACCTGCTGTATCTGTGATTGTTCTACTTATGATTACACAATTTTCAACATCATAAGATGAAATGAAAGTCAAAATTGAAGGGGTCATAGCAACAGGGTACTTTAGTCCATTTTCATTATTTCGAGAAAAACGCAAAAAACATACTTTTTGGCAATTCTCAAACTATGTAGACTTTTCTTGTAAAAATGAACAAGATAATGAATTCAGGAGATTTTGCAATGATTTAACTGCTCTAAGGGAGAAAAACTTGAGTTTTAGCGTATTTGTTTCTGCAACAAGGGATATAACTCCATACTTTATAAAACTTAAAAAACTGCATACAGAAAGTTTATGACAGTCCATCAATTCTAAAAAAAGTGCATGATACTGTGTAGAAAGCTTATTTCTTACCATTACAACAGTGAAAACCTGGATACAACTATTGATTTACGTAAATTTCATAAATTTGAACTGATTTCAATGACACAAAGGTCCTAACTCTACAGTCTAGTTTTTATGTTGTATAAAATCTATTGGATGGGACATAATGTCTCTTGCAGGCAAAATGTTCCTATTTGAGGCTCAATGTGCAAAAATAATCATTGAAATAAAACTTTGAAATAAAAACTGAAAAAAATGGAGTTAGGCCCTTTGATGCATAAACATCCAACCTTTGTAAAATGATTTAATCCTATATATTTCATTTGATGGTCAAAGGGAGTTAATACGGTGTGGAAATGGTTTTTGATACATAAAAAAGTCGCTAACTCAATTTTGCCCAAAAGTAGACTAAAGTACCTTGTTGCTGTGACCCCTTCAATTTTACAAATGAACGGAAAACTTCTATATACTTACACCTAGCCACTGAGAAAGTCTCTGGTGTTTAGCTTCCATTTCAACTTGAGCTTGCTCAACTTGCAGGTCACGTGGTCTTTTCTCTGCACCTGTAGTTCTTGGTGTCAGAAGTTTATTCATATTCCAGGAGACACTGCAAGGAGCTGCCCTTGAGCTTGTTGTAGATGTTGTAGCAAAGGGTTCTGTAATCCTCTTGGTATCATGTACTGTGACTTTCATGAGGTTGTCGGCTTGACTTCTTTTAATAGATTGAGCTGGTATCACCACTGGAACAGTATTTCTGGTATCCTTAGACGATTCAGATGTAGATTGTTCAAATCCTTGCAGTAGTATCTGTCCAACAAGGTCAGTTGATGATATCATCGTTGGTTTTACTGCTGGTTTGACTAGTTTGGCCTCAACTATTGGTCTAGGAAGCTGTGTTGTATCTGGTACTAATATTGGGTTTACTCGTGGCTTGACTTGATTCAACTCATGTGTGAATCTAAGAGGATGAGATGCCTGTGGTATTCTTATACTGTTTGAATCTCCTTCATTTCTATGAGACCATCTCTCTGGAAGAGCCACTGTTATATCTATAATACAAAACAAAATCGCTGTTACATTTAAAGATAGTAGTAAATATCTGTTATATCATAAAATACAGTAGAAAACAACTGTAACATAAAAGCAATAGATGAATTACACTGACTGATGATAATCAGATAGATTCCATGTTATCCTTTTGCCTGCTATTGTCGTCTGCTGATAACCACTACCAGATAAGGCCTAACAGAAAACGTTAGCCTGATCTTCATTCAAGTGGTTTGGCATTCTTGAAATATTATTTGAAATGATTTATTTTAAAATTAAGCAAACAATAAGAAAGGCTTTACATGACATTGGAAATCCTAATTTCATTATCTGAAAGGAATGTGAAAACAATGAATCATCAACAGCTTAATCACCATTTTGGGATAGAGAGTTGTCGCAATATGTAACAAAACTAGGACATAACCAAGTTCTTGATTAAAATCATCTTAAATAAATGTGATCTCGACAATCCTTATGCATTATGCAAGTAATTATTGTAGTTAAGTATAAATAAAGTAATACCTGATCTTGCTAAAGATTTGCTCTCGTCAGCAACCAGATCATTCATGACCTCAGCAATCTGGGGGTCTGAAAAAACAAGATACCAATAGTAATAAAATATACACACGTGTTAAAAGATGTTAAAGGTATCATAAGAAGGTGTTAATATAGAGCCTAGCCCTTTTTGTAAAGCTGGAAAATATTATTTTGAAACAATCAAGGCGCTAGCCATAATCTTGCCAAAATTGCAAATTTACTACAAAAAAAACCTTTCAAAATTACGTCAATGCTGGCATGTGGGTGCTTTGCTCTTATACATTATTGTGCAGTTGAAATCAGGATGTTTTACTAATACTTTAAAGAAGACGTTGAAATAGCGTATTATTGAATTTCGGAAATTATTTTTTGGTTGGGAAAACATCAGGTTTTGCTGATTGTAAGAAGCTTTGGTCTTCAATGGTTAACATAACCTATTATAAGCATACATTTTGCAAACAAAACCAATTCCTTGGACATGCTTTGTTCATAACTGCCATATAGTTTATGTGCGAGAGCATTGCAGGTCTAGCTTGCAAAATTGTGTGTACGCTCATACTAATTTTAGACTTCATTATTTTACAATGAGAAACACATGGAACTAGAATATGCCATCTCAAAACTAAAGAAATGAACCATATTTCTACCTTTTCAACATAATCCCATTAATATAAAACAACTTCAAACAGGTGGAATAACTTAAAGTTCATAAAGATTTTATGAAATTATAACTATGCTAGAAATACGCTAGAATATGATACCTACGATTGATCTATAGACCACTTTTGGCATTCAGGTAACAATTAGCTTGCTAAAGAAAAATGAAAATAAATGTTCATTGCTTAGGGAACTAAGAAAAATAGTTCCAGGGTTTGGTTTAATCATATTCTATTTAGCAACATACGAGTGTTGATATTTAAGAGTGTTATTATTTACAATCACTGGTTTTAATGTGTCTCCCATTAATTTCAGCTGGCTGAACATTTGGTTAATGCAGCTTTAGTAAAATGTATTAAATAGGCATAATGATATAAACCAGCTAATGAGACCTTAGCTCTGGTCAAAATTATGGCATTTGGCTCTACTTACTTTAGTTGGAACATTGACATAATTTCCATTTATGAAGAAACTATCTTACATTGTTACAAGTAAGCATGTACATTAAACTTGATCAATAGACTATAGGGTTGTATTTAAAATGCCGTCAAATATAAAACAACACACAACTATCCTCACTAGCAAAAAATTTAGCACATGGTAGAATGTAGAAATAATAAAGCAGTCTGAAACATCTATAACTACTCCAATCAAAGGCTGTCTATGGCCATCATTGTTAAATACTAGGACCACAAACTGTATGAGAACCACTTACTTAGACTATGCGCCTCGTCATGAGAAATCCTGTCTTCAGAGTTTGTAATAAGTAAATCTAAACAACCTTCAGAGATTAAGTAGAATATTATAATTACGCATATAAAAAGTTAAGCTATTATACTATTTAGTGACACTGAGATAGGAAGGGGAAAGAAGTGACTCACCCTGCATTAAAGCTGCATACTCTGTAACTATGAACATTTTTCGAAAAAAAAATATTTTCTTTTTAAATTATTTGTAAAAGTAGAATAAAGTTATGTTGTCACAATAAATCTAATTTCTACAGCTGAAAACTGCATGGAAAAGTGAATTGTCTTATAAAAACAGGTGTTTTTTTCTCTTATTTGTAATTATTTGCGTCCCTCCAATAATTCTAGACAGTTAATTTTTAACATAAATGCTGTTGTTTTGGCACTAATAATTTGTTGATTATTACGAAAAAGGTCAAATGTATTCGTGAATTTTAGTTTTTTTTACTGTGTTCTTGAAAAATAGAAAAATTATTTCTAAAATGAAAAGATCAAAAGTTACAGACTATGCAGCTTTAAGAGGTAACTACTTAAGAGATGGGCGAGAAAATGTGTCAAAATACAGAAGAGAACCACTCACCTTGCATAAACTTAGAGGATGATTGCAGGGAAGGGTCACATGAAGAACAGAACCCCTTACCATACATATTGTAGTAGCTACTGAGAAGGTGGATACAGCGATAGGTCATAAAGAGAATACAAAAATATTCGCCATGTGTATTGTGGTAGACACTGAAAAGATGGGTACAGGGATGGGTCATATGATGAGGCGAACCACTTACCACACATATTGCTATAATGCGGTAGTCACTGATATGGTCACAGAACTAGGTCATAGCAAGAATACAGAATCATTCGATGTTTGTATAGTGGTAGACACTGAGAGGGTGGCTAGAGGGAAGGGCTACATGAAGAACATAACCACTTACCATATATATTCAGTAGTCAATGGCCACAGAGATAGATTATAGCAAGAATACAGAATCATTCGACGTTTGTATAGTCGTAGGAACTGAGAGGGTGGCTGGAAGGAAGGGTCCCATGAAGAACAGAGCCACTTACCATACATATTGTTGTAGTCACCGAGAAGATGGCTGCAGAAACAGGTAAAAGGAAGAGTACAGGACCATTTGCCACGTATACAGTGGTAGTCACTGAGAAAGTGGTCACAGAGATGGGTCATAGAAAGAGGGGGGACACCTTACTATGCATATAGTGGTAAACAGTAAAATGATGATAGCAGAAACGGGTCATATGAATAGAAGAACCACCTACCAAGCATATAGTCTTGTAGGCACTGAGAAAAATGCCCAAATTTTACTGTCGCCAAATATAAGTGTGTTACAGTAGACACTGAGACTGTGGTCACATTTTGTGTCATAGATAAGTCATATATAATGAGAGGAGAAATTCACTCACCATGCAAAGAGTCGTAGACAATGAGAAAGTTGTCACAGAAATTATTGAGAGGAAAAAGAGGTAAACACTCACCATGCAAATAGTAACACTCACCATGCAAAGAGTCGTAGACATTGAGAAAGTTGTCACAGAAATATATTGAGAGGAAAAAGAGGTTAACACTCACCGTGCAAATAGTAACACTCACCATGCAAATAGTAGTAGATACTTCCAGAATGTGGTCGCATAGAATTGTCAGAGGAAAAGGGGGCTCCCACTTAACCATGCATGTAGCGGTAGACACTGAGAATGTGATACAGAGAGGGGTCAGAGAAAGATGAGATAACCACTCACCATGCATAAAGTGGTATACACTGAGAATGTGATACAGAGAGGGTTCAGAGAAAGATGTGACAACCACTCACCATGCATATAGTGGTAGACAGTAAGAAGGTGGTCACAGAGATGGGTCATAGGTAGAGATTCGTGGAGATTCAACTTGACAGCATCAGGAATTACCTAACAGAAGTAAAACACGTTTAGACGAAATTAGATAGGAAATCAAGAGAGACCATGACTGCAAAGACCAGAAGGACATGTGTATTAGATCAGACACAAATGATATGCTCTATAATTTTGCTACATGTAGCAGAATGAGATTTGAAAAAAAGTGAAGCAAAATGTAAATGTTTCAACATCAACTGAACATTTGAAACTTCCAAGCGTTAGTAGGTGTGTGACGTTTCAAAGCCACAGTAAAACAATCTTGGCAAAGAACAAAATGGTTTGAGGATAAGATCAGCAACAGGCGAAGAGAGCAAAACTTGTACCATATATAATAGAGGGAATTTTGAGAAAACTAAACAATTATAGACAAATGTTTCAAAGTCAAAATTTGTAGTTATTTTTAGTAGTTTTAAGTTTCGTAAACAAAGAGAAATTCCTATTAATCATACTGGTCAGACTGCAAGGCTACAAAAGAAATCGTGTTATTAAATGACGAATATTAAATGCCTCAAAGGAAATGCATAAAACGGGTTATCAAGTAAAAGTATATTTTAAATATAAATTGCAAAACAGATACATGGAAAATTGTATATCGAAAATTTGAAGAATTTTGATGAAACAGAGAATGGTAAAGGCTGATTAACACCAAAAATAAATGGTTATGCAGTATGCAATGTGTATGCATAAGGATTGTTTGAATTGTCTACAGAAATTATGAAACCTTAAGAATAAGAATGTTGACATGAAAATGTTAGACTATCTCAACATGCTAATTGATTGATTGAGTACTGGATTCGACCAGACATGACTAAAAATGCTGTCTTGGACATAAAGAAACAAAACAAAAAAACAACACTCACCTCTTTAGGTTTGAACGTCTTACGACTGTACCAAGGATTACTTTTATCAGCATACATCTCTCTGGCCTCTCTCACATTTTGACGTATTCTTTTATTACACAGAATCTGTTCGTCAAGCTCACGCTGGTGGTACTTAAAGTCAGGGTTGTAGAAATTAACTTCAAAGTACTCTTTGAACTGGTTTCTCAAAAGCTGAAACACAATAAACACAATGCATAAACATTTCATTGCTTAAAAAATAGATTTGACCTGGCAGTGATTTGTTGCTTATTAAATCAATGAGAAGGTCATTCTGTTATAGATGACCGATCACGAGCGCAAGGCTCAAGTGATTTATACATTTACAACTGACCAACAGACAATGATATATTAAGAAACAACTTACTGCAAGCTCGTATTAATTTCGATTTTAACACACCTTAAGAATGAACACACACACACACACACATATATATATATATATATATATATATATATATATATATATATATATATATATATATATATATATATATATATATATATATATATATATATATATATATATATATATATATATGAACGATTCCTTCAGATTCTGTAAAGATTTCATCATACTGAACAGAGCATTAAAATTTTTGGTAAATCTTGTTTGGACTGATTACGTTTTGAGCGTTCATTACTTTTAAAAACGACCACACGCTATCTGGAAGGATAGTTTCGCATAAGTATGGTGTATTGATTAGGCATACTACAATTTATATTGTTAGGACTAATTTCAGTTGTTAAAAGTGTTTTAGCTATCTGAGAGGATAGTTTTTTGTTAAGCATGAGGTATTGATAAGGCTTACCGTCTAATGTCAACATTACAAGGTTTTATGGGATAGGTAGCGTCATAAAAATCTAATCAGCCGTCAAATAATGCTAAATGACGTCACGTTATTCTGTTCAAATATATCACTAGACTAACCATTGGCTTTATAGGCACGGTGTATAAGAATTATCCATAATAGTTATGAGCTTATTTATTAGATTTATTAGATTTTGTACATATTACATAATATGTGTGAAGAAAAAGCTCAGAAAAACTTGTGCATTTCTGCAGTCTTAACAGCGCCTTTTATTGCTCACAGACACAAATGTAAGTAGTAGATGAGGACAGATGCCAAACGTTAACATGAATATGCAGATATTATCTTTACATTTTTTGTACCCTACAGTGGATGTGTCTAACTAAGGCATGGCGTATGCATTCGTGCTATTAGAAAGGGTCACGTGACATTACATGAAGGTTGGTAACTTTCAAATTAGTTGGGGTTTGGGTAAATGGTATCTAGGTGACGCCACAGTAGTAATGGGTGGCACTTTGGGTACGCCTGCACCCATAAGGCCACCCTTTACTACTAAGCACTTTCTTATCATCTGTTGTTTGAAGAAAATTTATTTATAGATTTATAAGTTTTAGTGCCTTAAAGTATTACTCAGTTTTACCTTATGTAAACATAATGAATAAATAAATAATAATATAATAATTGAATTATGTTTTGTCTGGTATTTATCGAAGCATCAGTAATAATAGGGTCTTGGCAACTAACTTTAAATGAACTTAAAAAACTACATGGTAAGAGATATGGGCCATGTTGATCCGCGAATTTCACACCGTTATTTCACACCGTGAAGATTTGGTACCAATTCCTCATAGCACATGAAAAATTAGTACCAATACGTCACATACTTCTTACCAATATCTCACACTTTGTGAAAAATACGCAAGAGGTCAAATTTCACATTGCATACATGCGTTTTCTTCACATTGATAAAAAACACTCTGCTGCACTCTGCATTCGACTCCAATTCTTCACAGTTTTGCCACTGGCATCTGTGACGGTTCAGTACCGGTCCTTCATATGTGTGATTAACTTAGTACCAATTTTTCACATGTATTAGGATTTGGTACTACTTCTTTACACATACAAATTTTGATATCAATTTTTCACATATGATGCCTTAATACCAATTTTTCACAGATGTGGTGATTTGGTACTGATTCTTCACGCTTATGAGGATTTGGTACTGATTCTCCACATTTGTGAAATTTTGGTACCAATTCTTCACATCGTACTTGTTCTTCACACGTTAAAAACCATAAGGAATGTGGAATTTGAGCACAAGTTTTACACGCCAAAAATTATCGAAACTGACCGTAGGTTAACACTTTTGCCAAAAGTGAAGTATTGTGACTAATTCTTCACATGATGTGAAATTAAGTGTGAAATTCGCGGTTCAACAAAGCCATTCTCTTTAACTGTTAAAGGCGTATGGTATAGAAACCCCTTACCTGTGAATCATGAGGTTCTGGATGGGGTATAATGATTAGTGAATAATGGCCTTTTTACAATGGATAGTGAACAATGAGTGCCTAAAAATGAATAGTGAACAATGAGTGCCTAAAAATTAATGAATAATCCTATTTTTTAATGAATTGAAGAAAAAATTAATAAATAGTGAATAATCAGATAATTTTGCCACCTTTCTTACTTTTAATGAATAATTGGTCTTGTTTTAATGAATAATCCAAAATCTTAATGAGCTGAATAATGGGCTTAATTTTCAATGTATAGTGAATACCAGACCCCCCATCTAGACCCTCAATCATAGGCGATACTCTGGTACATCAAAGATGTTGGTGTACTGGCACACATATAAACTGTTGACTGAGCGAGCATTATAAGACACTGATAATAAGGCTAGAAATGTATGGCACTTGTATATTAAACCCTTACCTGAGAATTATAGGCGATGTTTTCCTTCTCGTACTCTGGTACATCAAAGGTGTTGGAGTACAGGAACCTATATAAATGGTTATTCATGATCATCAGCTTGAGAACAGCCCGCTTCAGATGCTCAAGCCTGACACTACGGTCGGCAAGACGAGTAATTGGAAATTTTCCTGAAATCAAAAATAAAAACAAACAGTCATAAAAATATCAATCAACTGTTGTTGAAACAAGGTCCTTGTGCGCGTGTCACATGTAGATTAAACAGGACTAAATTGAAACTCAGAAACCGTTTGGACCACTTAGGTTAACTATTTATCATGCCACGCCTTCTCAATACATATAGCATCTCAATGTATGGTCATTATTCAAATGATGGCTATCGGGAATTTGTTTCCCCACAATGATATATACTTCTAGCTCATGCAAGAAATAGTCTTTTAACTTGTATGGGCAGCTAGCAAGTTGAGCTAGAGATCTAAGTTTTGGTGTGAGCCTTTTCATACTTCAATAAATTGTCTCTGCGAGTAATGAAGGCTCTGGCAAGACTACGCACGTGCATAGTCATGGTTGAGCCTTCGATACTCGTCAATGCGATGAGTACCAAAATCTTATGAGCCCATTGAGCTGGCTCAAATAGTTGATATGAGATAAAAGCTACTCTCTGTACACATATACTAGGCAAAAAAGAAACACTTCATATCAAGATTTAAAACGTTGTGTGTTATGATAGGACTTACAAAATATAATCTTGCTATCTATGATTGCTAATCCACCTGCATAACACCCTTCCTATTATTTTATCAGCCAACCCAAAGCAGTGTACGAGCCGATTTTTTCAAAAAAAAAATCCAGTTTTTCACGTGCACATTAAACATGTGAGGCGCTTCAAAACCTTGCTCTGCACCTTGTCTCAATAAGATTATATGGTGCGAACAGGAAAGACTGGCTTTTAATTCCGATAAAATGCACGACTGAAACGTTTTAAAAACACTAAGTATTCTTTTTTGTAAGTAAATGTTTTATTATCGTGACCCAATGCACATACTATTATGTAATCGAATATCAGGAAAATACATGGTATACAAATTCCGTAATACAACGTACACATTTAGGTAAATGTACAAATGCAAATTTAGTTCATGTCAATTTCAAGCAATGCTTATAAGTGAATCAGGCTGCTGTACCACAAATGTGAAATTAGCGAACAGTGCAGACCCCTGGAGAAACTAGGCACATTCAACAAATATATATAGACGAGCCATCGATGCACCATTGCCCCCGAATTTGTACGTTTAAAACGGGATTTCCTTAATGCATGTAATAACTCCACTTCTTATTGAATGAGAATTTATTTCGATCATCAACTGTACTTGTTATTCAGTAACATATATGGGAGCCAGACCGTTAAACAAGGGTAAACAATCCCCCCCCCCCCTAGACCCAAGACGCCCTTTACATATGATATATATCTGTATAGCGACATTTAATTGTCCAAAAAGCATCTTGGGTCTAGGGGGGAAAGCATCTAAAAACAAACTGAAAGACGGCAGTTTCATCTTTTCAATGACAAACGTCACACTTTTAAGTATATTTCGTACGCATGCGCAGAAGGAATACCACAAAGTTTTGGAAATGAAGTACACTTATATCCTTAATATTTTCGCACTTTTACTTTTTGAAAACCTGCAAAGGATTTACTAAAACTCTCGTCTAAACGGCACCCAGTCTAAAGACTTAAAATGAGGGGTGGGAGTAGAAGGCGCAAGTTTTCACGGCTGTGTAAATAATGAATCGCTTTGAAACCTATTTTGATGCTTTTATGCATATTTTACTACCGAAACAGACAAATTTTAAAAAACATTAGGGCAATTTGAAAATTTAGGTTTTGTAATCATGTCAACTAGGGAAAATATACGCCTTATCGCTAGAGCTCCTTTCTTTTGGGTTGTTCGACGACAACTTAGAGCCGAATGGGGTGTCACATTTTGACATGTGAGTGGCCCAATTTAGGTGGACACGTGTGATACCATTTTGCACAATGTGTTAAGTAGAAATGATTCCGTACATGAACCAGTTAACCTTGGTTTGATAAAAAAAAAACTCGATTTTTTATGTTTTTCACATTGATTTTCGGCCTTAACCTTTTCCTTATTAATTTTATCAAACCGTGTTCGTGATGAAAGTCTCCAAACGGTTCTAACGTCCAAAATGCTGCAGTTAACTCTGCACATAGATGCACTCTTTGAGCATTTTAAGCAAAGCGCAAATAAACTAAGTCAAACATGTCAGTCAAAAAGTTGCATTTCACCGCCCCGATTCACTTACTAGAGCGATGGATATTTCCGGCCCGGTCCCATACTTTCGTGGAGATTGATCATGAAATAATTTCTACGGTCATTCTCCTCCCTTCCGCTGAATCATTCATGAAGGGTTGTTGTCAGTTACAAGCGAAAGTATGTGCACGATTACTGGTTAACTGCTTGTTCAAGCTTGTCCAGGAAAAAAGTGTGGTTAGGTGAACTGACCGTCCCGCAATGACCATAGCTGTTGACTTGGGACGTAAAGCAACAAAACAAACAAACAAAGAGCGATGGATGGCTTGTTCAAATATATAGGTAATCGCGCCTGATTCGCTCGTGCGTTAAGCTATTGGGGTCATCTCGAAGCTCTCCGTTTAGGAGCACGTGCATAAGAGAAAAATGGCACGTCATGCGATATCCCAGCTTCTGTACTTACAGATGATAATGCTCAAAGTAGATTCTGAATATGCGCGGTACATTCTTAGTGTGCATACAGCAAGATTTAAAAATACACAGCCATTGAATAGAAGTATATACCCCTTGTGAATACTCTTTTGAGATGAACCCTTTTTGTCACGCCTCTGCAAAACTTATCTGTCAATAAACGACTTTGAAATTTTGGCTGAATTCAATGTTTTGCAAAATCTTCATCTATGTGCACAAAAATCTGTTTGCGCCACAAACTTGGGACCTTTTGGAGAAATTGGCGCTAATTTTTCTCTACAACTTTCATCGCGAACACGGATTGATAAAATTAATAAGAAAAAAGTCGCCGAAAATCAATGTGAAAAACATAAAAAAAACGAGTTTAGTTTGTTGCTCTACGTCCCAGTCAACAATTTTTCAGCCATGGCGGGACGTTTTCTTGGGTAAAAACAGCACTAAGCAGTGGTTGGAATGTCTTGCTTAAGGGAGCAACACGGTGCCTCCGGTGAGTCTCGAACTAACGTCCCTTCAACCCCAAAACGGCTCAGACCAGGCTCTTAGACCATGAAAAGTCCGAGGTGGTGAATAATCTTTGTATTTTCGAAAATCGCATAGAAGGGTCAGTGAGGGCAAATACGGACGAAGGTTTCACACCGAGTTTTCACCTACCATTTTACTTTGCATGCTTTCTCTCATAGCCTCTGCAGGGGTATAAATAATCTTAGTTTTTAAGCCTATTTAGCGTTTCATGAACATGCTCTACCCTGGTGCCCGGCAAAGTGCAAGTGTCCAGAGTGGAAAATTCCCCATCCACTCATATATTTTTGGTTAAGGACTAAACTCCAGCTGTTTAGTTTTTAGACTTAATTTTTCGCAATAACTTTTTCATCTTCATATTTATTAAAATGTGTTCACGATGAAAGTTGTAGAGGAGAGTGTCCGCCAACTTCTCCAAAAGGTCTTGTGTTTGTGGTGCAAACAGATTTCTATGTATATAGATGAAGATTTTGCAATAAATTGATTTCGTCCTAAATTTCAAAGTATTTTAATGACAGGTATAATTCGTATAGGCGTGACAGAGAGGGGTAGTTTAAAAAAAATTCGGAAGCGGTGCATATCCCGTTCTTCACTAAGGCTGTGCATAACATAAAACTGCCGTTACCATACTCAGAATTTACCTGCATATGCAGGATCAACTTAAAGCAGGCTCATTTGTAGGAACAAACGCTGGGTTATCGCATGACGTGCAATTTTCCTCTTATGCACGTGCTATGAAATGAACAGTTTTGAGATGACCCTACTAGCTTAACGCACGAGCGATTCAGGCGCGATTTCTATTATATTCGAACTAGCCATCCATCGCTTTTGTAATTGAATTAGGGCGGTGCAATGTAACTTTTAGACTGACATGTTAGACTTGGTTTATTTGCGCTTTGCTTAAGATGTCCAAGGTGTGCATCTAAGCACAGAGGAACCTGCAGCATCTATGATGTTGGAACCATTTGGAGAAGTTGGCGGAGATGTTCCTGAATACTTTTCATCCCGAACACATTTTGCTAAAATTGAAGATAAAAAAGTTATTGCAAAAAATTAAGTCTAAAACCTAACAGCTGGAGTTTAATTAAGTTGCTTGTGTTTTGGCCTGCTTGCAGTGGTCCATTCAAAGTTACATATCTTTACTGAACTACATTCTAATGATGTAAAAAATTTATCAGTTGATATATAGACAGATGCTAGACTTTCTATATTTGTTGAGATAAAAACTAATTCTACGAACATAAAAATGACTCTCGTAACATATACATGTAGTCAACTGATTGTCATTTGACTCTGTGTTTTCAAATCATAAAATCAAACTTGTAACTATTCTTCTGTGAAAACGGGTTTTAACTTGTGAGATTTGCTAAACTTCTGTAAAGTGTTAAAGACTATACATCAAGAAGAATTCTACTGGAGATCTCCAGGTGTGCATATATAAAGGCAGAAATTATACTGATACAATACGCAATATGATTAAAGCACAGGGTGTTGATGTATTGATGAGCTAAGAGGAAAAAGCACCAAGAGTTCATAAGCAGCGTGATAATGCTTAACAACAATAATGAATTGACAACAACATAGATACAAACACAATACAATACTAGCATTACTTCTATACATTGTCATGCATTGGCAACATGAAATTCACTGAATATTAAATTGAATTTTCTGCATAAGGCCTACATGCCAATACTAGATTGCACTCCCTATTTTGACTTAGTTTCTAGAGTACGTTTGTTTCAAATGGTTTCTTGAATAGGTTGCTATTGTTGAGACTTGTAACCTAACTATATAGAAGGGTACATGAGGGCACGAGTCCCGAGTTAGCGTTCCACTGGTACCTTTTATTAAAGTGCAAGTGTCGTTGTTGTTGTTGTTGTTGTTGTTGTTGTTGCATACTCAGTAAAGCCAAACTATGTGTGCTTTATAACTCTTCTGCTGACTCTAAGTGATTTTCTCAAAGTAAAGGACCTCGGACAGTTTCCTATTCAATCTCCCCAAATTTTGACAGTCTTGGCTAGAATAATGCATAACTGACAACTATAGTTTTGTGCTTAAATCAAACCCTTACATTTGGTGCACCTAGCAAGATAAAAATATTTTGAAAATATTCCATAATTATGTCAGGACTCTAAGGTTTAGGGGTGGGGGTATTTTTTGTGTCCAAATTTTATTTCACAGAAAGTCAAAGTTTCGTCGAGTATTCACCTAAATACGTGTTAATATCATGTTTGCGGCATTAAACATGAGACGAAAGTGATGCGTTTGCATAAAATTCGGGTTGAGAAGATTTCATTGTTTCATCTACAGAAGTGTGCTGTCAATTACTTTTGACTATTACCTGTAAATCTCCAAGTCAACCAGTTTGACTTGTGACCTGAGGTGTATCATATCTGCATACTGTATAAATCATAGTCTAGATAAACGCAGTTTTCGATTGTAAAATCGTTAATTTTTTCTTACACATCAGATTTCACCTATAATTTGGTGCTTAAAAGAACCGTCTGATTGAGACGGTTCTTTTGAGTACCCAAAAATATGTTTTGGTTGAGAAATGAGACAATTAATTACTTTGTAAGAACTCATAACTAAAGCCCTGATACATGCCATTGCAAACTGATATGTACCTACAGGTTTTTACAAAATAAGTTTCTAATAAGTTTTTATAAGAAAGTGTTTTTGAGCATTTCGACAACGTTCCCCTCGTGACCAATCATGCCGTTTTAATATGATGTGTGAAATGTAAAACTACAACTGTATGCAAACGGATTAGTTTGGTCACGGGGGTGGGGGGTGGGGGAAGCACTTCAGTAAAACGTTTTCTATTTTCTATATGTTGAATAGCAAAAACAGAATTTTCAATCCATATTTTTCAATTGGTACTTGTCTAATGAGAAAACTGCTTTTGTGGGTAAGTCGAAGGTTGAACCTACCATCTTTTTCATAGAAAAAATATCGTTTTCTTTGAAACTTTTTTCTGTTCATTTTTATGGGCAATTCTTCATTAAGACTGTCCGAGGTCCTTATAGGCATTGAGCGATTTTGTGATTAATTAAAATAGAAACAAAATTATCAAGTGTCCACAGGCAGTAGATATGGAATCGTTGAATTTATGTCTTCACGACAGAATTAGTCTCTCTTGTAATTTGCATCATCTCTGGTATGTATTTTCTTGGTTTTCTAAGGTATGATTTTCCAAGGAGGCTTCCCAACCCACTCATATATGATTAGTTAAGGACCAACGTCTTTTTTAGTTTTGGCCTATTTACACTGATCCATTCACTCCCTGTATATATAAAACACAAACTTACCAGTCATATTGTCTTATTCCAGGAATTCTTTCAGATTTTCAGTACAATGGTCAGCTAAAATCTGCGATTATATAGAGCTCTTAAACACCGTCAAATAGCAGTTATTGCAAATGGCGTCTGTAACGACGGTAGCTTAGTGACATGACGTTACCGGAAGTTGGAGACGTTACTTCCGGCTATTGTTGATATGTCGTTGACCACGTCGCTTCACGACGTTCAAATTATTTGACTCACAACATACCGTGCTTTCGCTTTGGTGATTTTTATAAACGGGTTGTAATCATATTGCTCATATAGAGGCATAATACCTGCCCTCAAAAGTGGCAAGTCAATTTCTCCCCCTGCTGACCAAACTGATGGATGGTAAATGTGAATAAAGCAACTTTCAAGCCTGTCTCTTTTTAATGAATCATCAGTTCAAGGGCTTTACCTGGTCGCAAATCTCGAATTTCTTTTCCCGCGATGAGGCCCAAATAGTGGGAGAGTTTTCTGTTCGTTTTTGTCAAATTAGCCCAACAAGCATTGCAATGTAGCTTCTCAACATAGCACAGAACTATAAAACTTGAATTCGGAATTGTTCTAGATCCAAGCGAGGTAAATTATCCAATTTTGGCTAGGAATTTGTAGGGATAAGGCTGGTCAAAAGCCTTTGTGTACATATATATTGCTGTGCCATATGTCAGGCTCGTTACCAAGATCCCACGGGAAGTATGGAAGTAAAGAGAGGCTCGAACAAAACTTGAGACCTGGATGCGTCAACATGGTAGCCAATGAGGCTTTTAGCTTTTTCAGCGCAGTTTATTAAGATAATTTCTCATTATAAGAAGCTTGGTTATAACATTAATGTAATGCAACAGACTGTATGCTTGGTGGTCAAACCAATCATAGTTGGCAAATTTGCTTTCCTCTTTAATTGCACGCCGGCGGGTCGGACCTCAGATCTAAGACGGCTCCGACTGGCTTTAACTGTTGGATTTCTTTTACTCCGGTGTTCAGTTGTATATACTGTTGAGTTTATTTATTTTATTTTTTATTTATACAATATTTAAAGAGGTGTACACTTTTAGCTGAAATAGCCATTCTACCAAGTGGCCCTCTATAACAAAACTATATACATCAAAACATCAAAACATATCTCCTTTTTATATCTATCTTGATTTGTATTTACTGGGAGATGAAACATCGATACGTTAGGGATCTTTCATGCGAAGTTAACATCTATTTACCTTAATCCACATCATAAATAAGGGCGAGGTTGGTACCATAAAACTAGTTTATGCCCTAGAGTAAAAATATTTTTACTGACCATTCCAAGGCGGTGCTTCTTTTGTGAATCCTTTTTGTTATAATCTATTTTTCGTGTTCGCCATGCTTTCTTGTCTGTTCATATTAGCCTTGTCACCTGCAGGGAAAGGGCTAACCTCTTGGCTCTCTTGTATGTGATGTTTTCTTGTGTTTTTGTCACTTTCCCATGTGGTGTCCTGGATCAGGTTTGGCACTTGATTGTTTCGCTTCCTGATATTTGTCTTCTTACTTATTTTGTGCACGGTGCAATGAGTACTAAAATCCAAAGACTGGCCCAATAATGGATAGTACTCTGTTGAGTGGCACGTAGAGCACCCGTACATAAAGAATATGATACTTATAAATATTGGTATCGCGAAAAAAATTCAAGGGGACCTAGCAATATACTGACTGACAAAATAAACGCTACATCTAAATTCAAAGCCATGTTATATAAATGTTTGTTATATGACTGAAGAGAATCCTGTCTCCTGATTGGCCAAATTTGTCTTCATAAATCTCTATGTCTACCTGAAAACTGGTCTAAACTGGCTCAGAAGGTGATATAGGAAGAAATCCAGCTCCAACTAGTTTCCAGAAGTTAATATTTTTGACACTTCTGCAATACCACCCTCTAGAGAGCTAAAAATAGCATGATGAGTATAAAACTAGCATGTGCTGCATGAAATTGACATGATTTGCTGTTTCACATCCCAACAGGTAAACTAAGGACTTTCATGAATTTTAACAACTGTTCATTTATCTTTGTATGAATAAACAAAATGTAAAAAAAAGTTTTATGGTTACATTTTACATTCCACATTCAGAGAATTAATATACATTTCAAATTGCAAAATACTACAATAAAATATTTTAATAACAGTTGATAAAACTTGTTAGAAAGTCCTTAGGTTGAAGGTTGACTTCAACAACAAAGTGAAAGTCGAAAACTTTCATTCTAAGTTGAAAAGTCATATAACAAAACAGTTATTTACTTCAATTTCGGTAGACATGAGGATTTATCTACCCTTAAAAGTGATATTCACCTCGGCCTATCGGCCTCAGTGAATCATCACTTTTTCGGGTAGATAAATCCTTATGTCTACCTCATTGAAGTCAATAATTGTATATTATACCCAAGGTAATAAATGGAAATAGGAATTATTTTTACTTTTAGTGGCATGTTTATGTTATACCTCGAAACTTTCTGTCTGAGAAAATAAAAAATAAAAAGTAAAAATCAAAATTTTGAAAACTGACGTCGTTTTTCCTTAGTTTTTGTTAAGAATTCAAAAAGATAAAAAGACATGCACGTGATATGGTTTTCTGGAAGAGGGCAATAATAATGGCAAATAAAGATGATCATAAATTATCCGTTTTGACACAAATTTGCATCGCCTACAATTTGATTCTGACATGCAGATTAAATGTGAAGTTTGACGTAAACGTCTTCAGTAACTTCAAAACGAATGTCGCCATTTTACATTACAAGACAGATATTGCTTACACATGTTGCAAACAATTGTCATGTACAGTTTTAACCACTTATCCCTCGCCATTTTCAGGTATTCATGAAAAATCCAAAAACGTCAGTTTCAGTCAGTTTTGAATTTGGCGTAGGCATTTGGAGATTTCCATGTAATGAAACGGTATTTTTCTTAAACTTTGCGCCACTCACTAAGCCTTCCACGTTTTTTACCATCATAATGATCACCTGTTAGGTGTGGTGGCTGTAAAACTTCTTTTCAGCAAATGACGTCATAACGTCAAACATCATGGATAAACTGCAAAAATAACAATGCTAAACATGACCTGGACTCTAGGCTTCAAATTTTACTTACAGATATAGCGTGTTTATAGCTTTTCATATGTGCTACAACATCAGGAAGTATGTAGCGTTTCTTTTATCAGTCAGTATACATTTACGCCGACAATTTCAGTAAATTGCAAGTGTCAAATTGTTCATCCCTTTACCTCATATACGCCTTTTAACGCTTTTGCAAACAGAACAGACCCAGATCAGACAGCTATTATGAGAGCACCCTGATCAGGGTCTACACTGTTTGCTTATTGCAATATGATATTGCAACGAAGGCTCAGGCGAGTCTGTGTATACGCACAGTCTTTGACCAGGGCCATCGCTTCTCTCACACTAAGTTTCGAAGTAGAAAAGGCTCAAATCAAAATAAGGACCTCTAGCCCCGTGGGATGTATGCATTTTAAGGAAGCTTTTGCGCATGTGAGATTGGTCAGGACACAAAGTAACGCATAACAAAACATAGAACAATTACAGAATCCCATATCAACAATGGATCAACAACAGAACCACCGCCTTAGAACGGACAGCAGCCTAAGCCACTGGGGGGGGGGGGGGGGGGGCTTAAATGGATTTTACTGGTACCAAACTTTCGCCCTAGATTCTGTTGTTGTTAAAGCACAAAAATGTTAAGCTCGCATGGAGGCTTCTTAACTATTGCAATGTATCATCATAGAGAAACAAATCTAATAAAAGTAACACACTATGATGAAACAAAGAAAATGGCTAACGACCCACAGATAGTCATAGCTAAAGAAAACCTCGAGGCTATAGACTGCACTTTACCGGTCTATACTGACTTTGACTAAGTTTTATAGGTGCATCGAAATATCTCTATATTGTTGTTGTATATTCTTTTGGCATACTTACTTAGGGGCAATGTTGCAGGGGTGTGGGGGCGGCAGTCCCAAATATTTGTAAAATGTAGGATCTTATTTCAAACAGGGACCGGTAAAGTGCAGTTGTCCATAATTAACTGATGGGGTATGAAGACACAAGCACCTATTTAGCGTTTCATGAACAGCCTCTACACTGGTACCCGGTAAAGTGCAGGGAAGACTTCCAGTTTCGCGGTCCCCAGAAATTGTAGAAAGTGACTGAAAAGCCCTTTAATACACCCCAACAACACCAAAAATAGATAGTTTGGCGCACCTCTGGTTTTCCGGGCGCAGTTTATGACGTAAGACTAAAACTTAACGTTTTGCTTGTTAAATAATAGGGGCTGCGACCCCACACGCCTGCTTCCTTTTCGTGTAAGGGCTATTTAATCATTTGTAGGCCACATTGTTACGATCTTTTCGGATTCCAATATGGTAGAAACCCCTAAACAACAAATAGAATAAAGTGCGCCCGGTAAACCAGAGACTACCCGATAGTTTATATATCGGGATTATGAATTCTTTTTAATAGGGGGGCCCCCCACATCCCCGTCGAAATGTTAGTTTTGCTTTCATTGGCCAGTATACATGCGCAATGGGGACCGCTTAACTGGAAACTACCCAAGTGGAGGTCCACAGGCTGTTATTGTTGTTGGCCAAGTTAATGGATTTGGTTATTATTGTTATTGTTGTTAACAGCCCTTTGGCCGTATTATCTCGCAAGTAGTTAACTCTTCTCTGGTAAATTTTCTGCAGGTAAAGACTCGCAGGTACATTACAATAATTTTGAGCTCGTGTGTCTGGTTCGGTTGTTGAAATATTTGTTGTTTTACTTATTTTTTTTTCAAATCTTTTTGATTCCCTTATGTAGTCCTCTAATACCAACATAATATTGATTCTTTCTTGCTCATGTGGGTCCTCTTTCAGTACTTCCAAGAAGACACTTGCTTTGAATTCAAATTTACCACCACGTTGGAACAGTCTTACTCTTAACTTTTCCTTAACACTTTCATATAACTCAAAATCTTCTATGTAATGTCTTACACTTTCTGTCTCACCACATATAAAATCCGGGAATCTTTCAGTCCTGTCTTGTGTTTGTATTCATTTAATGTGCAGTAGCCTGTTCTCAATTGAGAAATTATCTTTTGAATTTTAATATCTGTAGATCTTGTTGATCTTGCTCTGACTGACTCCCTGAAATCAAACAGATGTCTTCCTTTTGAACTGGCTTCCCGCCTCTGCTGCCATTTTTCAAATCCAGATTTTCTGATTGCTGCTTTCACATCTAGTATGGTTACGGCTTCTGTCACCTCTGGCATCTCTTCTGCTTCATCTGCTCCCTGTTTGGCTAGCCTATCAGCGATCTCATTTCCTTCTATTTCTGCATGTCCTGGGGTCCAATTAATCTCAATTTTTATTCCTATGTCTTCCAAGTTTTTGATTGTCTGTTGTACCTCAGCAACAACTCTTGTGTGTGATTTGTTCTGCCATCCTAGAGTCAGAATGCCTACAGCTGATCGGGAATCTGAAAGTACTGAAAGCTGCTTTATTTCTCTTTTGTTCACTTCTGTCTTTACATATTCAAGAGCCATCTTAATCGCCACCAGTTCACAAAGCAATATTGATGCCCTTTTCGCCACTGGCTGATGTAATTCTATTTTTTTCCTGATTAGGGAAAAATAAACATGCCCCCGCTCCACATGGGCCTGGGTTTCCTTTGCATGAACCATCAGTGAAAACAAAAACTGTCTCAAACTGCTTCTGTAACAATTCCCTCTTATAACCTTTCTTGCTTCTACCTCCTGTATCAAATTATTGTATTGAAAAATTGTTGTATTGGAAATTCCCCACCCACTCATATATGATTAGTTAAGGACAAACATTTCCTGAGTTATAGCTTACTTACACTGATTCATTCGCTCCCTGTATATATAATACACAAACTTACCAGTCATATTGTCTTATTCCAGAAATTCTTTCAGATTTTCAGTACAATACTCAGCTAAAATCAGCAAATTATACAGAGCTCTTGTAAACAACGTCCAACAGCTTTTATTGCAAATGGCGTCTGTAACGAC
Organism: Loripinus fragilis; assembly: GCA_964019695.1. Classification (NCBI taxonomy): domain Eukaryota; kingdom Metazoa; phylum Mollusca; class Bivalvia; order Lucinida; family Lucinidae; genus Loripinus; species Loripinus fragilis. The sequence continues at coordinate 44,070,921 of OZ026525.1, forward strand.
GGTAGCTTAGTGACGTGACGTTACCGGAAGTTGGATACGTTACTTCCGGTGATTGTTGTTAACGTCGCAGATTCACGAGGTTCAAGTGTTTTGACTGGCGACAGCGTGCTTTTGCATTGGTGACGTTTAGAAACGAAATGTTGTGGAAAACTGCTATTTATATTGCTCTTTTAGATGCATAATAAAGGGGCATGTCCATTTCTCCTCCTTCTGTTGACCAAACTGCTGGATATCAACTTTCAAGCCTCTTTCTTTTTTTATGTTTTACTGATTGACCAAACCCCTTACTTGGGTACAAGTCATAAACATACAAACAACAAAAATATGAGGAAAGTTTCTATTATAGTATTCACAATTCAATGTGTGTGCAGAGATTCGCCATATTAAATGGACTTCACCCTCTGATATGATTCAATAAAATTTGGGTATCCCATCGCACACTTCCAGGAATGCCAGGCCATAATTTTTTACTAAAATATTTCACCATCACGTCAGCGATGGTGATCTACGTTAGTAGTTTTCCGTGGATACCAGCTTGCTTCTGAAAATAAAAGGGCGTATAGAGATCTCCTCTGAGCCGATGACAGCACGTTTTATAAAACGTTTGACCTCGTTGATGACAGCTTTGGCGTCCGTATCCTCGCTGGTCCGCCCTGTCTTCGCCAGGCCTTTTTAGGTCTTGAAACGGGCCCGTTTAATCTTTATAGCATCTTCCAGACTAGGGTTCCACACCAGTTTTCCCGTTTCCAGCGATGGCTTTTAGAGAGGCCACACCTGGGTAGCTGCTTCTTAGGGTGGGGTTAAACCACTTTCACAGTGCCAGAAGAGCAGTAACGTTTTCGCTGGCGGGCCGATGGTGGCTCGCTTTTAGATGTTTACTGGGATACTTATTAACCACAGTTTGATCCCCCAGCTTTTATAAGCGCGGAAATGTGGGATAAATTTGCGCTTCTTCGCTGTGGGAATACGAACTTTGAAGGTTGTGCTGTTTGAAGCATTCCTCCATGGGGATGACCTTCACGATGACCTTCACATCGGTACCTGCGCGCTGAAGCTATTTCTGTAGAGTATGTAACTGATCTGTGTCCCATGCGCTGATCCAGAGGGAACTGACGACCCCCCCCCTCAAAAAATCAGTTGTATATTTATTTAGGAATACTGGTATGGTCCCCCTGGAAAATCACATAACCACCTAGCCAGCATTCAGTGTTGGGCCATCATCGGCCCGTCAGTGAATCTCCATTTAAAAAGCATTTCGCTGGCACTTTGTTTACCAGTTGCAGGCCTCCAGATAAGAGTTCGTATTGCAAAACTATTTTTTATTGCCCATCTGAAACATATGTTGTGGGTACTCAAAAGAACCGTCTCAATGAGAAAGTTCTTTTGAGCACCCGAAACACATGTTTAAAGTGATGGGTAAGAAAATTATTACAATTTTACTCTAATAAAATGTCCTTATCTGGATCTATGTAGTACTCGGTTAAGAACTACTGGTAAGGACCCCCTCTCCCCTCTCATGACGAAAAAATCGTCAAAACTTTGGACGTGGGTCCCACTGACAAAATTTTCTGGAACCGTGCATGTATCCTGCGGTTGCCTGAGCAGTAGGTTATGAGGTGATCTCTCTCTCTCTCTCTCTCTCTCTTGGAAGTATTCTGCAATGTATTTCAAGTTTGTGACTCAAGATGATTGAAACATTACTGATGGGGAAAAGAAAATAAGGAAATACAAAATCTGACACATTGTAACACCATTATGTATTTATTGCATAGTATATGCTCTACAGCAAAATAACAATAACAATTACCAAATTTACCCTAAATATTCAAACACATCTATAGGTCTTCGCAAACAGTGTAAACCCAGATCAGACCACTTCTAAAGGTGCTGTCTAATCATGGTATACACTATTTGCCATATCTTTGTAACTTTTCACGCACCATATCAAGATGTAAAGTTGTCTTGATCAAATTTTAGAACAAGTCTGACAACTGCATGCTAGGTAATTTTGTGACTTTTTTTACTTTTGCTGATTTTGCTCAAAATAATGTTTTTAAAAAATTCTTACAGGAAAACTTTCTCTTTAACAGTTTGGATCCAAATCAGGCCCGACATTTTGTCAGTCCTGATCTGGGTCCAAACTGTTTACAAAAGTTATCAGCAGATCAAGTCTGGCAACTGCATGCTCGGTAATTTTACATGATATTTTACGTCTGCTGATTTTTCTCAAAATAACAATTTTTAAAAAATTCTTACAGGAATACTTTCAGTGTCTCAAACAGTTTGGATCCAGATCAGGCCCGACATTTTGTCGGGCCCGATCTGGGTCCAAACTGTTTACAAAGGTTATCAGCAGACGACAAAGATGGTGCTACCAAGGGAAGAGTTAACATTGTGAAAAAATGTCGGGTCTCATCTTGGTCCAAGCTGTTTATCAAGGTTATCAGCAGATGACAAAAGTTGTCAGCAGCAGATAGTCAAGGTCACTGTCCAAGTATTTAGGATAGATAAAGTATACTAAAACAACCATTATTAAAGTACAGAAGCTTACAGAAATGGCATCAAAGAAAAGGGACTTCACTCAAAATATATAGCATATACAAATATTAGCATATACAGATATTTTAAAATTAAAGGCATCTTAACGAAGTACTATCAGTGGAGAATAAGGGCATTAATTGGTAAGTTTATGGGTAGCATACACTTTGGAATTTAACCTCTTATGTTCTAATGGATTTAAACTAATTAAACTTGGGATGGTCCATTGTTTATATTGAGGGGTCACATAGTATTTCCAAATAAAATAATACAATTTTCTTTCTCTGAGGATTGTTTTTGTCTTTGCAAAAGTACTCATTTAGGAGTCACCAGTATACAAATGGCTAAAGAAATGAATTTTAGTCATATTTTGATACAAACCTGATTATTGTCAAAAAAAAGACATTTAATCATGTTTTGTTTTAAGGTTAACAAATAAGGACTAAATGTCTTTTTGGCATTTTTCTCCCTTTTTGTAACACCAATAACGATTATATTAACCCTTTGTATACTAGAAACCCCTAACGGGTACTTTGGCCAGATGAAATGCAGCATAATTCTGCATTTCATCTGGGTCTTCACTGTTTGCTTTGATTAAAACAGCCTTCAGGGACCGAAATACATCATACATTGGAAAATTCTAACTATGACCCCTTATTGTACACAATGTACAGTCCCATACTTATCGTATCCATATGTATGGGAAAATCCATAAGAATACAAAGGGTTAAATGATATCAAACATTTAATGGATAAAAAGCCTCCATTGTAATAGGCCTAGTGAACACAGTGTCAGTACTGCTGATCTGGATTTACATTATGTTTCAAAACAGGGTATGATTTTGGAAAAAAAATTGCACGCTTATCAGGTCGAGTTTGACATCTAGCTGCAGAGGTATCTAAATACCATATTTACCCAGAATATTGGGGCCACCTTTACATCTTGCCACAAATATTATCCATTTGACTATATACAGTGCAGTCTCTTTATAACATGCCTTGTTATAACACAGATTTGGATATAACATGGTCATGTTAAGGCTACCATGAAATTTTACAAAGTAATTTAGGAAAATGAGCATTTAGGGGATAACTGTATTAAAAATTGTCATTTGGGGAGGTATATCATCAGATATTCGGTTGGAAATATAGTTTTACAACGATATGCGAATTGAGCTGTAAAACATGATTTTGAACCATATATCTGATGATATGAAAAATTTGAATATGGGTATCCTCATTCTAATGTACTTCTGCAGTTGTGTCTCCAATTGGAGCGCTCCATGCAAATGCCATTCAACCAAATGTGACATAATTAATGACGTCAAACAATTTCAGACAGTATATCGCAGGATATACTGTCGTAAATTTTTGACATTTTCCAATCGGAGGTCGCGTTACATAAGCAAGTGCACTAGAATTTTCTATAATTCCTTGGTGAAATTGTCACATTAAAATGTGCTCACATATATGGACCCCAAACATAGTTTATAAAAGCACTGCACTGTAGCGCACCTGAATAGGTATCTAGTAGGATGTAGTGCAGTGATGGCAAACAATGTAAACCCTGATAAATCTTCTCCTTCAAAAAACAGTCTGATCTGGGTTTACATTGTTTGGTACAAATATTCTCTGTCCAAATAGTTAGAGTAAATCAGGTCAGTCAGGATCATCAGGATCAGGTCAGTCAGGATCATCAGGATCAAGTCAGTCAGGATCATTTGGAATGCAAAAATATCACTTTATTTACATACAGGCATGTGAATGACAATATTGAACAATAAAACAAGGAATGGTGCACCCGTAATAAATGAAAAACTAAAACAACTCATCCCTAACAACATGTTACCCCACCACTGTGTGGCAACAAAATCTTCACTTTAGATAAAGAGCGAATAACAAAGCACAGATGTTTTAAAAACTGGATTTACCTTTAAATTTGGAATGTGAGCATTACAAAGGTGTAAGTAATTGTCTGTAATCTTTTGGCTCCAATATAGATTGGCAAAGCTGAAGAAAAATGGTTTAAAACATAACTTAATAACCTAATTCAAAATTTACTGATTTTGATAAGCTGTTATGTAATGCACATCTTGTAATGCACAGATGTGCATAGATGTATATGCATGACATGCATTTAAAAACTGAATTCGAATTTTGGAATGTTCATGGAATCATGAATACTTCGGGTCTCTTGCCTGAACTTTGCAAGAGACCCGAAGTATTCATGATTCCATGAACATTCCAAATATCAAATTTATTACTTATATTTTATTATAAATATCTAATATATAGAAATTATTTATAATTTAGGAAAAAAAAACAGTTTTGTATTAAAATATGTAATTGTATTTGTTTTTGTTGGAGTGTAAAGTGTAACAGCCAGTGTGAACACTGACAGCCAATGGAGCAAGTAAAGGCTTGTTTTGCATGTGTGACTCATTCGTGGCTCACTGTCAATCAGAGCACCAGTGTCAATTCTGGTGAATGAATTTGTATTGCATGGGCAAGTGAGCTTGGCATCTGTCAATCAAAATTTGTGTGTTTCATAAGTCTTTGAATCTAAGCATTCATTAAAGGCTTGCTTCAAAAATGTAAATATTAATGATTGAGTATGCACAGCTTCTCATGGCTACTTAATTAAACCTGTGCAATGCACAGCTTCTCAAAACCACTAAATTCTGAATGTAATGCATTCATGCTTTAGCTTGTGCAATACATAGCTTTTCAAAACCACAAAATTAATATTTTTTCTAAAGGTGTTAAACATGCCATCTTGCTTTCATGTAACATTTACTAGGCATTTTCACTTGATATTACTCCCATAATTTGACCGGTGCCTTTGTAATTCTCACATCCTATATTTAAAGCATAATTCTATAACTCTTAGTATTCAGGAAACCCCTAAACCAGTAATTTTGCAAACAGTGAAGACCCAGATAAAATGCACCATACTGCTGCATTTCATCAGGGTCTACACTGTTTGTAAAGGTAAAAAGATATTCGGACAAAAGAATACCAATTTTTTTTAAAATTATAACCTGACACCCTTAGATATGTAAAATGGACTATCAAAAGCTTATTGTATCAAACCAGAAGGAAGAATCCAAAAGTATGCAAAGGGTTAAACAGGATTATATCAAGAGATTCTACAGAAGAGTTTGGACAGAGTAAACTAGCATGAGATATTTATTTTCTAATAATTTAACCCTTTGCATGCTGGAGACCGGTGGCAGATCCAGAGGGGGTTTACCACCCTCCCTGCTCCCCGTTTTTAAATATCATATGAAAATGAAACAATTTGGTCTCAGTCAGACCAAATTATTTCATTTTCATGGGATATTTAAGAAAAATGAGATAAAATCAGCAAAACGAAACCCCCATACATTTGAACCCCCTTTCCTTATATCCTGGATCTGCCCCTGCTGGAGACCCCTAAATGGGTACCATGGCAAAAAGTGAAGATCCTGTCAGAATGTGACTAAATGAACCATTTCATCAGGGTATGCACTGATTGCTAAATTAAAACAATCTTCAGGGACTAAGGTACACCTTTGATGCCTTTATAGTTCAATGAGTCATCCCTGGTTCATTCACATTTGTATCAAGCCAGATGGAAGAATTTGTAGTTAGATAAAGGGTAAAGAAATAAAGTTAACACACGATAAGAGTACAGTTACAAACTTAATTTACTATTAGAAATACAGTAAAACCTGTGTAAAACGGCCACTTAAATATAGGCAAAACAAAGATCTTAATGTAAAATGCCAAAACGGTAGCGCAATTAAGGTCAAAAGTATTGCAGAATGCTCCCCTTGGAGCATTCTGCAATACTTTCAACCTTCGTTAAGCTTTTTGGTCTTTTTGAGAGTGGCCGTTTTACACAGGTTTTACTGTATGAAAGAAATGCCTGCATTTGTCAAATCAAGGGAATACAGTAGCACAACGTGACCAACTACGTAACTTCACACTGATTGTGTGCAAAGTATACATGACCAGTTCATGAAAACAGTGATTCTAAAGCTCTAGCAATAATAAGTTCTTATTAGAATTGGATACCTCAGGCTTTTAGATTAAAGTATGCAATTAAAAATCAATGTTCTTATTTCTCAACCAAAACATACGTTGTTGGTAAACAAAAGAACCATCTCAATGAGATGGTTCTTTTGAGCACCCAAAACAAATGTTAAAATGAGTGAATAAGAAAAAAATCACAATTTTACCTTCATAAGTATCATTGATAATATTTGAAAAGTTGAGCACTATATTTCTGTTTGCATTGTTTAAAAAATATGAGATTATGTGTACCATAAATATTTGAAACCCTGATATCTTATGTGCACTATACATGTTTATCATTTGTTCCAGGAATGCTCCGGATAAGTGTGCTTACATGTAGGTGAACTGACCCTCTATGGCCACAGCTGTTAATTGGGCCATTATACATGTACATCAAACTAAAAGAACAAAACCAATCATAATTGAGATTTCTATACATTAATCTTGCAAACTGAATAGAAGATTTATTCTATCATTGCTAAGAGAGTTAACAGTATCATAAGTGGAATAATAATGATTATATTGTTAAGTGGAGCACTATATTACCATTTGCATTGTTCAATAACATAAGAAATTACATTCACCATATGGTTACATTTTTGTAAATAACATTGGTGTAGTAATAATGATTACATTAAAAAGTCAAGCACAGTATAACTGTTTGCACCATTCAATAAAATATGATAATAATCAATAAGAATACAGCCTCCAAACCATATTGCTTAAGAAATAGATTCACGTTTGCAGTAATTTGTTGCTTAATAAATTACTGGCTGGAGGTCAGTTGTTAAAGAGGATAAACCACAAACGCAAAGCATGAGCGATTTATCCACTTATGACTGACCGACAGAAAGTGATATGTTAAGCAACAAATCATTGCCAGCATGAATCTATTTCGATTCTTACACACAAAAAGACTGAAAATATAAAGGATTACTTCAAAGTCTAAAAAGATTCTGCCATCTTGAACAGAGCATTTGAATTTGCCTTAAATCTTGATTAGACTAAAACAGGTATTTTTAATGTACCTTGTGCACGTCCATTAGCAGTAAAAATCATGTTACGCCATCTAATGTCAATATTACAAGGATAAACGTGATAAATGACATCATAAAAATCAAACCGGTGGCCAAATGATGTCACACTAGTCCATGCAGTGATTTGTCAACCAATAAATCACTGAATTTGACCATTAGTGATCAGTGTTAGAATCTGTTACAAACTTGGCCAACAATGCTAATACTTTAGGGGATAACTGTATTCAAAACTTCATTTAGGAGGATATTTTGTCAGATAAAGAGTTTGGAAATTAGTTTTAGGGTGACGGGTCAGCAGAATCATAAAATATGATTTCCAACTATTTATACGGCAATATGTCTTCATAAATGAAAATTTTGAATATGGTTATCCCCATTCTAATGCACTAGTAACATTTCAAGCTCCTTTGGGTGGTTTTGAAATGTAAGATTTTTAAAATATTTTGAAAAAATGAACATTTGCTCCTCAGGGCAAATGTTCCATTTTCCAGAATATTTTCAAAACTATTGAAATGTATAAATTATTTTTGGAAAATATTTGAAAATTTGAATTATTGATAGAAAATGACGCAATGTTCTATATATAGCATATGGGGTAAAGGGTTAAAAAAAGCAGTGAAATGTTCTATGATGTGCCAACATCCAGGGGTTGTCAGCTGCATAAAACCATTTGCGAATCAATGAAAAGTGACATTACATAATTACGTCAGGGTTTGAAAGTACATCCCAGAATTAACTGTCACAAATATTTGATGTTATCTAATGTTACATTTAATTTTGCATATGCTGAACAAGATGGCAATCTCTTTATAGCAACCAACCAATGAGTTGTTGCCGCCTTGGCGGCAACAATGAGAGTTAGTTGCTGTTACAACTAGAGGCTCTATTCTGTTCTATTCATCTGCAGTATGAAGGCCTGATTTTTTCGAAATCGCCCAGTTTCGGTATCTTTACTGAGTCGATTTGATTAAAGTAAGATCCTAATTCTACTTCTCAATCATATTTAAAGAAAACAATTTAAATATGGGAATGAATAAACAAAAGAAAATTTCAGTATTATACAGTCAATAACAAACATAAAATTGATTACCCTTATTAATTGAAAAAAATAGAAAGAATAACCTTTAAAATTGGAAAATATCTGTCAGGTTAGAAAAAACATCGCAACAACAAGTGTATATAATATAATATAAACACATTTCACATCAGTATGGCTCTAACACTATGAGCATAAGATTTTTCATAAATATGGAAATTGCCTTTAGATATGGAATTCACCTTTAAATATGGAATTTTAGAATTACAAGGACAAAAGTATTCTTTTGGCTGCAATACTGAATGCCAATGCTAAAATTTTACTTTAAAAGATGATATACAAAATATTTACTTTTAAAAATGTTAATTCAGAATATGTGAAATTTGAGAAGTTGTGCATTGCACAGGTTTCATGCATTCATGCATTAAACCTATGCAATGCACAGTTTCTAAGTACAATGCATAGTTTCTCAGTACAATGCACAGTTTCTCAGTACAATGCACAGTTTCTCAGTACAATGCACAGTTTCTAAGTACAATGCATAGTTTTTCAGTACAATGCACAGTTTCTCAAAAATACCAAAAGCCTTGCAAACATAGCACATCAGCTTTCGATATTACAGCCAAATAAGGGCTTTCAACACATTACTCTCGTCTTTGTACTCTAAAATTCCATATTTCAATAATCTAATGCTTATGGTAGTGGAGCATTTTCAGCAAGTAATGGATTTTTAATTCTTTTTTTACCATTTAACCCTTCACTGCTGTATATAAGTGAACGCTATATGCCAAGTGAAAATAAGGCTATTTTGATGTTATTATGGTGTTTCATATGAAGTCATACAAAATCATAACCAATATAGGGATTTACACTAATTTTTTTCCTGCTTGTTTGAGAGAAAAACAAACCAGGAATCATTCATCCCATGGTAGGAAGAGTAGACTTCAGCTTGTATGTACTTTAAGATTATACAACCACACAACTAGCAATTTAGCAATATACTCCCATGAAACATCTCAAGATAAGCTGTCAGAAGCATAAAACAGACAGTCTATTATTGTCATCCAGGTGCATGACAAAATACATGAAAATTTGTTCATTTCTACATGCTCATTTCTTTGAATTAATGAAAGAGATTGAGAATTTGTTTAAAAAAGCTTACGGTGAAAAACTCATTTATTGAAAAGACATCTGTTGTAGGTACACATTGGAATTGCATCTATGAGAAGACATATGTTGAAGGTACAAATTGATACTGCCTCATAGAGGTAATCCCAATGTGTACCTACAACATATGTTACTGAAAATAAGGAAGAAAACTATTCGGAAATTTACATTTTCCAAGTATCATGTCCATTGTCTATACCTCTTTTAAACATCCCAAACTGCCAATCAGTATTAAAATTCTTGTCACTCTGCTACAAATTGTTTATATTTGCATGACAGCTATATCTCCAAATTCGAGTTCATGAACTTCCTCTTTGCTAACCTGCTAGTTGCATTGTTGTAAGCTAACAAGAGTCCACTATGCTCTGGTACAAGTGAGATTTCTAATTTTACATAAAATACATATACATAATAAACAAAGGAATGCCCTCAGATATAACACAAAAAAATCATTGTTATTAATAACATGAGAAAATGAACTTTAAAACATGAGTGTGTAACCCTATTGCACTTGAGGTGTAAAAGGGGTTAATATTAAGTTAACTTTTTCTTTTCTTGGAATTAAAGATTTGAATTCCTTGGAATTATGACAACATAAGGCCAGCACATAAGATAACGGCATTTATCACATAGGTGTAACAGGATTCATACAGGCAAGTTTGTGTCATATTCAAGGACCTTTCAAGGAATTCATAAAGAGTCTCCTTCTGTTTTCAAGGACTACAACTTCATGAAAAATACTAATTTACACTATTAAATTCTTCTTTGGAAATCCAGACCAAGACAATCAACCATTAAGCATTAGAAAATAAGTATAAAATTGTTGTGCTTTTATTTGGTGCAGCATATGCTGCACCAAATGCAGGCACACCAATTTTATACTGATATAGGTCTCCATTAACGGTGTTGTCCTACAGAAAATAGTAAAATTAAAGGACATTTCAAGGCCTTGCAGGGATTCTCCAGTACTTTTCAAGGCAGATTTAGTTTCAAGGACTTTTCAAGAATTTCAAAGCCCTCTATATTCAAGTTCTTTTCAAGGATGTGCGAACCCTGTGTAAAGTCATCATGCCTCCAGATAAGAGTGTGTAATTAACATTTTATTTTCTAATTTCTCAATCAAAACATACGAGGGTTGTCCCAGTAAATCGTGGACTTTGTTTAAACACGAGACTGTGTATCAGTAATTCTATGATATTTTCATGATGTGTTTATATACTTATGAGAAGCATTTTGTATAAATATGGGTGGAATCGCAGTTTAGGTAACAAATTTATGAACCTTTACTTAGCGGTATGTCGGCTTGAGCAGCGCACGTCAATTTTTTTTTTGTAATGAATCTATTCTAGTACAAAATGTAGTGTACATTCAATCAAATTTCGCTTCTGTTTTTGTATACAATGCATTACCACATCAAATAGTAACCATGCAAGGTAAAGTGTTGAAAATTTGAAACGTTTATGGCAATTCACATTGATTTTATAAATGATTTTACATACCTTCTATATTTTTATTTTTCAGAAAATGCTAAGGTTAGAAAAACGGTACGGCGCAAAAATTAGACTTCAAGAATTTTTAGCTATTTAATCACTTAAAACTATGTTCTTTTAATGCTAAATGATTGGTCCAAGAGTCACTAGTGTTGTAAAATGGATTTTGTGTAAAGTTATTTTAGTAATATCACAAAGACAAGCCCATTTTCGTCAATTTAATGGAACGCATGCTATTTTTCTGTAAGTTATTTTAATGGTAAATATGTTGTATCTTATTCAATCTAAAAGATCACGCTTTTTTGATTGTTTAACACATCTAAGCTAATTATTTTGTCTTTTTTGGAACCAGGAAGACTTACTCAACAATTATACGGCAATATTTGCCACCATTTTAGCTTATGTAAAGAGTAGAGTAAAAACATTTGACCCCCCCTCTCTGAAAATACAGCAAAATAATTTCTGACGAGCTCCGCATATGCTGAGATACCCTCACGTAAAGGTTCATAACTTTGTTATCTAAACTGTGATTTCACCCATATTTTCAGAAAATGTGTCGTATATGTATATTAACATATCATACAAAATTCATAGAACTCCTGATAGATAATCTTGTTTTATAACGAAAGTCCACGATTTACTGGGACAACCCTCGTATGTTGTGGGTACACAAAAGAACTGTATCAATGAGACATCTTATGATAACATTCCATGGAAATATCACATTTTTTTGCAACCTAATGTTGGTATGACCTTGAAAAAAAATCATTGTTTTGAAATCCTTAAAGATGGTCCTTGACATGTTGTAGATTTCATTTTCTCATTTTTGAGACACTATGTCCATCCCAAATGATCATTTTTCCTTCCCCACAAATAATCAAATAAGCACTATATTAATAATATCAAACGTTTATTTGCTAATTTGTGGCAGAAAAAAAAACAGCATGTAGGGCCTATCATAGTGTCTTTAATATATTTACAAACATATATGGATACACAAAATATCTAATTTGACAGTACTAAATACATATTTACAATTACTTAAGTAACCAGGTAACACTAACCCTGCAAATAATTATCACATAACACACACAGTGGGGATATAAAGCTTACAGCACCATTCATGCTTTTTTCAGTAAGGAAAAATGGCAATATTTTCTGAAATTTCTTTTAAAATATTTGTTGTGGTGCCCATTGGAAGTGTCTCAATGAGGCGCTTACAAAGAGTGCCCACAACAAATATTTCTGTACTTATCATATATGTGCAAAAATCTCCTTTAAACACCCATTTAGATGTATCCATCAGAACTATAGAGGTTTACCATTTTTTCTGAGTATTCCTCTACATTTATTCCTCTATTCCTCATACTTTGTGTATGTGAGAAGTGAAGGCTCTGGCCAGACTGAGCATATGTGCAGGTTTATTTGAGCCCTCGCTTCTCGACGAAGCAATAAATACCATTATATCAAAGGATCTAAGCCTCGCAAGTAGGCGTAAATTATGATTTTAAGCAAAATGTTGTGATAATTACTGATAACAATTTCACACAGGCTGGTCCAAACTCAATGCATGCCCTGATTTTTTGTCATCTGATTTTCATTCGAAATCAACTTTTTTTTCAATAAAAAATTTCAAGAATTCTGAATACCATCAAAGTGGCAAACTGTTTGGATCCAGATCTAGCCCCGCATTTTGTCCGATCTGGTCTGGTTCCAAACTGTTGCAAAGATTATCAGCAGATGACACAAGCATGTAAAGAGTTAAATTATTCCAATAAGTGTGGGGAGTGGAGGTAAATGGGGTTTTTTCTCAGGGAAAGGAAGAATGGTGCTGTAAGTTCACCCACCTTAGCACATAGAGAATTACTACTAACACATTACACAGAAATTAACAATTTTCCCGCCAGTCATGACTTTTGTCATCTGCTTTCTCATCTGCCTATGTACTTAAGTAGCCTATATTGCAAACAATATGGACCCAGATCAGACTGCTCCCTTAGGAGCAGTCTGATCAGGGTTCATAGTGTTTGCTTCCATGATGAAAGTAGTCTGGAGTACATTTGAATATATGCAGCAGACATAATAAGCAGATGACATTTCCTGGACAAACAGTTCTTGGCAGGATTAGGGTAAATATAGCTGCAGGCTCATAAAATTGTCGTTTTTTTTTACAATTAGATTTATTTGTGGAAGCTCTACTCTGGTGTTCCATTTTTTTTTTTTGTTCACTTAGTGTTTTGGGTCCCTTTAAACAATCTTTCAGTAACTGAGAGAAAGATCATTGAAATGAGACCAAGGATGATATATTGGCTTTTACTGCTGAGCATTAGCAAATGTCACAAAGTGACTTGCAAGCTTTACTAACCTTAAAAAAATTCTATGCCAAATATAACCAGAGTTCTCACTAACTCCAAATTTGGATTATTTTACTCCAACTTTTCGATTCTGACTCCAATTTATTCTGGCAAACAGCTTTTTTACTCCTATTTTCAAAATCCTAGTGAGAACTCTGTAAAACCCTCTACTTAATTTCTATAATTGTATTGGAATGATCCATTATTCATTATAAGAGGGTGCGAATAAAAAAAAAACTATTGAATTTTGATAGCTGAATTATCAGAATATGGCTTTAAAGCTAACAAATAGTGCATACCCTGATGAGATGCCACCTTATGTGATCATTTCTTCTGGCTAATGTGCCCAGTGATTTTTTTAGAGATTTTGGGAAGCTACCTTTTCCTTCACATTTGGGAAAATATATCATAAAAATGGGAAAATAAGTACTAAAATACATGAAATTGGGAAAATAAAGGCCATTTTTGGATTAGGAATGACTCCCATATAAGGTGTTAAAAATGGCCAAATAAAATCACTGGTGCCATTTAAAAACACTTGGCTAATGGCTTAAACACAGTTAAATTTACACTGACTTGTCATGTCTATGTTACAAGTCCTAGTTTTAGAAAGCAGCAATGACATTTCACAACAAGTGCTAAACTTTCACCCAAAGCCAATGTGACTACAACAAAACCTGTCTTAAATGGCCACTCAAAAATAGACAAAATAAAGGTCTTCATCGAAAATGGGAACTTAATAAAGGTCAAAAGTATTGCAGAATGCTTCAAAGCCGAGCATTCTGCAATACATTTGACCTGCATTAAGCTATAATTGGTATTGAAACCAATTTTGGCATTCTTTTTGAGTGGCCGCTTATTACAGGTTTTACTGTATATCTAAAAGTCTCGCCAGGTCTCCAGATATGAGAGTGCTTGCTTATCAAATTAGATTTCTTACATCTAAATCAAAACATAAGCTGTGGGTACGCAAAAAGAACTCTCTCAAAGCGACAGATCTTTTGAGCAACCAAAACACATGTTTTACTGTTGAATAGTAAAATAATTACAATTTTACACTCATTAAATGTGCATATCTGGACCTACCGTCTTGTTTGTCAGAGTAGAAACTCTATAATTAAGCTCCTTCCTATTATGCATGACAATGTATAATTCAAAACAAAACAATCATCAGAGTATGATGGATATGATAGGATTCATGTATAAAGTTCAAGCCATTTTGAAAATCGAATGGTAGAGGTTCTAAACACTAATTGCCTGCCAAAACTGACTAGACAAACAGTGCAGACCCAGTCCTGGGATGTTCATTTTACTTGCTCTTTGAAAAACACAGTTAAAAGCATTTAGAAAGTGCTAAATTTAATCTATGCAATAATGCTAATGTTTCTTCTCACCTCTGGAGTAGCTATAGGGAGTGAGGAGGGGGAGAAAAATCACCAAATATTGCAGAAATGTCAATACAGTATGAGCCAGTGCATGTGATTTCCAACAATGTGGTATTTTGACATGTGTAGACTCAGACGAGCCTCTGCAGCCTCCTTTTAAGCATAGAAACTCCAAATGGTGTTCATTCAGTAGCTTAACAGTCATAGAATATTCAAGCGACTAGCAAAGGCTCTGATCAGACTGCGCATATGCCGTACCACATTGTTTGTAATCTCATGCACTGGCTCATATGTTAGTTGTAAGATACAGATCCACAACAATTGATGGGTAAGATTCTTATACGAGATGCAGGGATCATCCCAGAGTATCAGCAAGCTGATCTGGCATCACTCAAAAATATGATAAGGCTATTATGTGATAAAATAAGAAAACAAAAAGCCAGTGCAACCCGTAAGCCCAAAATTATTTGAGCTTAGCCGATTTGGAAGTATTCATATATATGATTAAAGGCTTCTTTTACGTATTAAAATATAATAAGACAAAAAGTCTGTGCCACAATATTTGAGCTTAGCTGATTTGGAATTATTCAAATGTGTGATTAAAGGCTACTTTTACGTATTCAAATATAATAAAACATTAAGTCTGTGCAACAATATTTGAGCTTAGCTGATTTGGAATTATTCAAATGTGTGATTAAAGGCTACTTTTACGTATTCAAATATAATAAAACATTAAGTCTGTGCAACAATATTTGAGCTTAGCTGATTTGGAATTATTCAAATATATGATAAAGCTACTTCTACGTGTAGAAATGAAATGAAAATAAAATGTCTGTGCAACCCGTAAGCCCCCCAAAAAATTTGAGCTTTGTCATGAGGCTACCTGTCTTCTGGAATACCTGATTTAACCCTTTCCTCCATAGGCTATTTTCAGATCAGGACATTATACAATTGATGCATTCTTTTGAGGCTGACATCAGGATTTGTCAACTCGAGAACAGTGATGTTCACCCAGGCGAACCAATTGTTTTGTTATATGACGCTGTCTCTCTTTTCCTAGTTTTATTTAAAGTTTTTTCATATTATAAATTTACTCAAGTCAGATGTTCCTAGGAAGATTATTTCAACTATATACTTCCCAGATTTCTGCAACTCTAATGAGATAAGAAAAATAATTGCATTTGTTAACCCATATATGCCTAGGGTCCTTTTTGTGAGACATAGACAAATTGTGCAAACCTAGATCAGACACCACAGAATGCGGCGTCTGAGCAGGGTCTCCACTGTTTGCTTGCATAATTTTCTATTAAAACTTGAATAAAAATGAAAAATACCTCCTAACATCACATAAAACAGAAATGGACTGTTTCAACTGATAAAGGTGGGAAATTTCATTCGGCTTAAATGGGTTAAATCCTGTTCTCATAAAATGAACAAATTCTGAATTGAACACATTTTACCTGTGAAATATACATAAGAAATCAGTCAGTGTTGCAATATCTATTTTTAGCGTGTGATGTGATGCGCTGACCTTTTTGTTGGACAACATTTTTATTCGATTTGGCACCAAGCTCTATAGACAAGTAGTTGGGATTCCTATGGGAACTAATTGTGCTCCCCTGGTTGCAGATTTATTCCTGTTTTGTTATGAAAGGGACTTTATGATGTCTCTTTCTGATGATAAGCAGGCTGATGTTATTGATGCGTTTAACACTACTTCCAGATATTTGGACGATATTTTAATATTAATAATGTTTATTTTGAAAATATGGTTAGGCAAATATACCCTTCAGAGCTCCAACTTAATAAAGCCAATGCCTCTGATACCGAAGCCGCATTTTTAGACTTGCATTTGTCAATTTCTAATGATATTGTTTCTACCAAAATTTATGATAAACGTGACGACTTTGATTTTGAAATTGTCAATTTCCCATTTTTAGATGGTGATGTTCCTCGTTCTACATCCTATGGAGTCTATATCTCTCAACTCATTCGTTTTGCTAGAGCATCCAGCTATGTTACTGACTTCAACACTCGCAATAAATTATTAACTCAGAAACTTCTTAAACAGGGCTATCGGTATCATAAACTTCGCAAAACATTTTCAAAATTTTATAGACGATACTATGATTTGATTTCTAAATTCCAAGTTGGACTTAAATCTCTCTTGCGCCAAGGACTTTCGGAACCTGATTTCTATGGTGACTTGGTGTATAAGTTGAAGAAGATTGTTGGCTCTAATAATTTTTCAGTGCAGTTCATTAAAATAATTTCCCATTATAAAAAGATTGGCTATAACATTAATGTATTGCAACAGACTGCATGCTTGGTAGTCAACCCAATCACGGTTGGCAACTTTGCTTTCCTCTTTAATTGCACGCTGGTGGGTCAGACTTCAGACTCTATGATGGTTCCGACTTAAAGACTTATCTATTGATGAGATGGTAGGGGCCTGATGCTTTGGCTGTTTGTCGGGCCCACCGGGGTTTACCTGTTGGATTTCTTTTGCTCCGGTATTCAGTTTAATTTACTGTTGAGTCCTTATCCTTGCTTTATCTCCTTGTTATATCTTGATTTATATGTTTTAGGAGATGATGCATTGATAAGTTAGGGGTCTTTCATGCAAACCAAATATTTATGTGTCTTGATCCACATCTGAATTAAGGGTGAGGTTGGCGCCGTTAAACCGGTTTAAGCCCTCCAGTAAAATATTTTACTGACCGTTCCAAGGCGGTACTTCTTTTGTGGATCTTTTATGTTTTTGTTCTGTCTTGTGTTTGCTATGTTTTGTGCGCGTCTGTTTATATGTGCTTTGTGGTCACCTGCTGGGAAAGGGCTGACCTCTTGGCTCTCGTTTGTGGTGTCTTCTGTGAGTTTGTCACTTTCCCATTGGTATCCTGGGTCAGGTGTGGTACTTGATTGTATCGATTCCTGATCTTTGCAACCTTATAACTTCTATCAACAGTGACAAAAGTTATGTCACCTGGGCTAGATTTAGTTCAATCTCTTTTTAGCTCTCTGTCAGCACTGACATAAACAATCACTGTTTAACATCAAGTTGTGTAAGCTAGTTTCAGCCAATCAGAGGAGGTATTTTATAGGAGTCATATATCAATATTTTCTATTTTAAGGCAATATTGAAAAAAAATGAAGAAAAAGTTAAGTTAAGTTTTGTTGACTTTTGAAAATATTATAGAAAATTGAACATTTGCTCTAAAAGAGCAATTGTTCCATTTTCCATAATATTTTCAAATACATGATATTTCAAAGCGTCAAAAGGCGTTGTTTTGGAGTAAAGAGTTATGGAACATGTAAATATTATGCATGTTGAATACCAAGCTTAACAAGCAGGTTGGTTTGAGAATAAGTCATAATCCATTTTTGACCTAATGTGCACACTGTGCACATAATCTTTTCAAAAATTTTGAAAGTATTACTTTTTTTAAAATGGGGTAGATCCAGATCAGCTCCAGATCAGCTGGTGAAGATTAAAAGATTGAATTGTTCTACAATCTTAAACCAGTCTATCTGCATGGCTGAATCAGAGAATACAATTTAGAATTAGACTACAATATTGAATGAATCAAAAAGTTTGAATCAGTCAACAAGATTGAATCAGTCTACAAATTCTAATAAATCTACAACTACAGACTTATCCAAGCATACAAAATTCACAAATGCTAGGACAGGGTGTCTCTTGACAAAGCTCAATATGAAATGCATTGTTATGGAATGTTTATACTATAAATATGTCAGATTTTGATTGGCTTAAAATATACTAACAGTAGATGTTCTAAAATTTTGAACACTAGTTGCCTACCAAAAAAAGCCTAGATAAACAGCACAGACCCAGAGCAGACTGCTTCTGAGGAAGTAGTTTGATCTGGATCTTTCCTGTTTGCTATTCCAACAAGTGGGGTTTTTTTTTC
The DNA here is from genome assembly GCA_964019695.1 of Loripinus fragilis. NCBI lineage: Eukaryota > Metazoa > Mollusca > Bivalvia > Lucinida > Lucinidae > Loripinus > Loripinus fragilis. Next base: position 44,089,916 of record OZ026525.1, read on the forward strand.
AAATCAAGCCCTGACAACCAACATTATATTTGAAAGCAACAAGAAAAGTGTTCAAAACTTTAGAACATTTACTATATTGTAGAGAGCTTAAACAAAACTGTACCAAAACAATTGGATTGGCTGAAGCCTCTAGTGTCAGTGCTTCTGATTGGTTGACTTGGTTAAGATGCCAAGTATCACTGGTTCTGATTGGTCCAGATGTTAAGTATCTCTGGTTCTTATTGGCTGCCTCAGCTGAACACAGGAAGATTGTATAAGCTGTATCCCTCAAACCCTCTAATAGCCAGGTATATGTACACCAAGTGATAAGCTGAAACAGGTAGAAATGTAAAGAGATTTTGTCACAATCTCGCACACTCATCACTTAATACAAGCTGTTCCATAGGCAAAGTGCAATGAGAAATTTTATACCATCCATGTCACCTGCTGATGCCAACCCCATGACTTGTTTATTCCTTGTTTATCCCTGATCACACAGAGTTTTGCCTATGGAACAGTATTCCCATCCATGTTACTTCAAATCATAACTATTTAGCTTGTTTACAAAGCAATTTACACTAAAATATTAAATTGAACTATCAAAAAGGCATTATATAGTGCTCCCGGCATTTTAGCATTGTTGAACAATGTTAAAAACATTAATTTTATTTGTTTGTTTGATTTGATTCTTTAAATCTCAGTCAACAGTTTTTCTGTTTTGTCAGGACGGGTCTTCCTGGGTTGAACCAGTACTAAGCAAGGATAAATGTGTCTAGCTCAAGGACACAATGCAGTAAGGCCGGTGTGGCTCAGACCTGCCGCCCCTTGGTCTTGAGTCAAGAACTCTACCATTGAGCCACTGCGCTCCCTCTTAAAAACATTTATGGGATCATTGAAATACCTTGACAAAGTTGGCAAAGCCTTGTTTTTGATGAACTATTCTGGTGCCTCGGGTAGAATTTGCTTATCCCACACCAATAGATTTAAGAAGGATACTCTTAGTCCCGTTGAAAAGTATACAACAACTCATTCTGCTAATGATATATTTCCTTTGTGAAAATAAGTTATATCTAATAATTCAAATGTGAAAATATTATTTTTTAAGCTCAAAATAGCCATAAAAACTCATTTTAAAGGACAGGACTGCATATCGGCATCATCTCTTAATTTGTTTACCCCTCTTGTTTGATTTGATTCTTTATGTCCCATCAACAATCTTTCAGTTAAACAGGGACAGGTCTTCCTGGGTTGAACAAGTACTAAGCTAGGATAAATGTGTCTTGCTCAGGGCTTTAGATAAGCTTGCGTACCGCGTAAATTACGAAAATATTTGACAGGATACGCATTTATTTAAATTCTAGCGCGTATTATGTACGAAAAACAAGCATTACGCATTTAATGTTTTTCCAGAGTGTAACGTCCGAAATGTCAAATTTCCTTTTCTTGTTTACACGGTAGGAAAAAGTTAGAGGAAATCCAAATTTGTTTCTATTCGGGCATGTTTGTTTTATTACGGAGGCATCACAAATCTTCCTAAACCCATTCGCCATCAAATGAAAACACGTCTAAGTCTCCGTCGGATCAATAGTGCAGCTTGCGGAAACCATCAAGAACCATGAGGTTGCTGTGTAACACACAGTTTTACTTTCGGTTTCACAACACGTTGTCTGCAAACTGCTACGGAATAAAGTTATAGAAATAAAGCCATCCAATCGTTTTTGCTTTCTTGTAATAATGTACTTAACAGTATTTTCTGCTAATATCTCTGAAATCCAGCCGCTTTTTCTTTTTAGAAAAGTATCAAGAGACCTGTGTTTGCGAGAATCAAATACACAAAATCCAAACAAGTACTGGCTTATACAAAAGTATTTCGGTCTGTCTAATGAATAAAAAAATCTTTCAGATCATTTTTGATATTTTGATTTCAACAAAACCCCTCACCCACCTACCCCTCCCAAAGCAGACAATAGCCACTAAAAGGGCACTTGTAATGCTCCAATTTGCACTATTTTTACAAAAAGTATTCTCCTTCAGCACCCCCTTGTCTCCTCTGGGGCTTTGTCCTGCTAAACCCAACACCTATTATGCCAAATAAAAATTGTTATCTTACCATTTGCTCTCTTGTTAGTAGACAAGGAAAACAAGCAGTTAGCTCAGGCGCAATTAAATGGCCTGTTGAAATAGCTTTATTGTTTCTTGGTGTATGTTTTTTTAAGACAAAATGTCAGTACTCCAAAAAATTTCTCATTACTCCTTTTTTTAAAAAATGGACGAGTACTGTACTCTTTTGTAAATAAAGCTTATGTAAAGCCCTGCTTGCTCAAGGACCACAACGCAGTGACGCCGGTGAGGCTCGAACCTGCGACCCCTCAGTCTCGAGTCAAGCACTCTACCACTGAGCCACTGTGCTCCCTGTTTACCCCTCTCTAAATAACACATTCATTTGCATTTCTGTGAAGAGCAATATATTCCTATTTTATCACATGATGTCGTGTCTGGGAGTGGTATAATGCCCTGCAATAAAATCGAAAAACCACTAGTGGTTTACAGATCTAGAAACATTACGTTGTGACATCCACTATAATTTTGTGTAAAAGATGGCAAAATAATGACATGTTCAAGCCAAATACTAATTTCATGTTATTTATATGTCCTGTGATAAATAGAATCTAATATTTGTGTTCATGTTGTACTGAATTTATAAAACAAGTTGTGAAAAAGAGATAAAATGCTCGACAAGTCTCACATTTTATCTCTTTTCCTCAACTTGTTTAATAACTTCAATAAAACATGACCACTCGTGTTAGCTCCTCTATGCATATATTTAAAAAGTTCTTACCCCCAGGAATAAGACACAACAAGCCGCCAATAAAGAACACCAAACAATGCATTCCTGAAATGAAATTAGACAATATCATTACAATACTGATAAAAATAAATCCTAATTGCCATGAGTGCAGAGCACTCAAAATGTTCAAAATCAGTTTGACCTGGGTCTGCACTCTTTATCAGTAACTACCATATTTAGCCTAATACCATGAGCATAACTTTACTAAATTATAGTACAATCAAACCTTCTCACAGGTTTAGATAAAGAAAAATTTTCAGCGTACAATTTTAAATATTTTCTTACCCATAATTTTTAGCCTTTGTTTTGGGTGCTCAAAAGAACCGTCTCATTGAGATGGTTCTTTGGAGTACCCACAACATATGTTTTGGTTGAGAAATAAGAAAACTATTTTTCTGTTACGCATGCTTAACTTAAGTCCTGCTTTCTTAAGACAGCACCCAGGGGAATGACAAAAAATGCTTGCTTAACCCATTTAAGCCAAATGGACTTGCCTACCCTTATCAGTAGGATGAGCCCACTGTCAATTATAGGGGTGTTGGGTGGTATTATTCATTTATTTCCAAATTTTAATTGATTATTCTGTAAGTAAATAGAGAAGATTCTGATCAGACACCGCATTATGCCACATCTGATCTGGTTTCTGCACTGTTTGACTATGTCCCATAAAAAGGATGCTAGACTTAAATGGGTTAATACAGTTGGAAATAAAAGTTTGGCCTCTTAAGACAGGTGATTGTTTAATACACTTGGCTTTTAAGGCAGGTTCAACCGTATCCTCTTTTGAAAACAGTGTAGATCCAGATCAGCTGGCTTCATCAGAAGCCAGCCGATCAGGATTCACACTTTTCACCCACTAGTGAATCTATATATTATCAACACTGAAATTACACCACTGGATTGACTGGATATTATAATGTTAACAACCCATAAAGAACTCGGTGTGTGTTTATATTTGCAGGTGTACTTATTAGGCTGTATATGGTATACTGACATGGATCAGATATCTATATAATATGGGCCTCGACCCAACAAAACCTGTCTTTGGGGTTTCCGACAAAGTGAGACTCAAACCGGCCTCCTCAGCTACAGAGACTAGCTAGAAAATTGAAATTTTGCTTGTAGCAAGTTTAGATATACTTTCTAAAAAGCGAATAAAAAAGGCGCTGATCAGACTGTGCAGATGTGCAGGCTAGTCTGCGACTTTGTTGTTCGTAAACCCCAGAACAGGTTTTCTAACGTCGAGACCCATATGGAACACTTTCTTTACTCCATTTCTTCCAAAGGTCAATGTTTAATAGCAAGCGTTTGCTGTGTATATAGCATTAGTATATATGGTAAACCATATCTGAACTCTAATAGAGGTTTTATTGAAGAGGCAAATATACATGATTAAATGCTAACTTGTCACTAGAATCATCTTGAATTATTGAGAAATTTAAATCTTCTAATCTATTTAATCAATATTCTTGTACAGACTTTCAAACTAATATGTAGAAATACGTCTGACATGTCCGACCTGGTCCCATTTCATTCAGGGCAAGGGTAAAAATTTCTATTTACTTGTCACTTGTCCTAGGACAAGTATAAAGTGATTGCAATTCTATATTTTATTTTTTGATTAATTATAATGAACTCACAATGTCATGTTGTATGGAAAACAGTGTGGATCCTGATCAGCTGGCTTCTAAAGAAGCCAGCTGATCTGCATCTACACTGTTTTCAATTGAGTTTATATCTGGTTTCATACTGTTTTATTGAAGAGTTAATGTATGGTTATTAAAAAGTATGGGCCGGTTCTCTGTGCATTTACTGTTCTTTGGGACATGTAAAATTTTCACTAGACAAGTACATTATCATGGCCATTTACTTGTCCCTGGGCAAGTATAAATTTTGCTATTTCCACACCACTGCTAGTATATTAATGATTGCAGTATGTATAGCCCCAGTCACACCGGGCTAACAGACATGCAACAGATTAAAAAAATCCAATGTGTTGGCCTGTTATCATCTAGTTCATATACAGACTATGCGGTCCCTGTCTGGTGGTATCCGTCAATGTCTGTTTTATCCAGTGGCAAGTTTTGAGCATTTCCAAAACTTTCCAACAGATACAACAGATAAAAGTTATACCGTATTCATCTGTTTTATTCAGAATTTGTATTTTCCTTATACATTTTCTATGGAACTTGTACAATATGTGTCCTGTATTTGTCTGGTGACCCGACGTTGCCACTGGACTACTAACAGACTTGAAACAGATGCAACTATATGTAATCATTGATGCTGACCGCATGTCCATTAGTTTAAGGTAAATCACTTGCTCATACGTTCACAGTAGGGTGATATCCATTATTTATATATGGTGATGTCTGTTACTTATACCGTCATTGTTTGTTTCATGCAAGTGACCGAGGTTTATAATAAAGCAAAACGCATAAATTGTATGTTACTCTTGATTCTTATTTGAAACCAACAAGACATTTTCCATATTTGCTCCATTAAAATTAATTTCCTGTCATAATTTTTTTAGAATTTTAACACACAAAACTTACAAATTGGCAAAAAATCTTAAGCAATCTTAATAACTATTTAATGTTTAATGTGAAATAAAATAATAACTTTTGTGTCATTTAACAAAAAAAAGCGATCTCTTTTTCACTTCACTTGATAAAATACATCTCATATTTATGACAAAGACTTGAATATCCTTCAGGGTCATAGCCAGACTTTATCATGTTGAAGCCCACAAAAAATGGAGAGTTAAGATATATCTGACCTAGTTCACAGTCACCAATCCATCTCCTTCATTGCATAAAAATCAATACTGTGTTATGAAGAAGAGGGACCTGTTTCCTATGAATGAGATGAACCATAAATTCGGCAAAATCGTTATTTTCTCTAAACAATACAAAATTTTAGAGATCCGAAAATGCTATTCGATGGCCTTGGTATTTACCTTCGACATACCTGAAATTGTGTCCCCTGGCACATAAACTGATTCTAGAATATGTGTTGAAGTTGAAAAAATGTAATTTTTCTTCATTACAAAACTGTTTAAGCTGTCAAGCAGAATATCATCTTAACACCAATATCAGTGTCGAAAAGCTTAGTGAGTGCCTCATCGAATAGCATTGTCCGATTTCTAAATTTTGCTCTCAAAATTATGAAACAGAAAGTTTAATCCAACTGGTATATGCGATGAAGGAGATGGATTGGTGGCAGTGTAGTTACTTTACTTTTCAGAAAGCAAATAACAAAGGTGCTGATAAGACTGCACAGATGTGCAGGCTGGTCTACGCCTTTGTTGTTCGCAAGCAACAAAGGTCAGGGTTTCTCGTGTTGAGGCCCATATGATGTTGGAAGCCCCTTCCTGACCTCCATCTGGCTATGTCTTAATGAAATTGTAAAATACAAATCTTACCTCTATTTGGTGATATGACAATTCCAGTTCCAACAAGAAACAGTACTGAAAGAAAAATTATTATACATGTAAAATTACAGATATAGACAATTATGGACACAGTTATATTAGCAAATTGGATGCATTTCTAAATTACATTTCTTGATTATCAAACCAAACCATGTCATACTCAAGGTGATAACTGAATTTCTTGTACCAGCAACATGATGTAATTCAGAAATTGTAGGAAATTTTCACATTTGTTTTTGTTACAAAGTGCTGTAAATCTGCAGTTATCCATATTCAGGACTGCCGAAGCATCCATTTTCTTTCTATTTAAAAATCACAGTTCTCTTATTAACTCTGCATGCTTTTTGATGTATGCTGATGTTTTTTCTTTTTCAAGTATTTGTTTGTTTTGTTTGATTTGATTCTTTACGTCCCTTTAACAATCTTTCAGTCATATAGGGATTGGTCTTTTTGGTTGAACCAGTACTAAGCTAGAATAATTGCATCTTGCTCAAGGACACAACGCAGCGAGGCCGGTGAGGCTCGAACCAGCGGCCCCTCGGTCTCGAGTCAAGCACTCTACCACTGAGCCACTGCCCTCCTTCTCTTATTCAAATAATTCTTTCATGAACACCATCAGTGTCCAACAGTTTATCAGAACTTTCCAGATGCCATTTGGGTCTATTCTTTAACAAAATGCTTTGAGGCGTGACTGTAACAGTAAATGATTTGAATGAATGGAGGGTCATTACTTACGTCATGGTAGAAGTATAAATGTTTGATTAGCTGATTTCATTGCACGTAAATTACAAAGACAGTGCAGTCTGATCAGACGCCTTTGTTATTTGCTCCCTTGTAAGTATAAAAGCTAAACTTGCTACACACAAATTTTCCATAATCTTGCTAGTATCTGTAGCTGGTAAAACATATTTTCTCACATCTAGGGCCATGTAAAATCATACCTGATCCTATCAGTGTCAACAAAACTGCTCCAACAACAACCTTCCAGTTTTCTCTGACTTTTGGATGATGGTACCAGCTGTAAAACATTCAAGAGACATAAGGGATGGTTGGTACCAGCTGTAACAGGTGATGGTACCACATGTAAGGCAATAGATACAAAAGGGGTGATGGTACCGGTTAGGAATGTAACCATGTATCAATTTTGTATGTCACCAACAGAAAAGATCAGAATATTGTCAAAATCCAACTAATTTTGCTGAAATGAATGGTATGAAAAAAACAACATCCTAATACTTTTTTATTGCCTAAACCAAGCAATTTAAAAAACTAAAGAAACTACAGTGAAAACTGTCTTAATCAGCCACTCAAAACAAAGGTATTAGAGCAATGTGGTACCTTAACGCAGGTTAAACATACTGGAGAATGGGAGCATTCTGCAATACTTTTGACCTGCATTAACATGACTAAGAGATAATGTGTCTCAAAAACCTATTTTTGGTCTTCTTTTGAGTGACTGCTTATGACAGGTTTTACGAGGGCTGTTCAAATATGAATGCAAGTAGCTTCATAACTTTCTTCACGTATATGCTACGACAAAATGTCATACATTTCTGGAAAGAACTATTTGTCGCCTTTAAAATGGCACCAAACATAAAGAAATACTCACTATTTTTCTCGAGTTACAGGTTCCTATATGAAGGCTGCTCCAGTATACTGAAGTTTTTCTGAAGCAAATTGCAACACACGTTTTGGTACATGTGCGGATATAGTGTCATATCTTTGTAAGTTTGAGACAAAATGACACCAAATTTTAGATGCAAGTTCAAGTAACAATCCAAAAGTTGCTTGTAGGAAATTTTTTATATAATCCTGTTTCTATCTCGAGTAAACAGGCACGTTTGTGACGCCATTAATTTTATGATAAACGTCATTTTGAGTTATCTACTGGTGATGTAATAATGAACATCGCTGTGTCCTTTTCGTTGCATTTTGCTGAAAACATAATGAATATGTCATAAGGGAGTTTTTAAAACGCGCTGTCCTCTATTTACAGAGTTATCATATTTTATATCATTTTTCAAGCATTTTTCTGTTTCTTAATGACATGTTTACATTGATTAGAATATGTTCAATCTGTCTAGTCCTCAAGACCAGGTGAGTAATTTTATTGTAAATAATGTCTATAGTGGTCAAACTTAAAGTTTACGTTCAAATTTAGAATAAAGCCGCAATATTATGAAAACAAAATTAAGTATAAATTCTATAACCCCTTCACTTTAGACATTTTTGACTTAATAAAAATGCTTTTCAGTGTTTAAAAATTACCCACTATCTATCAATAATTTAATTTTTGTAGCAACAACTCAGGATGAGCGATCAACATATTATCTTTGAGTTAAAACTAGTTTTAATGTTGCTTCGTGCATTTTATTGGAGATAAGTTCAAATGAAAACTGCAAGGTTTTGTTTACCATTTATTTGCAAACATAAGGAGACTTTAGTGAAAACTATTCGTTGTAATTTAACAAAAGCATGTCGAATTTTCACAGCCTTCACAGAATCATTATATAAGAATATGGGGATGTGTCCCTAAAAATTTCAAGAAATTTCACCTGCTTATCGAAGAATTATCGCTCATCTATATCACAGGTATATGTTCAAAGCATTGAGTTTGTTAGTATACTAAAGTGACCCTTATTCAAAGGGCTATAATTCGATGAGTATGCTGTTTTTATCTTTAAGTCTGGTGCCAGTTTAAAGGTGACTTTCAGTCCTTTATAGAAACGTTTACCATTTTGTCGTAGCATATGTGTGAAGAAAGTTATGATGAAGCTACTTGCATTCATATTTGAACAGCTCTTGTACTGTATTGCGACAGAGAAAAGACTATTTCCAATTATTCTATTAACAAAATTGCAATTTTACTATTGATGTAGAAACATTGCCTAGGTTATTATTGTGATATATTGATAGTGCAATGGATTGTAATATCCCTAGAAACAGCCTCGTACCTTGTCAATTGATTGACAGGCTTTCGTGTGATGTGTCAGTAAGATGGCTAAATGGCCATGGATTGCTCACCTGAGATTTGTTAACAGTTTCCGATATATGTAAATATGGGAAACTGACCAATGCTTCTGGTGACATTATATTAAAGCTATTTATGTAAAATATCACATCATTACCAATTTTATTTCCTCAATTCTGACCTTTGATTTCAGAAGATATGAGTTTCATATATAGGTACCTAAGGGAATCTGGCCCTGCCCCCTGGCAGCCATTTTTTGACAGATCAAATTTGTTTAAGCTATTTTTGTTGAAGCTTTCCTTGGTCATCTACATCTAGTGACCATTTCTGTTGAATTATTTACAATTCTAATATATGGTTTCAGAGAAGATCTTTTAAGTTTACATAAGGGAACCTGACCATGTCCACTGGCGTCAATGTTTTTGGTGGAATAAATCCTACATGTATTAGCTATTTTTGTTGGCCACATAATGACCATTGGTGTCATATTATTTTCAATTCTGAGCATTGGTTTTCCAGAACAAGATATTTTAAATTTCATATATAGGTATATAAAATGGCCATGTTTTTAATTCTTTACCTCTTAGTGTCGCCTGCTGATAACCTTTGCAAACAGTTTGGACCCAGATCAGGCCCGACAGAACGTTGAGCCCGATATGGATCCAATCTGTTTGACACTCAGATGGTATTCCTGAAATAATTTTTCGAAAAAGTTGATTTTGAAAAAAATCAGCAGGCGACAAAAATGCATGAAAAAATCCTATGGGGGAAGAGTAAACAGATCAACTTTGTTTCAGCTTTATTTTTAATTCTGATCACCTGTTTCAGAGAAATTTTGAAATTTTTGTCACAGCAATTGGTCCAGTGGTATAGGAGTTGTCATTTAAAACAAATTGTGACGAAAGACAATGGCATAGCAAGAACTCTGAAAATGTTACGCACATCAAAGGGAGACTACTGGAACAAGCAGTGATTCTCTTCAATTGCGTCCCTTTTCAAAATGGGAACTTCTCTTAAAGAAAATAATTTGCTCCCAGATGGAGCAAATTCTTTCCTCTAAGAGTAGTTCCTCAATCCTTATGGTATGGAACCACTTTTACCACATTAGGTGACCTCCCTTAAATGTAACTATTTTTATTATGTATGTGCGTAACTGCGTAATGGGGGAGCTACGCCAATATAAGATGACTGCAGATACCGGACATTGACTGATCCTAATAGCACACTGGAGCCCTGAGTGCTCACAGCTCAGATTAGTTATAACTGTATACCTCATACTCTCAGAATAAGATCTTGTGGAGACATGTGTTCCAACTGAATTCAAAGATCCTTGGGATCCGTGTCCATGTGTAGGAAGAAGGTGACTAGAAGAACAAAATAAAGCAGCATTGTGTAAAATATAAAACAGAATGGAAATGAATGGACTTCCTCTACTTTTCAATCTGTAATTTAGAGGATAACTGTATTAAAACTTTACATTTGGGGAGGTATATCCTTGGATATAGTCAGAAATATATTTTTACTGGGACACGTGAGCGGAGTCGTAAAACGTGATTTCCAAACGTATATCCGACGATATACCTCCTAAAATGAAAATTTTGAATATGAGTATGCATCCCCATCCTAATGCACTTTTGCAGTTTGATCTCTAATTGGAGTGTTGCAAGCCGCATATAGCCGCATGTCATCCAACGAAATGTGACATATTTAATGACATCAAACTATTTCCAACAGTATATTGCAGGATATACTGTCGTAAATTTTTGACTTTATCCAATCAGACGTCGCGTTACAAAAGCAAGTGCATTAGAGTTTTTTTTTGCTCTCGATATTGGTCAGACTCAGTAACTATACATGCTTCTGAAGTTCAGACTTGATCTGACTTTGAAAACATCATTCTAAAAAAATGAGAATATTCTTTCGTTGAACATTGAATTTAATATATCTTAAAATATTATACTGTAACTGAGGGCTTGACTGCTGAACCCTAATTATGCATTGGACTTAATAAGCAGTACTTTTTTTCAAAATTTGAAATCATTTTCTAAGAGTAGTATAGATCCTGATCAGCTGGCTTCTGATGAAGCCAGCTGATCAGGATCTAAACTGTTTCTCATCCATACAATGATCCATTAATGTGATAATGAAAATGCCCTACTGGACTCCCAGCTGAAAACCATAGGTTGATATAGCATTTGCAACCAAAAATGAACTCTTGTATGTGTTTATGAGAGCTTGTGCACTTAGTACAGGGGTGAAAGTTCAAAGTTTCCAAAATCCTGAAGTTTAGAAATTCAAATTTTTAAACTTGTAGGATGCCTACAAAAATTAATCATTTCATGTTTAAATGTGTTTAGATAACTAAAAATTAATCAGAGAAGCTACATTGTATTATAATCTCCCTAATTCAGCATTTTGAGGCTGACTTTCAGCCTCAAAATACTGAATTCAGGATTAATCCTGAAAATTTAACCCATGCTTAGAAGGTTTTACTATGGTACAAAAGTTAAGCATGGTTGGATGGTCAATAATTGAGGTTTGAAACAGGATACTTTGCAATCAGGATCATTCATGCTATGAAAAATTAAAACAAAATACAGCAGACATTTAACTTTCTTTGAATAATTTTTCAAGTGTAACTAAGGAACTTCTATTTATTCATAGTGTACTTAAAATATGAAACAATGGAATGGAAGAGTCCTCTCAGAGAATCTCTTCCTCTCCATTCAAATCCAGTCCAAGTTTTAATACAATGCCAAATAAAACAGTAGCTAAAACAAAGAACCATGCCAAAGCAAACTTATTCCCAGTGGTACCCATTGCTGGTTCAAGGTTTTCAAAGATCCATATAAACCATTGTCATGCTGAATATTTTTACAGGACTTTAGTTAAGAGTGTGTAACAAAAATTTCTTTTTCTTATTTCTCAACCGAAACATATGTTGTTGGTGCTCAAAAGAACCGTCTCAATGAGATGGTTCTTTTGAGCACCCAAAACATATGATAAAACTGATGGGTAAGAAAATTATTACATCTTTACGCTGAAAATTTTTGCTTATCTAAACATGTTTTTACATACTAAACACCTCCTGTTAACCAGCAGCATTCCATAAATGATTAAGCAGGCCTTCAGTTAAGACTGTGTAACAAAAAATTATTTTCTTATTTCTCAACAAAAACATATGTTATGGATACTCAAAAGAACCGTCTCAATAAGCACCCAAAACTTATGTTAAAAATTATGGGAAAGAAAATACTCAGAATGTTATGCTGAAAAAAAGTATTTATCAGATTCTAAACCTGTATTTAAGGTTACTAAGGGTTGTTAAATTTATATGTAGGGTGGATAGCAGAGGTAATGCTTAACTACAATTTAAGGGAGAAAGGACCTCTAGTTCAGCTGAAGCGGCAGTAAAGAAGGCAGAAGTGGTAACAAGCCATTAAAGTACAACATTATTCATTTAACCCTTCCTGCTAAGCTCCATCCAGTATGAATAATTACATGTATATAAATAGACTTTCACGTACATTGTATGACACAGAACAAAGAAATTGCTTGTAAGATCCACTTGTGTAGGATCATATCAAATTGTTATAAGCAAACAGAGTAGACCCTGATCTGGGATTGCTCCTTTTGCAAAAGTGTTAAAAGGCGTCTCTATGAGGTAAATGGATGAAAGATTAGATGGAATTTCTTTTTTCAGCGGCTCATAAAAGGATGATATCACCATAATTACACTGTAATATCAAACATAATCACTTCCAGACTTCACGGTGATATTACATGGTAATTATGGTGATATAACAGTGCTTTTTTTGTTGTTTGATTTGATTCATTACCACCCATCAACAATCTTTCAGTTATGTAGGGACTTGTGTCTTCCTGGGTTGAACCAGTACTAAACTAGGATTAATGTGTATTTGCTCAAGGACTAAACCCAGTGAAGCCGGTGAGGCTCGAACCGGGCCCCTCAGTCTTGAGTCAAGCACTCTACCACTGAGCCACCGCGCTCCTTATATTACAGTGTAATTATGGTGTAATAAGGGTGATATTACACCACATTTTTCACCTGAGTATCTGGGTGATCAGGGGATAAAATCACATGTACTTACTTGTCTGATCCTATGAACTGATTGATACAAAATGTGCTCAGACCTGAGTTATCATGTGACCATAAGGAGAAGCCTCGTCATATTTTAAAGTTGGGGTTAATAAAATTGTCTGTAGGCTTTACTAGTAAAGCCTACAGACAATTGTATCAGTCCCAAACTATGGCATTATTTGAAGGTTTAGCAACCTACATGTACCATGCAGTACATTATTCTATATGAACTGTTGCCTAGTAGTAAAAGTTGTCTACCTTGTTGCTTTTTGACCTCCAGGTTTATCTAGCATCTCATCATCTTCCTGAAATACACATAGAGATAACCCATTTAATTAAGCTGAACGCAAATAAATAGCTGTGCTCATGGTCCAACTTCTGGGCAGCTAACTCCACAGACCCTGGTCAAATCTTGCCGATTTTTAAACCAATCTAAGATTTTATAGCTGTCCTTGTTGCCTGCAAGAATGAAAATGCCCCTTACAAAAAGAATATCTTGCTGCAAGCTTACTCTACGGTTGCCGCAAGGTTACTGCGAAGAAATCCTTCGCCACAGAACTTGTAAAAAGTTCGCAGGACTTCGCCGCTAGCGGTAATGTTCTTGCAACCTTTACCAAAACATTGCCACAGACAGCAGAAATTAAATAAGGTCTTGCAACCTGCTGGTAACTTTGCCATAGGTTTGCCAGAGAAGCATCAAAATGCAATTAAGCGCCACAGGCTTGCCAAAAGAATTATCTTCTCAGTTTCCATAGTTACAATATGGTACTAATTAACTTAGAAGACAAGATCTTGTCCAAAATTCTAAAATACTGGTCACTTATAGAGACTGAGTGAAAGAGATAACATGGTCAGAAAATAAAGCAGAGTGTGAAAGGAATTATCTTTTCTTTGTTTTATTGGAATATAGCTATTTTGTAAATATAATCTACTATATTTGGACTCTGGGATGTAAAGGTCTTAGGTAGGTTTAAAACTACTTTATGTGCGGATCCAGAGGGGGGATAGGGGGTCCGGACCCCCTGAAAAAACACAAAAATTTAAGGTTTTCTAGCAATACAGGTCTGGATCCCCAGAAAAATCGCAGCTACCAAGCCAGCATTCACATTTGGGCCATCATCGGCCCACCAGCGAAACGCCATTTTAAATCGCAGCTACCAAGCCAGCATTGATGATGGCCCATTTATAGCGGTATTTCAATCCTCTATCCCCTCAACAACAAAAAAAAAAAATGTTATCAAATTTTCACCCCCTCTAACAAAACTTTCTGGATCCGCGCATGTACTTTACAAATAATATTATATCTCCTTAGACTCTCCTTAGTGGAACTTAAATAAATTATTCTAGATGCCAAAACTGTTCTGAAGGACATTGGCAGTATAGCTATTTAGGCTATTAAAAAGTTACCTTTTCACCAATAATGTTTCTACATCATATATACAGTAACAGAATCCTAGCTTAGTACTCACTGGTTCAACCAAGGAAGACCCGTCCCTTTATAACTGAAAAATTGTTGATGGGACGTAAAGAATCAAATCAAACAAAATACAGTAACAGCGATTTATTGAGTGTTTTAATGCTTTGTCCGCAAAAGTTTCATCTGCTGGTAAGTTTTGCATACAGTTTAGACCGAGATCAGGCCCAACAAAATCGCAGGACAAAAGGTAGGGCTTGATCTGGATCCAAACTGTTTCATGTTCAAAAATTTTGAAAAATAAAATCAACAGAAGAATGGAGAATTACCCAGTAAGCATTTGAAATATTTAATTCAGGGGCAATATCCTATAATGTATTACTCAAGGGAGGTAACCAACAATGGATACCCTTTAAGGGAGATAATAGTTAATTTTCAAGGGAGCTAATCTCTCTCTTAAAGGGAGGTAATCTATTTTATGAACATTTCTAAAATCTATGAATATTCATTAGCCATTATCAGTGTGCCAAAGCATTACCAGAAGCTGTGGTAATGTTCTGGCGATGTTCGCAGCTGCTTTGCCGAAAGTTTCATATGAATATTCATTATGAGAAGTCATCACTGAAGCATCGCCAGAAGCCATAATTGAAGGGATGACTTTCCTGCGAGTTCGCCAGAGGATAGCCATAAACAAATAAGGAGCTCATTTGCATGGTAAAAGATCGCCGTAACTCTGCAGCAAACATTGCAGAAACCTTACGGCAGCTTTATTGTAGCTCAGCGGCAAGGTTCACCAGAGGCCTGTTTTTTTGCTAAGGGTGATCGAATAAAAAACTAGAATTGTCAGACAATCTGGCTTTAGCCCCATTACAGTGCTGTTCATGCAGTAAAAAGGCCAAGTTCTAAAGAAACTCAGCAGGAAAATCTTATGACATATATAAAATTTGGTGATATTCTGTCAACTTGTTTTCAAGCTATTGAGCGGAAACAAAATTCTAGGGTAAATCAAGGGCCATAACTCTGGTACAAAGTGCGAAAAATGATCTCACAACAGAATCTCTAGGTACTGTCATTCCATGACCTTCAGGCAGGTCTCTACCTCACGTGATTATTACAAATATTCCTTCTTACCCCTTGCGATAGTACAGTGGAACGCAACCCATTGCATGCTTTTTTCTCTACTACTGACCCAAAGTGTCTGTGGTTTACAAGTAGGAGATACATTTACAAAAATGTGGACGCACACACAGCCGGACAGACAGCCAGAATGACTTTGGTACAAGTTTTTTCTCAAAATTCGCACTCCTGGCATAATGTTCAGAATTGAGCGAGCCACTATTTACAGAAAGAAAGACGGTAGCATTAACGTCCGAAGATTCCCTCCTGTCCGAATTTTGGTGAATACGTTTTTCAAGAGCAACTTACATCTTTTAAAGGAGGGCGAACCTTTGCCACATTCGCACTTGTGTCTTGTGTAGCTCCATACAATCTTAAATCATTTTCATCTTCCTCGTCTGAAGGAAATAAAGTATCTATCGTACTCGTCGTTATCGCATTTTGCTCCATGTTTATTTACATTTCTCTCTTCACATCTTATTTGTCGCTTATAACATGGAACAAGGAGAAGGAGTATAAGCCGAGACCAGAGCCCGAGACTCCCCAACAGTGGCAACCGTCTTTTCAGTGATTCTCCCCAAGGTCATTTTTGGGGCTCGGTATAAAAATACAGCCGAATAACGCAGCTATATTAAATATATAGGGAAACGTAGCCACTATAGAAATAGTGTGAAACGCAACACCTGGACGGAGGGGTATAAAACGCAGCAAAGTGTGCAGCCACTATAGAAATATAGTAAATAAATGCGGCTGTAACCCATATAACGCAGAAGTTGATTTTAATCATGTTAATGTTCAGATTTGAAATTTGTTCCGAAGATATTCGTACTTGTCTCATTGTTTTAAAACCCTTAGAATGGAAAGTTTTAACCCATAACGGGAAGTTTGGTAATCACTGAAGACCCATAGATGAAATGCCGCATGAAGTGACATTTTATCAGGGCCTGCAATGTTTTGTTAGACACAATCCAGGTGCTGCATCATGCGGTGCCTAGTCTGAGTCTGCGTTGTTCACAAGATGACCATCATTGATAAAAATAATGGGGGAAAACTTGAGTTTGCAGACAGTGAACACTGAAGACTCTGGTCTGGTGCCCGGCGTATAGCGTTGGACCTGTTTACACTGTTCGCGAAATTCCCTTTTCATGAGAATGTATCGGGACCGGTGAAATGCAAATATTTAGCGCATATCCTGGCCCAACGTCGTACCTTAATTGAGGCACCTGGCCTGGGTCTGTACTCTTTGCAAGATGTACATACGTTGATATGCAGATTAAAATGTTAAATTCTCCATCAATATGCAAGAATGAGTCCTGCACAGAACTAGAAGAAATGCTGAATTAATATAAGTGCATACCCACTGAAGTTTGATGGGACGTTGCAGTATGCGACGGCTGTTTGCATGCTTAAACTTGTTCCTTTGGGATGTACTGGCATTGGGTGAAAATGTCTAAATACTATTCTAC
Organism: Loripinus fragilis; assembly: GCA_964019695.1. Taxonomy (NCBI): domain Eukaryota; kingdom Metazoa; phylum Mollusca; class Bivalvia; order Lucinida; family Lucinidae; genus Loripinus; species Loripinus fragilis. The sequence continues at coordinate 44,107,245 of OZ026525.1, forward strand.
ACATTATGCCTAAACATTGAAATACATGCGTAGAAGTTATTTTATATGTCTAGTATATATATATATATATATATATATATATATATATATATATATATATATATATATATATATATATATATATATATATATATATATATATATATATATATATATATATATATATATATATATATATATATATATATATATATATATATATATATATATATATATATATATATATATATATATATATATATATATATATATATATATATATATATATATATATATATATATATATATATTATATTTCCGCACTTCTGATATTTATCTAATTTCACTTGTATCCTTGGATCCATCAGGCTTTCACTTGCGAACGAAATAGATGCCATCCATTGAAAAAGAACCAATATACGACGTGTACTGCATCAGTCGTCATCAATATCAGCGCTTCCTGAACAACTTTTTTGGGGGATGACTCAGCGGCGCAGTTGGTAGCGTTGATGTCTGGTGTAGTGCTAGGCGGTGTTGCCGAGGTCGTGGGTTCGAATCTCGCTAGAGGCAAAATATTTACAGCATCTATCGGCTCAGTTGATTCACTATATCCCTCTGTATATATTGTGACGATAAGCTTCTAATGCTTATAGCGAAAATATTTTTTGTTCAGTCCGGAAATACATGTATAATCAGGAAAGCATCAGCTAAAGGGGCCAGCATATGCACAGCACAGCTTTTGTTTCTTATTGCATATTGCAGAGCGCAGTGGCTCAGTTATTAGAGCGTTAGACTGGGGATCGAAGGATTGACAGTTCGAGACTCCCACCAGCAGAGTCATTGTGTTGTGCCCTCGAGCAAAACACTTTATCTGCTGATTAGTACAGGAAGACAGGAAATCGTCCTGACTTTAATGAAAAAAATTGACTGGAACATAAAACAACATCACATGCCTAAAAGCCTCCTTTTAAACGCTCATGAATGCTGACGCATCGAACATGCTCTAGCATGCTTAGAAGTCTAAACACTTATCTGAGTCGGCTTTATCTACATACTTTGCGTATGCGATCAGAGAAGTCTCTGGCTTCATTGCCTGAGACAAAAAATAGTAAGTGAGTATGATCAGGAAATACCATAATCACAAACCGCAGACAACCCCTTGGCACCGCGAGGAAGAGCCGCTCAACCATCACAAGACACCAGGAAGACAAATTAAGCAAAGCAACCAGCTCTCTCTCTTCCCCATCAAGATGATTGCAATACTAGTATGGACATAAAATAAAAATCTCATTTACTGTGAATAATCATATTTATGGACGCACATATCGTGACTAATAGTGCCCACCAAGATTTGACTGCATTTAGGCGAGGTCTGATCAGGGCCATGAGCTTTGTTTGTTGGTTTTCATTTACTTCCTTTTTGGATGTATTGACCTAAATATGAAATTATCCCATATTTTTATGGTGAAATCGCCCTCCTTGATGCAGAACTATTTTTCCCAGTAGAGACAGCGAATAGATGCGCATCAATAATTACTAACTTGGATAATTTTCATTCTGGTGGATTGACTCAAAGTATAAGGGAAAATCCATTTAGTGTTTAAGGGGTCACAGGTCGAATTTTCTAAATAAAGGGTGCAGGACAACTCAACCCAAAAAAACTCGGCCCAAACCAACTCGGCCCACATAAAACGGACAGCGAGGACTCCTAGTGATGCCCAGTCTGATTCTCAGGAGTCTTCTCGTGATGCACAGCCACATTGTCTTGTATATGTGTGAATAATAAAACCTAAAGCGGTCCGTGAGGAAACTTAAAACCAAATTAGGTGGCAGCTGAACCAAATCACATATATATGAGGGTACAAAAATTAAAAAAAAACAAACTTCATTTAAAATTATAAATAATAAAGAAGTCTATAATAAATTACACAAACAACAAAACAAATCTCATCAAGGCATACCAATGCAATTAACATTCTTATTCTATTTAAACACAAAAATAGGAACTAAAATGAAGTGAATTAGTTCGGGTGAAACTTCAACTAGAGAATAGATCCCATGGACCTCGTTTCTTCCCCTGCTTGTCAGGTTCCCCATACACACAATGAGCTGTCCTCGTTTTTTATGATTTCTTCCAGTACAACGATGACTGATCTTATTGTGTGGACGCCCATTCTGGTTAGAATATTTGCTTTGCGCTCAGTGGATAATTAAAGATTTAATCTTTCTGTCGACAGTGACGTATCTTATTTCTTCCAGTGTACAGCGAGGACTTTCATTTGACTGTGTGGATGCCCAGTCTGGGTAGAGTCTTTGGTGTGGACCTAGTTGCTTATGCCATATTTTAGATGATAGGCTTATTTGGGTTAATTCATCTCCGCAAGCCAAGGGTACTAACTCCACTTCTTAGGGAGCGAATGGAGTTAGTACCCTTGGCTTGCGAAGATGGGGTTAATTGAATTAACTAAGTAGCAAATTTTATTTTGTTTTTGTAATATATGTAAATGAATCGTTATTATAATGGGGAAAATGAGCTGTTTTCCTTTAAAACCTAATGGTCTTGTGCTTTAAAACATGACCCACATTCAAGACTGAGATCAGCTGGGTCATCCGCCTAGTCTGAACAGAGTCTCGCTGTGAGCATTAGCACGTTAGCTTTATGTATATAATGAACTTGCAGCAAATATAAACAGCAAACATAAATAGCAGAATGGACGAAGTATACACTGGGCGCATACTGGTTCATAGGCTATATGATTCTCGTCACAAGAAAAACACTTTCTTAATTTCCGACCGAATTCTTCTCAGTTCATCTCCAAAGACTTTAAGATCTGCGAATTTTATTTCCGTGCTAGCAGTGGCTTTTGTCGTCAGCTGATATTGCAAACAGTTTGGATCCAAACCATTTGACAACATGAAAAAGACAATTTTGAAAAAAAAAGTCAGCAGACGTCAACAAAAGCATGAACGATTACCCAGCAAAGAGGTTTTTGAATTAAGAACCACACCATACACAAATAGCTAATTGTGCTGGAATAAAAGAACAACATCAACAACAAAAAAACAAACAAACAAAAACTTAACAAAAACATATCATACATGCATGCATTAAAGATAAAGATAAAAGATAAAGAAACTTTATATATAGCGTCGCTTATTTGAAACAGACAACATAAGCTCTGTGGAGCTGTTTACTGCGACATAACAGTATCTTTATCTTTTAACAGATACTCTATATTCCAAGCACAACCTCTTTTATGCGAGCGTCAGCAAGGGAGCTGCTAGTACCATTTTTACACCTTTGGTATGGTGCGGCCGGGATTCGAACACACAACCTCCCGCTCCGAAAGCGGACGCTCTACCAACTGAGCTATCGAAGCGGCCATGTACTCCGCCACCAGAAACCCCATTTGTGAATATCCGTAATTGTTATTCCAAGATATTTTGCGGACTGAACGTTTCCAAAGTTTACTGGTGCAGTGTGTAGTCATGAAGGATTTGTATGTGTGAATAATGACGAGTCACTCTCATAGAGTGACATTTGGCAACATTAAATTTCATTTGTCGATCGGCCTCCCAAAGCCTATGACTGTCAAGATCTTCCTGCAAAATAAGACAGTCTCACAAATAATGAATGTTCCTATATTCATCCGCACTAGGCGCAAGTTGAAGACTTGATATTATCCGGTAAGTCATTCATGAAGATAAAAAAGAGAACTGGACCTAAGACGGACCCATGTGGTACACAGGATAAACAGGGACTGGATCTGAGGCTTGACCATCTAAGACTACTTGTTGACTGCACCCAGAGAGCCAGCAGCCAGGAGATATATACAAAATATCCAACGGGATTATTATTTTGTTGACTTGGACATGCCTTAGGGTGGGAATTTTGGGTGCTGGGGTGGAGGGGGAGGGTGGTTGGTCAAAAGAACAGGATACAAGTAAAATTTTCACCTTTATGGTAAAATTGGTGACCTTGTGGTGGGGTCAAAAGGTCAAAAATCATTAAATTTAAATTACAAAGTCAATTTCAAAGATTTTTATACCAAACTTTCCATGTGTTCTTACTAATAAACGTTATAAAAGTAAGAAAGGCGGCAAAGATCATGAATCAATACAATAAAGTACCACACCTGACCCAGGATACCACATGGGAAAGTGACAAAAACACAATCAAACATCACAAACAAGAGGCAAGAGATCTGTCCTTTCCCAGCAGGTGACCACAAGGCAGCAATGAACAGACGCGAATGCATGACAAACACAAGACATAAATAACGCAAATGATCCACAAAAGAAGTACCGCCTTGGAACGGTCAGTAAAAATATTTTACTGGAGGGCTTAAACCAGTTTCGCGGCACCAACATATCCCATGGGATTTTCATTCTGTCACCTGACATATACAGGGACGGGACTTAGGGGTGATGGGGTCCATAAATTTAATTTTTCTATATATGGTCATGTGGCATATCAAATTGAAGGGGATGGTGAGTAGAACAGGATACAGTTAAATTTTCACCCAACCCTCAAACTGTAGGTTGAAAGGTGCCCAAACTAAGTCATGTCTTCGAAAGTGTGGATATTTGCAATGGCGCGCAATCTAGTGTTTTATTCAATGTATTTATGTATTTACCAGATCGTCCACAACGTCAAGCAACAGAGACATGTGTCCAGGTATATATCAAAAGCTGCCCACTGTAACATTTTAAGCTGTTTGCAGTCAACAAGACTGCAGAAGTGATCTTCCTAATCATATCATTTATGGTTACATATTTACCCATTTTCTCTTGACTTCTATCTATCTATCTATCTATCTATCTATCTATCTATCTATCTATCTATCTATCTATCTATCTATCTATCTATCTATCTATCTATCTATCTATCTATCTATCTATCTTTTTATCTGTCTGTCTGTCTGTCTGTCTGTCTGTCTGTCTGTCTGTCTATATATCTATCTATCTATCTATCTATCTATCTATCTATCTATCTATCTATCTATCTATCTATCTATCTATCTATCTATCTATCTATCTATCTATCTATCTATCTATCTATCTATCTATCTATCTATCTATCTATCTATCTATCTATCTATCTATCTATCTATCTTCCAATACGTCTTAACCTCCAAGGGGGACGTCAGACGGGTATTCCGGGATACCAAGTGCTGAGGAGGTTAGTTGAAACAAAGTGATAGAAAAGGTGGTGAGATGAGTGTGTACAGTGCGAGAAGGAGTGTTAGTATAGATAAAAGATAAAACAGAAGCTGGTATTTAGGGGACACATAAATGACCCGGCAGACAGCACCGCTAAACTGTGCCAGGGTGGGAAGGGTCGGTATGTTAGCAGGGAGGGCGTTCCAGTGGATAATTGTTCTGGGGAAAATGTGAACCTGTAATAGTCTTTGAGAGTGACTTTGTTAGATAGCCACTAAGAGCTCATCAGCAAACTTCCCAAAGGCACTGAGCCTATTGAGGCCCCCCAGGGGGTCTGTGCTCCCTTGATTCCTGAAAATAATGCATTGATCTCCCCGTCTCCATGCAAATAATTTCCTCGTCTCCCTAAAAGTAATACCCTTCGTTCCCCAAATCCCTAAAAATAGTTCAGCTTCTCCCCATATCCCCAAAAATATAAGCAAATTCTCCCTAAAATGTATTTGTCTTTCCGTAGAATTAAAATCTCATACTTAAAAACTATTAAGCTATATAAGATCGCATGACTTAAAGTGTATGTTCATGCTTTTTAACATTTTACTTTATTCACAAATAAATATTTCGTTATGGACTAATTTTATTTTCACAGATCATTTATCAATCTGGTTAGTTAATTACAGAAGCTTTTATAGCCGTTTATCTAATCTTCTGGGAGCAGCCATCTTACAGCTATTGGCACACATTAACCTGAGTTAACCTCAATATGCTGGTCTGCCAAATGATTGAAGTGGCACCTTTCAGTCAATTTTTTTATTTCAATATTGGATAATGGGTATTCCATTTTAATTACAATCAACAGCCAAATCAATGCAAATTAAAATGTAACAACTGTCAAACGAAAAGTATTTTGTTTTTCAATAAGTTTCATTTGATTTTATTCTGTCTTTTTGTTAGCAAAATGAAGAAAATTGTTACAAAATATGTCGTCTGCTATCGTAATAATTATTGCTTTAAAACTTAAATTTTAGAATTAATTATTAAATATGGGCCAAGTATCAAAATATACTCATCAATGCACACACTGCTAAAAGCATTAATCTAAAACATTGTTATTTTTTGCCTTTTGACTGATTTATAATTCTGCTTTGGTAGTGTGTAAGCAGGTGGAAGTGATTCCAGTTTTGGTGTGTAGAGATCATTGACCTGAGAATGACCAGACTCCCATTAACAAGCAAAAGTGATTAATTACAGGCTAATAGAAGGGCATTCACCAACATTTGATGAGGAATTATTCCTGCCATACTTTAAACTCTATAATAAAAGCATTTGAAAAAAGTGTGAATTATCCCTTTGATGATCACTTAATTATGTTGTCTTATACATGTAAAGACAGGTCTTTGCCATGCAATACATGACATATAAAAGCCATGGAATGCATGACATAGAGGATCTTACATGAGTGCTCATGTTTTTTAATTTATTAAACGAGTTGAGGAAGAGATAAAATGCGAGGCTTGCCGAGCATTTATCTCTTTTTCGCAACGAGTTTAATAAATTCAATAATACAAGGGCACGAATGTTAGATTCTATTTACCTTATGACATTAAGATTACTTTGAAATCTCATTTCTGCCGTAAAACGTTATAATTTTGTCATTATGTACGCAACGTTGTTATGGACGTCATAACGTTTCCCGAAAATCGATAAACCACTAGTGGTTTACAGATTTTATTGCATGGCGTTATTTCACTCCCAGGCGCGACGTCATATGATAAATACAATTAATTTCAATTAAATGCAGTATATATCGATATGGCTCAAAGTATGAAGCCATCCTTGGTAGAGTAGGCTTGGAGGTTTAGAGACATACCATTCGGTTTTCGTTTTGGAAACAGAGGCTAATTTTGTCCAACAGCTTAAACTTGATTTTTCTAGACACTTTAGTGAAAGCATTTAACTACAAAAAGTCTTTCCTGCAATTGCAATTAGTGCCTATACGCTTGTTTAACTTCAGTTAAATCAAGTAAGTATATATCTTATATAAGCATTCTTTAAAATGTCCTTTAAAAAGGGTTGATAACCTAAGAAGATAATAACATAGCAGGTGTGTAGATGGCCCCGTAACATTGTGAAGTCACACTGTTGCTTGGGGTCCGGGGGCATGCTCCCCTGATTTTTTTTTGACAAAAATGCTGTGATCTGGTGCAAGCTGGGGCGTCCCAAGTATGTTATTACCACCCTAAAAATCAACAATTGTAAGGGAAAAAATCAACAAGAAAACTGAATTGCCATATTTCTCTTCCAGATCAATCTAGATTAGGATGTTAGTAGGAAAATAAATATATTTAGAATTTACAAGGGGGTATGGGGGCAGAAGAAATTTTTAAAAAATCAAACAAAATGGGGGCTTTTCCTTATTCTTTTTTGCTTTTTGGCAAGGCTCCCTAAATCCCTTAACTTATGAGCTTGCTCCCTACCTCCCATAAAATAATTACCAGTGCTCCCCAGCTTCCTGAAAATAAATAGCCATTCTCACCAGATCTCCAAAACCCCTGGGGGCCCCCTATTCAAGTTAGAGCTTTGTAGGTGATTTCTATTGAAAGGAAGTTTGTCACTTTCCCATTTGTATCCTGGGTCAGATGTGGTACTTGATTGTATCGATTCCTGATCTTTGCACCCTTACTTACTTTGCCACTGTTGGGGAGTTTGGGTAGTTTCACTTGGGAGAGGCTTTTTAGACCGACATAAATTCTCCGAATACACAAGCGGCGAAGAGTCCTTCACCTTTCTGTTCAGCAAGCAAAGAAAAACTAAAAACAAAAACAATGCCGACGTGTGTAATTGCTACAACCGAGAAATTCAGCAAATCAGATGGGCAAGCAATTATAAAGAAAATATCACAAACAGTCGCTAAAATGCTTGGTAAACCAGAACATGTACGTAACATGTGTTTCACGTTGTGTGACATTGACCGGTTACCGGGTACAAGTATTAGCTTTTCAAAAAGCTGGCGGTCGTTTAGCCCTATCGGTGAATTGTATGTATTCTTGCCCACTTTGACCTTCCAGAGCTTGTCCATTTAGATTTATTCTTAGTTCTGATTATTAACATATGAATTGCGATTTGTTACCATTTAACACATGCTTCCAGTGAGTATGTTGCTTGATCTTTTGAAAGCACCCAGCTTATGCAGTCATTATGAAACATCACAGGACCGTCTGACATGACTGGCAGATTTTCCTGCGGTCTGACAAGAGTTACCTAATCACAGGACCGACTGTCCTGTGAAACCTGAGCCCAAAAGTTACTGTTTTGGCGGAATGTATAAAAATACTCTTGTTTTAATCAACCAATCAAAAGCCATATTGGAAAACTGTGTTTAGCAGCAATCAAAATTTTGTTTACTGAGCTGTCATGTATATTTTGTGGTCATATTTATTCATTATATTACATTTAAACTCAAAAACTTATAGTTTTTCTTTTTTGTTGTTTGTTCTCATATGGTGTTGGTCTGGTGAAATCCTGGTTGGTCAGGCAGATTTGTCCAGTCCACCAGACCGGCTGTCCTGTAAAGTCTAGGAAACTTTCGTAAACTCTGCTTATGCATTCTATTCTCGGGACCGGCGTGACGTCACAGCCTTAGCGACACAGGTAAACAAATGTACCGTGGTGAGATGAACGGTGAATTTTAACATTACGGGTAACGGTAAAATGATGAAAAATGGGCCGTATTTATTCAAATTCTCCGATTTTTCACCAGTCTGTGCTTATTTCGAAGGGAAAACATTGTCTTTTGCCCCGCCACGATTATTTTGAATAAATAGCACCGATTTTTCACAAATTATTGAAAAAAACTCGGGTGCGGGTGGGGTGAACGGCCATCGGTTTGTGATCATTTAGACATGAAAGAAATGTGTGCCTCTAATATCTTAGGAGCTTTAACACATTAAAATGGTCTTTAAATTCCATATACCTTGAGATATTATCAAATTCCAGATAGATAAATGACTATTTTGAATCTGAATTCTGACACATCACACCTCAAAGTTTGACACTCAACACCTTTAATTGGTACAACATACAGCCTGTCATAAGCGCTATCCTTTTCAACAAAAGTCCCCAGCAATTATTACATGTATATGGCATTCCAGCATAGATGAAGCAACAATAGCTCAAGATTTGTATCAAGGCATACGCGGATCCAGGAATTTTCGTCAGGGGGGGGGGGTAAGGGGGGTCCAGGTCCATCTGTCATAAAAAAATCTCTGACAACGTTTTTTTTAGTTCTTTTTAGTAGTCCTCCACTTATTTTACAGAATGCCAATGGTTTATTTCAAAGAAAATTATAATTTTCCAAGGTTCCAGAGGGGCTTCAACATTTTTTCCAGGGGGGGGGGTCCTCGGAGGCTAGGGATACGGATCCGTACCCCTAGTCTCGGAGGCCATGTCAGGCTACAGGTACAGACATATAACCCTGATGAGAAATTCTAAATTATCATGATGATAAGTGTTAGAAAGTACCTTGTTGTTGTGTTATGAAATAGCAATCCAGTAAGTCGCCATTTGTAATGTGGGATAACTCTGTATAGTAAATATAAAAGCGAAACACGAATTCGGAATTTGAACAAGTGGTGCGGGATTCATGTTGTGTTGTTGTTGTTGTTATTATTATTGTTATTATTATTATTATTATTATTAAATCAAATTAAACTTGTTATTAATGATTTGTTTTTGCTGTTTTCACTTTCGGTTTGTTCATTAGCGAGGGTGCGAACAACATTCTGTGATTAATTGGTCGGCATGACGCACTACAAAGGCATCTTTAAACTTAAAAGAACAAATTACAATGATTGGCTGAATGTCTGACCTCACAGACATCAGAAGAACGTCCTTAATTAGCCTTATCCTACAAACAGTATCTAGACCTATTATTATAGATAAAATAATAACTATTTGATGTAACCGCCTAACTCTCGCTGCTCATTTATAAAACTCCCAAGAAAATTATGTTCAGTCTCACTTTGTCAAAATGGCTAAAACGCTGAACATAGGAAACAGTTTAAGGACTTTTCCTATTTAGAAATTGCCATCTAGCAGTATCAGAAGGAAGGAAATGTTCAATTCTTTAGGCGCCAAAAACTTACGTTAAAAGTGATAGAAAATACAATTTTACACATCGCCCGTCCATCTGTCCGTCAGTACAATTTTATTATTTGTTTTCGTGCTTAGAAGTAACATAAGTACCTTAAGGATTTAAAAAATATTAAGTTTGTCCATAAATCTAAAGGTCCTAACAAATAAACCTAGCCAGCACACAATGTCAGACCAATATCGTTCCGCTAGCAAAACGCCATTCAAATGGTATTTCGCTGGCGGGCCGACCCTTGCCCGCTTTCTTATGTTTAGTTTTGATATAATGCGTAAATCAATTATTATATTTTCATATACACATTTTTGGTGCGCAAAAGAGTCTTCAGGATGAGACGGTTCTTTTGAGCACCAAAAACTTACGTTAAACGTGATAGAAAATACAATTTTACACACCACCCGTCCATATGTCCGTTCGTCAGTCCGTACAATATTATTATTTTTTTTTCGTGCTTAGAAATAACATAAGTACCTTAAGGATCTAAAAAATATTAAGTTTATCCATACGTCTAAAGGTCCTAACAAATAAACCCAGCCAGCACACTTACTTAGTTAAGTACAGGTGAGCTTATTTGACACTGCTCACTCATCTCACTCATCAGCTGCCAACGAATAGTTAATTGGTTACTTTAATTGAAGATGAGAAGATAATTGCTGGTGAGAAGATAATTGATTTGTTACAGGTGATTAATTTCCTTTACTCATGGTCTGTTAAGGATAAGAAAAAAATATACATAGAATTATGTTCTTTTTTTTTTTAACTTTACCGTTAGTTTTTAACCCTTTTGTATATGAATTATATATGACATATGGCGTCATAGTAGATAGAGTAGCTTTCCTTTATCGATCAAAGCTGGCGGACAAAACAAATGTAAATATGCAACACGAGTTTTTGTTTAATTAAGCTATATTAATCATGATAGCTTCTCATCAGGGTTATATGTCTGTACCTGTAGCCAGACATGGAAGAATATACTAGGAGAACGGATCCGTACCTCTAGCCTCCCAGGCTAGGGGTACGGATCCGTATCCCTAGCCTCCCAGGCTAGGGGTACGGATCCGTACCTCTAGCCACTGCCTTTGAGTTATTATTATTATTATTATTATTATTATTATTATTCAGATAAATCGTGTATGCTCTATTTTCTATGCGTGATACATATCAGTACTGAAATGGTATTGCTTAAAGTAACTGTTGACATTTAGTGCCTGCTGTGACTGCAAAGCTCGATATTTCTGAGTGTTTGTCATTATTATTTGGGAAGCCAAAACTCGGTATTTTCTTGTCTTTTATAATGTAATGATTGTTGCAACCTAGCGCAAACTATGATTTGGCCATAAATGAAGATTATTTGCGGGAAACGCAAAAATCAAAATATCGATAGAAAACAAAATGGCGTCGTTGTCATATTCGGCGAGCCTTGGCAACTGTTGCTAACCGGAAGTGCCGTCCCGAGAATTGTTAAGTCATCCGGGTATTTTAGGCTTTATGGAACGTCACGCTGAAGAGCTCCGCTGAAATACTCGGTGAAAATAATGCCAGACGCTTATTAAAAAGCGTTCAAAATCCCGAAATTTTAATCAATAATATGTCCGTAAATATGTCCGATTATGTTAATATCACTTTCTATATCAAATGAAAATCATATTATTAATCGATACTGAAAATTTCAGCGCAAATTTATGAGTAGTTTTAAAGATATTGCAAGTTATAAATTCACCAAAATACGTTGGGATAACGGAGAATTACCTGTGTATTCACCGAGTGTGTAAAGCGCCTCGATGATCCAGAGCGGGATATGACGTATCACTGTTTAAGAGAATGGTATGTTATGGTAATGTATCTAGCATGCGACAGTTTTATTGAAAATCATTTGACAACACTAGACAGCACATTTTTCTTAAAACTGATGCCAGAAAATCAAGGTCACAGTGGTCGCTTAACTGTATATGTACAGACTCTGTGACCCCAAGATGTGTTCACAAACCAAATTTGGGATTCCTAGGATTTATGCTCGTGACATGATTTTTCTAGATCTGATGGCAGTGGTAAAGGTGCGTGACGCTCCATGACCCTAAATGCATTAAGACACAAATTTTGGCATTCCTACCTTAAATAATATAGGATGATATGAACACTCAAACACTTAGGACACTAAGAACAGGCAGTTTGATTACTATATGCCTCCCTTTGGGGGCAAAAAAGCTGTTTGTCATGACCGTCATAATGCAGTGCCTGAAATCATAGTAATTATATGTGATCAGATGTGGATGACAATCACATAAGTAGGTTTACTGATGTGAAGTTCGCTTGCACTCTTTGCCAATCAAGGACGTTTTGACTTTGGGACATTTTACCTTGCCAGCTTTTTTGAAAAGCTAATACTTATTGCGTTTATATAAGCGGCAGGGCAAATTGACGCCTTCTTTGTGAAATTCCCAAACGAGCTTGCCTCACGCTATAGGTAGCCCTACAGATTTCACGGACAGTTTACTTCGCGCTGTAGGTCAACCCACGATATTTGGTACCCACTCGTTGTTCGGCAGGGAATAAAGTATAGCCTGAGCACGGTATAAAGGTTTGGTCAAAACCTGAATTTGATGTGTATTTTGATTGAAGTTTATATAAGCGGCCGGCCATGCTGACCACAATGAAACCCGAATGCGGGTCAATTCTGCCTAGGGTCAACTCGGCCTGGTCATCTCGGCCTGATCCTTTTTTTATTAAGGATGCCAGTATCATTCTAGTGGATATTTTTATGTCATCTACGAAGCATGGTCAACACATCAGGTGGGTGCAAGTCAAAACGTCCCCTAGTCAAAACGGGAACAAGACAGTTCACCGACAAGACAGTTCACCGACACTTTTGAAGACAGTTCACCGCCACATTTGTTTTACGTTTATTGACATATGACTCGAAAATATAATTGATTATAGAGGATTATTGTTGAGTTATGACTTGATACGATAGTGTTATATTTTGTTGAGAAGGTGCTGTTTAATGAATAATAGGCAAACATTTTGAATGCTCTGTGAAGCTAGTGTTCATAGCGCTAATTGTACTTTATATTTGATGAAGTTCGCCAGCAATGTAAATCATTCCGTTTGAATATTTAAACAGATTGGTTGTAGGCCTACCTTTTCTTATTTTGACATACTTTTTCGTCTATTTTCCCCAAGGTAATGTTTTACGTTTAAAGTTGACGACATAAAACACATTTTCGCACAGAAAATGTAATTATTGCTCTATATGCATTAGCCATGGGTGTATCTAATCAAATCAGCGTGCAATATCAAATATGTATCTTGATACATTGGCTTTATATTGCGCCTTCGTTTATTTAACATCAACTAATGGTTAAAATTGGGACATTCCACATAATTACAATACAAAATCTGTCTGTGAACTGTCTTCAATTCTGTCGGTGAACTGTCCTCAATTGTGTTGGTGAACTGTCTTCAAAATGCATGTCGGTGAACTGTCTTGTCGGTGAACTGTCTCGATTCCGTCAAAACGCCCCCTAGTTTTTCCAGGGGGTCCAAATGCTAATTTCTATAGAAACAGATATAACTTGTGCTTTTCCAAGGGGGTCCCGACCCCTATCTCCCCCTCTGGATCCATGCATGATTGGATTAGGATAGGGTTGGTTTTGGAAACCCAGCAAACACAGTCCCTCAGCCCATCATCAAAACTCTCTTTGGATAGTGGAATGGCCTTTTGTTGGTTAGCGGATCAGTGATTTTATTTGGCCATTTTTACTACCTTATAGGGAAGTCATTCCCAATCCAAAAATGGCCTTTATTTTCCCAATTTCATGTATTTTAGCACTTATTTTCCCAATTTTTATCAAACATTTTCCCAAATGTTCCGGAAAAGGTAGCTCCCCAAAGTCCCAAATAAAATCACTGCGGATGTTGAAACAGTTTTATATGTTTACTAAGAACTGATTGGCGAATTTCACTACAATTAAATGAGACAAATACTGACATTATGTTCAACAGTTCCACTGACGAATTAACGAATGATCTCCCGTGAGTAAGCAGCATTGATACCTTGTATAACGCTACCCCCTGGCTAAGCTCTGCTCAATGAATGAGTCCTTCCAAGTAATATACGGATCCAGACCTTTATTACATAATTACTCTTGGAAAATGATTTTTTGAATCTCAAAATACATTGGAATGCATTTCCACGTGCTCATATATTGAATAAAAATGTGTTTCTGAATTGTTTTATGTGTATGTGGAGGGATAGTCTCATACACAGAACGGAGGTGTTCTACTAAAAAGAAGCACACGCAAATAAGTGTCAGTTCTGTGGATAAGATCTTAAAATATTCAGAGGTTGGTTAATTTTGAATTGGATACTTGTATACTTGGGTATGTTTTGACTTGGGACTGCTTCGACTCCAATTGCTCAATGTGCTAAACTAAATAAGGCTGAAGCCATCTGTTAACCCATAACGGCCTCCTTAGGTTGGTTGTCAATGTAAATATGCAATACAACGGTTGCTGGGTAGCACAGCAGACGCTGGAAAACGGAGGAACAAAAGGGCAACAAACAAGAAAAATAAAAGGGGTCCAGTCAACCCTTTTATACCATGTGACAGACAACTTTGCCAATATGGCTGACAGATGTGAGAAGTGAAAACTGAGACAATTTCAATCCTTATTCACAGTTTTAAATGGCACTTCCAGTAAATTTAAGTGTGTAAACTATTTTATTACAACCATTTTCTTCAAAGTGCACCAATAGATCAACCTGGAATGTTCTCAAAATGATCTTTTGCTTGTCTAGGCTTGTGTATACCTTCCGACATCTTGCAGGTTTTGTTGATACAAAAAGTAGCACATGCAAATGTGATAAAATAATGACATATCTGTAGTTTTATAGATTGGTAAAATCTATGAAACGACAGATATTCTATCGTTTGACAGAAATTCTGTCCTTTTATGCGGTTCTTAGACATGTTAACAGCAACTACCTTTTAGAGAAGACCAGGGGTGTCTAGAATAGTGCTTTTTTTGCGGAAATAAAGGAATATATACTCACCCTCCCTATTTTCCCTGTATTCTGGTCTTGAAAACACTCTAATTCAGGTAGTTTTTGCCCTTTTCTCAGCTATTTTGCTGGAATTGAAACAACTTTCTGTTGATCTGCCTGCAAGTCACTATCTTCCTCGACTGGTTTTCTCCTTTTTTCTGATAAAGTTCGTTTTTGGCCGTTTCGGATGCAGAAGCTGGATTCGTTTTGTTGGTTGAAACTAGAGTCGACAAGACAGTACAACATTTATAACTTTTAGGTTATTGGTAGTTTCGCTCGTGAGCCGTTTCACCCATGAGTAGAGCCTCAGTAGGCCCTAATTACACACTTTGATTGTTTTGCCAAAGGACATTTCGACCATGGCTCAGTTTGCCCAATTATTGTTTGTCACTCTGTCCGTATTTTTATTAACATATGCATTGGATTAGGATACGGTAGGTTTCGGTATATTAAACCCAGCAAACATAGTCTCTCACTCCCTATGGATATTGGAATGTCATTTTGCTGGTAAGCCGATGTTGACCCAGTTTTATATGTAATATGGGCAGCAATGTGAGAAAACCTGTCTTCGGGGTTTCAGACAAAGTGAGATTCAAACCAACCTGCTCAGCTACAGGGACTAGATAGAAAATTTTGCTCGTAGCAAGTCCATATATGATACTTTCCAATAAGCGAACAACAAAGGCGCTGATCAGTCTGCACGAATGTGCAGGCTGGTCTGTGCCTTTGTTTTTTGCAAACCCCTGAAGACAGGTTTTTTCGCGTCGAGGCCCATATGAGTTATTGTTTCTTGTTAAATTTCAGTATGTAACTGTTCGGCTTGAACAAGACCAAATTATGTGCCATGGAGGGTCAACGGATCCATGCGCCAGTGTCATTCTGTACAGTATAGGAGGAGTGAGTGGTGCTGCGAACAAACAACACACATGCACTTTGGGAGAAGCTGTGGCAAAAGAGCTTGGGATCAAACAAGACAGGTATATACTATACAATTATTGACTTATGCTGAGGTAGACATGGAGTGTTATTGAACAGTAAACGTCATATTGACCGACGCAGAGCGGATGCCAATATGATTAAGTTTACTGTTCAATAACACTCCATGTCTACAGAAACATAAGTCAACAATTGTTTTATTATATAATAAATGTATGTTATGCATTTCCTGCCATTTTTGACCATAAAAACGTTGACGTTACGGATGGATCATGCGAAATTACTTGACGTTATGAAGTCGCTTCCTGTAAGCCGGTCAATACTACCTCGTGCCATGTACTTTGCAACGTCACGTCCGGCAAACCATGCGATATGTAGTTTTATTGACTCCTATGGATATGCATCTGGGCCAATCAGAAGATGTTATTTATAAATTATATAATAATATAGCTTATAAATCACTTGTTAAAAAAGCAAGACAAAGCAATTTTTTTCTCATTTGATTACTAACAGATTTTAGAACATACAGGTGATTTTCTGTCAAATTTCGGTCACATTCCAAATTGAATTTTAATAGCAACCTATCAAAATTGATTTATAAATCCAGCACCCTAGATAAGCTTTTGGGTCAATTGGGTATTTAAGCCACCTGGTTATCCTCAATTCCATTTTTGCTAAAACAATTGCGTATTTTCATATTTTTTACGCCATGTTTTTTTTCTGTGATTACACATTTTCTTATTGCATGAAGACATGCCAGTGGCATTTACCGGAAAATACTGGCAAATAATGGAAAATACTGGCAAATATGATTCACAACCCTCCACATTTAGATTGGTAATTTCAATAATAGAGGTTATTTGACTTAATATTTCATTTCTACTAGTTTATCAGGCTATCAGCTAAATTATCTTTGTTTAAGGTATAAGTCTAATTCTTTAAACATTTAAATTTGATAAAGTGAATTTTAGAAGAAGAAAAAAAACCTGTTTCATACCTGCCAAAGTACTCATCAGTTGGCTTGTGCATAGCTACAGATAAGGTTGGGTGAGTGACCCTTATCTGTACTATAAATCAATTAAAGACGCTCCTGTTTTTGTTTGTTTGTTTGATTTGATTCTTTACGTCCCATCAACAATCATTCAGTTATAAAGGGACGGGTCTTCCTGGGTTGAACCAGTACTAAGCTAGGATTAATGTTCTTGCTCAAGGACACAACGCAGTGACGCCGGTGAGGCTCGAACCTGCGGCCCTTCGGTCTCGAGTCAAGCACTCTACCACTGAGCCACTGCGCTCCCACTCCTGTTTTTGGTCACCTGGACTTAAATTGTCTTAAGTTAAAATATGAAGTCAATCATGACATCCTATTGTTCATCCTTGCCCCTGGCTATCCACTTGGATATGTGTTGTTTTAACAATTTTTGACAGGCAAAGTTGTCAAACTATTGCCAGATACACAGGTAAATTTTCTCCCCATTTAAAGGTCAAAATAGAATTACCCTTGTCCTGCTGAACCCAGAATTAACCCTTGTCCTGTTGAACCCGTTTTTGAAAATACTAAACACTGATCAGCTGGTTTCTTTCAGAGGCCATCTTATCAGGATCTACACTGTTTTCCACACTAATTGAAAATACATGTACAGATTTAAGCTGAACAGGATAAAATTTGGGAGAAGTGTATCTGTGTAGTACATAAGATATTCAGCATGATAAGGGCTAAAGATACTATATATTGTTAAAATTATTTCAAATTTTCAGTCTAAGATTCATTTTTGGCTGTTTTAAAATATATTTAAATGTAATTCAAAGGTTTGATGCTGATACTGTAGCCTCATATTCAATATTTACATTTTCACTCATTTAGTTAAATTATACTATTTTAAGTCAACTTCCTAAAGATATCTGCTGCATTTTACAGCTAAAAATCATATTTGCCAGTATTTCGCGGCAAAAAAGTTATATTTGCCATTATTTGCTACCTGAGCCTTATTTGCCATGCTGGGAAATACCGGTAAATTCCACCGGTAAATACCGGGGTGGAATTTTCCACCCAACCTTGCGGTAATGTGCTTGCATATTTATTCACACCCATTGTCTGCCTTTCTTAAGTATTAAACGAGCGGATTTTATTGTACCTGAAGCAAATCTCATTCCCTTGTTGACATTCGAGTGGTACATTTTGCAAAGTTTCACTTTCATCATAGTGTTTTTCCACAAAATACTGGACTGGAAACCGATATTTTATTCATAAACTGGAGTTATATTGCGCGCTCACTAGTAAAAAAAAAATCAATACCAGACTGGCATTGGACCAAATGGTACGCAATGACATCGCATGTAATTGCATACCGATCGTTAGAATTGCTTTTCCGTATGCACACATTTCATTTAATTGCTTTTTTGAGGATTTTGATTGAGTATTTACACAAATACGCTACTTATCTAGGGTGCTGATGTTTAGTGAAACTATAACTTCCCCACGACCACTGATTATGAAGCTGACTGCACAAGCCGAAATAACATTTTTGCATGCTGGGTAATTTTTCAATCGTTTCTTGTCGTCTGCTGACTTTCAACATCAACATTTTCAAAATCTCTTTCAGGAACACTGTTATGCATAATAGTGTTCCTGAAAGAAATTTTGAAAATGCTAATGATATGCATCATGCAGCATTTCATCAGGCTGGGTCTGCACTAAGACAAAATTGATATTGAGAGAAGGAAAAATTACAATATTTTTGTGAAATGATAACCTCTGACCCCTCATTATATACAATGGACCATTCTGACTTTATTGCATGTAACATTATGTAAAAATCCATTGTTTGAAAAGGGTTAAGGTAGAAACTTGTGATTTGGTGTTGGTATACTGATTTGGGCTGAGGAGTGAGGAGTAGATAATCTGATGATAAACTTTTCGTTGCATTCCATGGAACTGAAGAGAGTGCACACCATAGGTCTAGATAAAGAAAATAAAACTGTGTGTTAACCCTTTACCCCATATGCTATTTTTAGAACATTGCATCATTTTCTATAAATAATTTGAATTTTCAAATATTTTCCAAAAAATAATTTTTACATTTCGATAGTTTTGAAAATATTCTGGAAAATGGAACATTTGCTTGAGGAGCAATTTCATAGTATTTAAGAAAATCTTACATTTCAAAGGCGTCTAAAGGCGCTTGTGTGGATTAAGGGTCAAATGTTGATATTTTGAAATTTCTAATCTATAAGTTTGGGTGCTAAAAAGAACTTTTGAGTACCCACTAGGGCCACTACATATGTTTGGGTTGAGCAGAAGCCGCCGTGGTGTAGGGGATAAACCTATGTCTTGTAAACCAGGGGTCGCAGGTTCGATTCCTGGCTTCTCCCAGTCTGTCGGATGAGACTTTAAGCCGTTGCCCCGTCTTCTGAGACGCTTTAAAACCAGAACCACTGCCGGTTGAGCCTTCGGGAGTTCCTGGGCATAGAACCACAAAAAGCATAAACCCACCCGGCCAGTTCTGGTACAGCCAAGGAAGACGGCCACAAAAATATGTTTGGGTTGAGCAGGAGAAGCCACCGTGGTGTAGGGGATAAACCTATGTCTTGTAAACCAGGGGTCGCAGGTTTGATTCCAGGCTTCTTTCAGTCTGTCGGATGAGACTTTAAGCTGTTGCCCCGTCTTGGGAGACGCTTTAAAATCAGAACAACTGGCGGTTGAGCCTTCGGGAGTTCCTGGACATAGAACCACAAAACCATAAATCCACCCGGCCAGTACTGGTACAGCCAAGGAACACAGCCACAAACAAAATGTTTGGGCTGAACAATAATAAAAATATTTTTTAATTACAGGTATGCACTACTATCTAGAGGCCTGACTCACCCTTATGTACAAGCACTATTTCTACATTTACATAGTTACAATTTCAGCTGCTTTTAAAAGCTACAGTAGAACCTGTCTTAAGCGGCCACTCTAAAATAGACAAAACAAAGGTCTTAATGGCAAATGGTAGCTTAATGAAGGTCGAAAGTATTGCAGAATGCTCCCCTTGGAGCATTCTGCAATACTTTTGACCTGCATGAAGCGATAATCGGTCTTGAAAACCAATTTTTGTCTTCTTTGAAATGGCAGCTTTAGACAGGTTATACTGTAGTCTCATCTTTAGTTATCCCCTATCATGCCAAGAACCAGCATGTGTCATATTTTGAAAACAATGCTGATCTATATCAGCTGGTTTCTGAGGAGCAGCAGATCAGGATTTACACCTTTTTCCACTCTGCTTGTAAATGCATGCTTTTGATTGGAATCCTTCTTGTAAATCTGAGGAGGAGTGTACAGTAGAACCTGTCTTAAGCGGCCACTCAAAAAGTAGACCAAAATTGGTTTTCGAGACCGAATTTTTCTTAATGAAGGTCAAAAGTATTGTAGAATGCTCCAATGGGAGCATTCTGCAATACTTTCCACCTTCATTCAGCCAGAGCTCTCACTAGGATTTTGAAAACAGGAGTCCCAGAGCTCTCTTTTAAAAGAAGTGGAAGTCCCACCATACAAAAGAATATAGCCTCCTTCAAAAAATAGGAGTCCCAGCCAAAAAATGGGAGTTCAGAACTGCAAATCAGCAGTTAGTGAGAGCTCTGTTCAGCTACAGTTTGTCATTAAGATCTTTGTTTTGTCTATTTTTGATTGGCCGCTCAAGACAGGTTTTACAATACTACAGAAAAACGTCCAGCATTGTAATGATTAAAAATGTTTAAATATTTCAGGTTTTACATAACCTACGTGAATGTTAAGCCGAGCGACTGTGGAATTGATGGCAACACATTTGGTTAAGACAGAAAGATGAAGTTCCCTGAAGTCTTGTGTCGTTTAGTTGCTGAATAATGTGCTTCAAGTGCTATATCTAGACTTAATGTTTCAGCTTAGCTATTCCTAGTCTGTTAAAGGTTTCAAATATGATTTCTTCCTATAAATGGCCTATACATCAATCATGTCTCAGAGCATATATTAAATTGCAGTTTGCTACAAACCTTGTATTTACCTTAGATATTTGGTCCTTGCTTGTTGGGAAAATTTTAACGATTTTTGTCATCTGCTGATGTTTTTTTCGAAATTAACTTTTTCCTGAAAAACTACTCCAAGAGTACAATCAGAATGTCAAGCAGTTTGGAACCACATCCATGGTCCAAACTGTTTGCAAAGGTCAATGTTGGGTCATATATGAGTCCACAAACTTTAAAGTCATCAGCAGATGACACAACATGTAGCATTAGCAGGTAAAGGGTTAAATGAAATTTGCGTGTCGTAAGTAATAGTCACTTTCACCAAACCTTTGCAGTGTGTTTTTTTCACTCCACACAAGGAAGGTTTACTATTCGCTGTTTCAATTAACAACTTTTTGTTCATAATTTCTGTATGTTTTAGGTCATATATAAGATTAGATTTATGGAGCCATACTGTTACTAGCGCTTTTCTGTAATTTGGCTGCCTGTGGTGATTTTTTTGTTGTAACTTTAAGCATACAGGTATATGCTATCACAAGTAAACTGTTCACCATAGGTCCAGATAAGGAAATATTTGCGTAAAATTTTAATTATTTGCTTACCCATTAATCTAAACATGTGTTTTGGGTGCTCAAAAGAACCATCTCATTGAGACGGTTCTTTTGAGTACCCACAACATATGTTTTGGATGAGAAATAAAGAGAATTATTTTCCAATACACACTCTTATCTGGAGGCCTGGTTCAGCCTTGTCCAACTGCACCATCAGCAATTTTATTTTGACGAGCTGAAACCAGATCAATATTATGGTTTAAGTTCACTCTTCTTAGCTAAGAAGTTTGCTATTATGTCTACTAATGTGCCATACAACAGTTGCAATGTGCCATTTTGTATTCTTAATAATGTTATGTTTTTAGAGATAAATGTGCTGATTAAAATGTCCAAAAACTGTGGGGAATTAGACAATGGCAATATCTTAAATAAGATTTAAAAAAAAAAAAACAAAAAAAAGCTTAAACAAAAAGTAAACGAAACGAAAGCTATAAGGATTATTTATGTGATAATGTTATTCCTGTAAAAAATTAAGGTGCCCCCGACCCTTCTTCCTCAGCACAATAAACATTGATTGGTGCATAAGGCTTTTTAGCATTAATACTGGTCTGCTGGCTTTGGGGAAAAATTGATGTAAAAAGGATACTGTAACTGTTTTAAAATTTCAAACACTAGTCTGCCAAAAAGGCATAGACAAAAAGTGCATATGTAGATCAGACTGCTTCTTCGAGAAGCAGTCTGATCAGGGTCTTCCCTGTTTGCTATTCTGACAAACAATTTGTGAATTACAGCCCTGATAATTAGCATTTTATTTGAGAACTGGAAGAGAAAAGTGTTTGAAATTTTAGAACATTTACCGTAGACATCAAATTTTTAGCTAAAAGTGCTTACGTTTATATAGAGGCGTTACAATTGGCTCCTGTACCAAATTATGTTATTTAAATAGATGATCTTACATGAGTGCTCATGTATTATTGAATTTATTAAACAAGTTGGGGATAAGAGATAAAATGTGAGGCTTTCTGAGCATTTTATTGCTTTTTCGCAACAAGTTTAATAAATAGAATAATACAGGAGCACAAATTCTAATCATCATATGAGATTTAAATTACTTTGAAATCAGATTTTTTGGTGTGAAAACACTAAGATTTTGTCATTATATACACAACGCTGGTTATGGACATCATTACATAGCGTTACTAAATGTGTAAACCAGTAGTGGTTTGATTTTAATACATGGTTTTATATCACTTCCAGACGTGATGTCGTGTGATAAATATTTTTTTAGACATAGGCATAGTCTTCTTTAATATATTGGATTATGTCCTCGTTACATAAAGTAGCCAAAAAAAGTTATGTTCATTGTTTGTGTTAGTAAAACAAACAAAAATATGTGAGAAGAATAATGCTGGAAAGCCTTTAAATAAGTATAAGTTGCATTTTATGTCATCTCTAGTTGATATTTGTTGTTCACTGTAACTTCAGTAAAGCAAACTTTAGTCTTAGTTAGGAGTAAGAATTTGCTTTGTAAAGATAATTCCATTGAACCTTTATAGTCTTCAGACTTGTACCTGCTTGACTGCCCTTTTCTTGCTTTGCGACTGATTTCATGTTTGCCATAATAAGTGCATATGTACTAAGAACATTCAGCATAGGGGTAATCCTTGGACACCATTAATCTTTTCTCGCCAGTCACAACTTTTATCCTCAGTTCTCTTGTCGGCTTAACGTTCTTAGGTAGCCTATATTACAAGCAAAATGGACCCAGATCAGACTGCTCCCAAGAGGGAGCTGTCTGATCAGGGTTCATAGTGTTTTCTTCCATGACAAAACCTAGTCTGAAATGCACTCTACTTAAAAAGCAGACAACATTTTCAGGACAAAAGAATTGGCAGGATAAGGGTTACCCTTGTCTTGCTGACTTCCAGTGACTTCTATATCTGGGTAGTGCCACTGATTCAGTAGTAGAGTGCTTGGCTTGAGGTGCAGAGATTACAGGTTCGAGCCTCACTTTAGGCATCATGTTCCCAAACTGAGCAAGACACTTTATCCTCATGGTTTAGTTGTGGTACCCAGGAAAAAGTCCTATTGTTGACTTGGGCATGAAATAATATCTTTAACAAAAGAACTACTATAATTGGGTTAAGCTGGACAAGGCACCATGCTCAATCTCAGAAATATGAGTGTAGTACAATGGATAATGGACGCTTGAGCAGATTATTTTTAATCCCCTTTTTACAGAATGAGGGCATTTTGACAAATTCCTTTTTGTTAGATATATGCAAGCTACATGAGTAAATTATATTCACATACCACTTCAGAAATCTTAGACACCAATTACATGTAATATCAAATTTTGAAAAAAGAAAAATCTGAATGTGCGCTTTTAGGGTTGGACTGCAAACTCTTTCAACTTAAGTTGTAGTCCTCCCTAACTTTAGCAAAGGTACATGTATATTGTAGTAGGTGGTGAGCAGGACACAGCAAGCGAAGCATGATTTTCTAAACAACCGTGAACAGTGGGAACTATGACATTGAAAACTATGAATAAATCCAGATAATCTGCTAATCTCTTCATTTTAAACAGTCACTTTTTTGTCACTCAACATCCATTATTTGCACCGAAAAGCTCAATCATCCAATGCCTAGTAGGTTTGCAAGTATTTTTTTGCAATTTACAGACCAGATGTAAGTTACAGTATTACTTAAATATACTATTCAGTATTGATAGAAGGCAAATCAATATTGACTGTAGGTCAACAATATTGGTCTTAGGTCAGTCATAAAAAGCTGAGGTCAAATCAGTGTAAAAAGTGACATATATCAAGTAGTTTATTAATAATAATGTCATTTAACAAGTGATTTCATATTGGCCAAGTTACAAGTTTGAGGTCAGCTGTATTGGCCCTAGGCCAAAGGCCTAGCTGTCCTCAAACCTGTAACTAGGCCAATACAAAATCACTTCAAGTCTTGATTAATAATCTATATGCTCAGTGTTCTTGTTATGGCAAATAAGGTGTTTTAGAAACTTTGAGCAATAATATTGCTTAGGCTATTGCTTGTAAGCAGTGTATGTATTGTGTTCATGTATGTTAAGTGTGTAAAACAATAAAGATTTAAAATCTCTTATTCTTTCTTTTTCTTCTGTCTAGAATATGGGCAATTCACTAAGGCAGTACATGATTTTGTTTAACCCTTACCCTGCTGAACACGTATTTATCCAGTTTTTGAAATCTCTGTGGTTTCATATCAGCTCGCTTCTGACAAAAATAGTTTGATCACAATCATAAACAACAGACAAACCTGTGGCACCACTAGGAAGAGGCGCACAGCAATTACAAGACACCAGGAAGACAAACTAAGCAAAGCAACCAGCTCTCTTTTCCCCATTAAGATGATTGCAAAACTAGAATGGACCCAAAGTAACACACAACAAAACATAGAACAATTACAGAATTCCATAATGGGAGAAACGATCAACAACGAAACAACAGAACCAACACCTTAGAATGGACAGCAGCCTAAGCCACTGGGTGGGGGGGGGGGGGGCTTTTTACCAAACCTTTGCCCTAGATTCTGCTGTTGAAGCAAAAAAATAAATTTAGCTCGCATGGACGCTTCCTAACTATTGCAATATATCATCATGGAGAAACAACACACTATGATGAAACCAGGAAACTTAAGGTCTCATAGATAAAGCTAAAGAAAACCAAGTTGAGCCACGTGGGCCCAGCTACAGACAAGCATCGATTAAAGCTTTACGTCAGAGCCGTCATTGAGTCTGAGGCCTGACCCGCCATTGTGAAATTAAAGAGGAAACCATATCTATACACCGTGATTGGGTTTAGAAGATCAAGATCCACAAGTTTTTCCATTCAGATAGTGAATCAATGCTAGTCGCTGAATCATTCAAGAAGGGTTGTTGTCAGTTACAAGCGAAAGTATGTGCACGAAGTACTGGTTAACTGCTTGCCCAGGAAAAAGTGTGGTTAGGTGAACTGACCGTCCCGCCATGACCATAGCTGTTGACTTGGGACGTAAAGCAACAAAACAAACAAAATCAATGCTAGTTAATGAAATTATGCAATTGAATTGGGTGCAACTCGTGCTTAAGTACAGCATATTAATTAATTTAAACCCCATTACACTTAACCAAGTTCGCAGTATGTCCTCACTGCGTCCTGAAAAAACTGGTTGGACGTAGTAAGAACTGCAAGGACCTACCATGGATGTACTTGGAACACAGAACAAACTGCTAAGTACGCTGTATCACACTGGTAAATGTATACACGTCGATTTGGTGGTATTTACGCGTATTGTCGGTACTTCATAGACCGGGAGTGGTAGATATTGGTATTAATACTAAATAGAAAAACATGCCATATGCCCAAAGGACTATAGAATTAGATCATTTTTAAGTATCCAGTATGTGCATGGCGATTTATGTAAGCATTTAGGAACAGATTCGAGTACCGAATGCAAACTCTTGTCTGTATCTTCAAATGAAACTTGAGATATGATGTGAATGGGCTCACCCATACAAAACAATTGCTAAACTTATTGTGCATAGTATATTTTCAAATGCATGCTGGTGCAATAAGCAAGTTGATGTATGGTTTTGCGTCTGTACGGGCGATAATCCACTAGTTAAGCTCGTGGATTATCTTCCCGTATAGATGCACAAACCATAAAACTAGAACGCACAGTCGATGGGGTGCCATCGCAAATCCCCACACTTAGGTCTTTGACGCCCAGCACGCCCAAGTCCCACCCCTGGGGCATGACCCAGGCAACAGAATGAAAATTTCGTTCAATATGTTTTCTATCTTTTATTTGTGAGAACACTCACAAGGTTTGGTATAAAATCTTTGAAATTTACTTTGTAACTGACATTTAATGATATTTGACCTCACCCCTACGTCACAAGTTTGACCCTTTGGTGAAAATTGTACTTGCATTCTGTTGTGCTCGTCATCCCCGTCAATTTGAATTGTCACACTCCC
Organism: Loripinus fragilis; assembly: GCA_964019695.1. NCBI lineage: Eukaryota > Metazoa > Mollusca > Bivalvia > Lucinida > Lucinidae > Loripinus > Loripinus fragilis. The sequence goes on from OZ026525.1 coordinate 44,134,050, forward strand.
ATGTTTGAATTTTTTTTGACCCACTGGGCGCCCCTAAGTCCCACCCTGGGGCATGACTCAGCCGATGGAATGAAAATCTCGTTTGATAATTTTTATTTGTGAGAACACACACAAAGTTTTGTATAAAAATCTTTGAAATTGACTTTAAGGATATTTGACCTTTGATCCCTTCCCAGGGCCGGGCCCCAGGGGGCGGGGCAAAAAATTGTGCCGTAGCACGCCACATTCATGTGAGTAACTCACATACCAAAATTGGTTGGATTAGGAGGAGATAACATAATGGACAGACGGACGGACGCGATTACAATATCCCCTTCGTTTTTTTAAAAAAAAAGTTTGGAGATAATAACGCCTGCTTGTATCATGGTCATACATGTCAATTATTGAACAGGCTGAAAATGGGGTTGGGGTGTGTTTCACGTCGCTGACGCGACTCGAAACCACACCCACAACGAATATCCCTAATACCAATTTCAGCCCGTTCGATACATAGAACATAAACGAAACTTGATGCACTTTGTTATGATATTTCAGCCGAGATGACAATGAAAGCTGAGTAGTCAAACTGGGTGACCCTTGGATGCCATACAGAGCCTCAGTGTAATAAGTAATAGTTATACCATGGCTTGTGCGTCGAGATAATCCGCGAGCTTTAGCGAGTGGATTATCTTACGTACAGGTGGACGAACATGGTATAAATATTTTATACACCTACATTAGAGTATACCTTGCACATCATTAGAGTTGGTCAGGGTGGTATGAAACGGGATACCAATAAAGACAAGCCAGCCTTTGCTAAGGTGCAGACTGATTATTAAGTTCAGCGTCATTGATACTCACACTAGACAGTATGATATCGCCCCTGTTTTGCTCCTTCCAAATGTTCTAGACTTTTGCTAGACTGTGTAGCTGAGCTGACTAGTTTGACCTTAGCCTTGGCTGCAATCACCGGAGACAGGTTTTCTGTTGACCAATCACGGTTTATAGCTATGGTTTCCTCCTTAATTGCACGACGGTGGGTCAGGCCTCAGGCTCTATGACGGCTCTGACGTAAAGCTTTAATCGGTTGGTTGGTGCCTGATGTTTATCTGTACCGTGGCTCAACTTGAGGTTTTCTTTAGCTCTGACTATCTGTGAGTCGTGAGCCTTTTCTTTGTTTCATCATAGTGTGTCAATTTGATTAGCGTGTTTTTCCATGATGATATATTGCAATAGTTAGAAGGCTTCCATGCGGTGCCATGGGTTTGGCTGCAGTTTGTGATTGTGGTATTTCCAGATCATACTCACTTTTTCTGTTGACCAGGCCTATAGTACATGTGTTGATATGTCATTTTTCTTGTGGATGTCATATGTTTTTATCAGCCATGCGATAATGATTAAACATGCAGCTTCATCTTGACTTCCTTAATTATGTCATGGTCTCACATTCTGGATTAGCCACCATTCAGTGAGAACAAATTATTTCATTTTCATGGGATGAGATAAAATCAGCATACCTTTTTGCATATGGACCCCTTTCCACAAATCCTGGATCCGCCCCTACATAGGCACCAAACATTCATGTGCTGACCCACTTTACTCCTCTACTCGTTCGTTTTTTTATTCTGTAATGTTTTTTTAAACAAAATGATTTACCTCCACGAGGGGACACGAGGAAACCTGATTTTGTTGCAAGCACAAGAAAGGCACAGTCTGTTCAGCATCTATGTCGTTCACTCGCATTCGAAATGTCAATATTCTAGCAAGCAGCCTCGATTGATTCCTTACCTGGTTGCAAATCCTGAAGACATTTTCTCGTTAAGTTAAGGGGATATATCTTTCAAAAGCTCTTACTTGCATGATAAATTTACTGTATAAACAAGAATTGCATTTTTGTCAAGGAGACGGATACTTTTAGCCAAATTGTTGTATGAACAACTTATACATCTCACATTGATCACTTTACGCCCCAACATACAGCTTTTGAGCAATCGGCAGCAAGCTTTTCAGTCTTTTTAGAGTTACTACCTGGTTTGATACCGTTAACAATGCTGTGACACGCTGGATGAACTTTAGAGAAAACCATTTGCATGAACATGACCTACAATTATTCAACTACAATATTTAGAAGTTTTGAACCAAATATTTTGTTTTTCTGGTATTATTTACAATTTTTCAATTTGACCTTGAAAAATTCATAAGCAAAAATTGATAATTTATATTTTTCTACCAGAAATTTGTACATTTTGGTACCATAAAACAAAAGAACACCAAAGCAAACAATTATTTAATTTTTATTTATTTGTTTAGATAAATTTCATCAGTTGAAAAAGATGCTTCCTTTAGTTTGCTAGCTCTAATACCCTTGTTGTTGCATTGTGTCAAGTAGCCTAGGGGTCAAAGTCATTTTTCGCAAAAAAGTGTCTACAGAATATTCCCTCTTTTGACGCAAAACACATGATTAAGCTGTAAGTTTTCAAAACTTTAAATGCAATTCCTTTGAATGTCACATGAAATTAGTGATAGCCTTAAACATCACATTTGCAAAATGATGAGTAACGATTGTGTCCCCAATCATTCTTGCACTGGTTTCGCATACTCCGAATAATTTTGGTGAGTTGGTACCTAGGAATCAGCCTAGATTCCTCCTGTAACGCCGCATTGAAGAGCCTGGAGGTTTCTTGGTGCCAGTATCATGCGTCAAAAAACCCTCTGTCAAAATAATGTGTTCACATGTTCACTTGTAGACATGTCTGATGAGCGCATTGGCCAGTCAATGTGCACAACATTGTTCTGATAAAAGACATTTTGCTGATTCTGGCTAGATATGTTCTAACGTTGTCATCCTATGACTGGTAGTTGCAATGATTCCGGCACAGGAAATGCAGGACAACAGGCCTCACCACCTCATCCATGTACGATGGGCGGCTGATTAAGTTTCCCATTTTAACCACCAGATCTGTCGCCCTCGGTTTTTAACATCTTCCGAGGGCCATGGCGAACGTTAATGCATGAAAAAAGCATAATATTGAAATTTTGCGAAAAATGGCTTGAAGATCAGTGGACTTTGACATTGATTTTGTAAGCCGCTATAGATGCTACAAACCCAAATAAAGCACCCATCTTGTAATACTGTGAAATTCAAATGTCTTTAAATGTTTTAGATGTTTAAACACAATTTCCTTAACTTTTTTACGGCGGCCAAAAGGCCGCCGTTCTAATATCGCTTTAGCTCTAAATTATTCACCAATCAGAAGCATTTTTAAATTGTAATATTCATCACACTGACTGGAAAAAGATGCTCTCATTGGTTGATACTCAGAATGTCCTTACAATCTTATTAAACATGAAACTAAACTTGAAAACATACATGTAAATGGCAGAGAACCAGTCTGTGCAATTGGTCTAAAAATGCAAATGTATTAACGACCTCGTCTCGAATATAGGTCAACCCCCGATGTACAGTATTTGTAAATTGCTGTCACTATCATTGTTTACATGCCTTGCACACAGTAAAGAAGTGCATTATAAAACAACCCACTAAATTCGAAAGGACTTTACAGTAATATTACGTTATTAAATAAAATATTTGTAACTTTTCCAATTCCCATATCTGGACATGGTTATAGTCTGTTTCATATATTTCGACAATAGTCTTTTTTGGCCGTTATACGGTTATATTCCCAATGCCAAAACGTTTCTTTTCTCCTATGTTCGGATGAAAAATCCCCTTTTCAAGTCGGAAAATATCAAAGAAAAAATCAACGTTTTTTTTCGAGTAAATTGTGTTAAAATTGTTTGTTTATCGGACATTTTCAACCGACCGACTATCGGCATATCAGTCGTGCTACTACCATGTAAATCCTCTCGTTGCACTATAAGGGCCCAAGGGTGTTGCGCACTCGTCTAAACCAGCGAATTTGGTTGCGTTTGTCGTCAGTATTTGAGAGCCGCCGAATATCTTTTTTAAAGATATTTCTTGTTTGTTAATGCTTCATCAGATTAATCTATTTTATAAGCATAGCGTCCTTTTTGTGGGACATAGGCAAACAGTGCATACCCAGTTCAGACGCCACAGAACGCGGCGTCTGATCAGGGTCTCCACTATTTGCTTACAGAATCTACTTTTGAAATGTGAATAAAAATGAAAAAATACCACCCAATGACCCCAATCAGACTTGCACTGGTTTCGCATACTCCGAATGATTTTGGTGAGTTGGCCAGTGTAGGACCGGAAGTGTACGGTATTTGTGCTTGTACATTCTTTTGAGATTGTACATCGACGGATAAGTTATTTGTGCAATGAAGCGAGGGGTAGGTTGACAAGAAGTTTCTCTTTTTTCAAACGCCTTTCATTCTAAGTGGAATTCTGGTGGATGGAAATTAGGTTACACAGGCTGAGCTATCGATTCCCACTATTCGATTTTTTTCATTAAATCCGAAAGTTTCACAAAACAACGAAAATCACGCTATCACCTGGTTTCGTCCGAGTTTCAGTGTCTTTGCAAGCTCGATATCTTCAACCAGACATTTATTTATTTCAGTTTTTCACTATTTTTCACATTTTTAGTAATCTGTAAACTTAGTTTATAGGCTTGTTTATCGATGCATACAATAAAACTGTCATGGGAGGGGTTTTTGTTTGCACTGTTTAATTCCATTTTTGTACGGTTATTTGAACGGCAATTGAACCGGTATTTGGAAATTGCCATAAAAATTTGTACAGTCATCTGCAGCCCTATACCTCTGTAAGAAAGCGTATTTGTGATAAAAAAAAAACTCTTTAGTAGCTGATCATAAAATATATGCCAGAGAATATCTTGAATAATGATTCAAGTTATGTGAAGTCCTAAAATGAATCTTGAACGTAAGTTTAATACAACACTCTGATTCCAAATCTTGGATACCTCTCCAAACTTCAATATTTGGGTGCATCCATGTTTAGCTCCCCTGAGCTATACTTAGGGGGAGCTATTACTATGGTCAGTGTCCGGCGTTCGGTGTCCGTTAACCTTTCCTTTAAATGACTTCTTCTCTGAAACTACTGGCCCCGGGGTGATTTGGCTCAAATTTGGTCACAAGCATTATTGGGTGAAGGGCTTACAGATTTTTACAAATGGTGAGGCCCCGCCCCCTTAAGGAGCCAGGAGGGGCCCCAAAAGGGGTATTTTTTGGACAAATTTAAAAAAAATCTTCTTCTCAAGAACCGGCTATCCAGGAGCCTTAATATTTGGCATGTAGCATCTATAGGAGGAGGACTTTCAAGTTTGTTCAAATGAAAGTGTTGCAAATTGTAAAGGTCATGCAAGGGGACTTCAAGGCTTCATATTCCCGAATTGTAAACCAGTATTTTTCAAATTTAAAAAAAAATCTTCTTCTAAAGAATTAGTAGTCCAATAGTATAAATAATTTGGTGTAAAGCATATTTAGGTGAAGGACTTTCAAGTTTGTACAAATAAAGGAACATGTATGACCAGAGTTATGGCCCCTTTTCCGGCAAAATATGCTGTTTTTGAGTTTGTTAACACCCTACAAGCCACATTTTTTAGCAATCTTTATTAAATTTGAACAAAACGTGTATGGCCATAAGTGGTCGTAGAGAGGTCGCAAGTGTAAAAAACAAAGCGCAAGGCAGTTGCACTTGCAGCAAGTGACTGCACTGCAATTACTTTTAATCGTAGAGAGGTTGTAGCGTGATCGCAGAGTGATCGCCGATCGGTTGCAGTCAACCACAAGCAGTCTACGGTCATCTTTTGCCTCTGCTTGTCGTACACCGATCGGCGACCGATCGCCGACCACTCTACAACCTATCTACGATCGGTCACTGATCACATGATACAGAATAAATATTGATGTATCCACATGCGGTAATCATTTTCGCCTTGGAATCGAAAGTAAAAATACCTATTATTAATTAAAATACTATGCCCACTTCTACATGTTGGCCAGTCAAAGAAATTAAAATAGTTAACTGTTATATGTGCAAAATCTTAATGTCAAAAGGGCCGTTTTATGAGAAAAGGTCCCTTATCACATTTCTAATTAGTGTTGATCTTAGTCATTCTGTGGGGTGGTACGTTTTACCCAAATCTACCCAAATCCACAAATCTACCCAAATCCACACGTTTTACCCAAATCCACTTACCCAAATCCAATTTATATTATCTCATATGTAGAAAAATAAATAGAAAAAGAGATTGGATAATAATTTTGTACCAAAAAATGTATATTAGATACTTACCTGCTCAATTAATGTCGTTTTGCGGGCAATGGCTGCACATCGCATATCTTTTTATCCGTTTTTTTCCTTCATTTATGTCTTGAATGTTTTGATTAATAATCCTGTTTAAGATATATTCTTTATTTAATGTACTAATTTAAAACTGGTATGACTTAATTATAATTAATTTCATTTAGAGAAATTCATATATATTGAATAACTACATCTTTACAGGTATGATTAACAGGTGTGATAAACGTGTAACACCTTAACCCTTATTCTGCAATATTTATTAGTGTTTTCGAGTATATATCTATTAGTGTTGCATAAATCAGAAAAAAAAAACGGATCCAATCTCTTTGCATTCTTCTATTAATCAGATAATATAAAGTGGATTTGGGTAAGTGGATTTGGGTAAAACGTGTGGATTTGGGTAGATTTGGGTAGTGGATTTGGGTAAAACGTGTGGATTTGGGTGGATTTGGGTAGATTTGGGTAAAACGTACCGCCGATTCTGTGTTTCCAAATGATCATTTTAAGCACTTACATGTCCGTGTTTGCTAATTTGTTAAAGAGGCATTAGAGATGCTTCTAGTGAACAAGGTCTCTAGCCCCTGATCAGACTGCGCGGATACGTAGATTGATCTGGGGCTACACTGGTCGCAAATACGATAAAGGACCTTTTTTCTCATGAAACAGCTCAAATAGAATAGATTATGATCAGACGACTTCTAAAGAAGGCGCTGTTGCATACTCAAAAGTCCCTTAAACTCAATCCTTTTAGCACATATTATAATGAACGAGCTCATCAGAGATAATTTCCAAACGGTAGAGGCATCAATGAGAATGCTTGATTTTGTATATTCGTCATCTTAAAGGCAAATAATAAAGATCCTGATCAGGCGGCCCCTTTAGAAGCCGACTGATCTGAATCTATTCTGCTTGCAACTGCAACAAAAGTCACGATCGCCTACCGTTCGGCAACCACTCTACAACTAAACTGTTTGCAGAGAGATCGTAGAGCGGTTGCATGTGTTTTTCGGTCGCAAGTCAGTCGCCGATCGGTCGCAACACAGGTGTGACCAAAGCTTAAGTGAAGTTTTAACAAAATAAAACGAAAAAGTAAGCCACCAAAGGGGGCGTCGTTTTGGGTTTTATTTTGTTAAAACTTCACTTAACGACACTGACTGACTTAGTTTTTTAACCGACCTTTCATCGTTCTTAATAACTTTGGCGGGACAACAGAAAGTGGGACATGTCAATGAAAATATTCGTTGCGTCATAGACACGTAGTTATGCAAATTTAAATCTGTCCATTTTGTGACATTTGTGATTGTTTCAAAGGTAAATTATGAGTTCTGTCGTTGCTACGTCTGGCTAATGCATTGAAAGAAGTCAAGTAATTTCACTTACATACATGTACATATGTAGTCAGGCAATAGCAGCTGTTCAATGATATACGGACTTAACAGTGTTTGCATATTGCTATAGACACAAAAGGGTTACTACATATATTCTATTGAATTTGTTGTTTTGTCGATTGTCACCTGCTGAAGTACATATACGCTGATTTTTGTTTTATTTTCGGGCAGATGTCATGTCGAGGATGTTTTATATAGTGAATTGACTGGATGTAACAAAAAAGAGCTCTAGATAAAAGGAATGTTTAGCTTGCTAAATCCTTTATTTCTCATCTAAACCCTTAGTTGAAGTATCCATTACAATCGTCTAAATGAGACGATTCTAATGAGCACCGACAACATGGATTTGTATGAGAACTACGGGATATAGCGTTGCGAAAAGTAAAATTTTATTTATTAGATTTTCTTATTTGTTCGGATCTGTTTTAACCGTTCTGCTTAAAATCAGATATCTTAAGTTATTTTATGGTATTTTTGTTTATTATAGCCTTCTGAAATTTCGTTTAAATACGATTTTCTGTCAGTTTTTAAAAGCTGGTGTATTTTTTCTTGTGCGGTTGCCTCCACTGGCCGTCCTGGACTGTGCTTGTTTTCAAAACCAACATATCCCCTTTTTAAATTCGTCAGTCCATCGGTAAACTGTAGTTTTCGGAAGAGCATCTTTACCACAAACACTTTTCAGGGTATTCAGTATTTTAACTCTTTTAGTATCTCTGTAGTACTCGATTTTTATATACGCTCGTTGTTCAACGGCAGTGAACGTGGCCATTGTGCTTCGAATACCAGTGCGCGACGTGACGTCACGATTGATGACGTCATCATACGCACACCTGACGTTATGTGCGAATGGCTAACAAGACGTACCAGGTATATACCGAATTTCATCTGTCTAGCATGTAAACTGATTGCGCTATAGAAAAAGTCCAATTCCTAATTGGATGACCCTCGTATGATCTAAACATCTGGCAATACAATTAAGAGGATTTGTCCCCGGATGACTTGCATCATACTCAGATCTAATTCCAAACGCCTATGTACGTATCGACTGGCCAGATAAAACTTTCAGTCAATTGAATCGCGTTATTATTGCCGGACTCTGTGTTTTATAAACTATAATTTCAGCCTAGATTTCTTTTGGCTGAGGGTTTTCGCCATTTTCAGACCGAAATGCAGGCTCCAATGCAATGGGAGTCGTAGTATTAGGAAAGGGGATAATTTTTCCAAGGGGATCAACTATTTCATTACACTGGCACTTGAAATTTAGCAGTTTAACTTGCTGCCATTACGATATACCATGATATTATAACTTTAACGTCTGTACTTTGAAAGCGACAACCCTTTATCTATTTAATTATGACTAACAAAAGAAATAAAATGCGTTTTCTGAAAATTAGCTTACCCAAATTACTGTACAAACTAATGACAGATACCTGTACAAACGCAAAGTTGACTTTTGCAAATACCCCGTACAAAAATTAGCATTGAAACCGATGACCTACTTAGCATTTTTACCTCATTGTGAGAATAAACTCACATACACTTGATAGTGCCGTTCATTTTTATTGCTGTTTTTTGTTCTTGACATATAAAGTTTCAAAAGGATACTCGATAACATCTCAAAAACGGCGTCTATTTTATGTCAGATGTTTTCACAATTCTTATGTTGACATGATTAAAGTCTTTTCGTTGCGAAACCGTGACTTTGAATAACATGTACATGCACCTGAAATGTCCCCGAGTCATTACGCAAACAATGCCGATACTTTATTTCACAGAAAAATAATCAAAACTGACAAAAACTACAAATCTGCTTACCGTTTCCAAGCGACCGCCTTGCACAAATAACTTATCCGTCGATGTACAATCTCAAAAGAATGTACAAGCACAAATACCGTACACTTCCGGTCCTACACTGTGGTACCTAGGAATCAGCCTAGATTCCTCCTGTAACGCCGCATTGAAGAGCCTGGAGGTTTCTTGGTGCCAGTATCATGCGTCAAAAAACCCTCTGTCTAAAATAATGTGTTCACTTGTAGACATGTCTGATGAGCGCATTGGCCAGTCAATGTGCACAACATTGTTCTGATAAAAGACATTTTGCTGATTCTGGCTAGATATGTTCTAACGTTGTCATCCTATGACTGGTAGTTGCAATGATTCCGGCACAGGAAATGCAGGACAACAGGCCTCACCACCTCATCCATGTACGATGGGCGGCTGATTAAGTTTCCCATTTTAACCACCAGATCTGTCGCCCTCGGTTTTTAACATCTCTCGAGGGCCATGACGAACGTTAATGCATGAAAAAACCATAATATTGAAATTTTGCGAAAAATGGCTTGAAGATCAGTGGACTTTGACATTGATTTTGTAAGCCGCTATAGATACTACAAACCCAAATAAAGCACCCATCTTGTAATACTGTGAAAGGATCATTGACGGTTTGGGCCTTATACGCCTATTTTTCTGATTCCCAGAACGCTGCCTTTGAGCTTCTGGTGTGGTGCATATAGTATCAGTGCAATAGGTGAATCTTATGGCAAGAGCCAGCTAGCAAAATATTTTCAAAATTCCTAAGCACTCGAGAATTATGGCGGGTAGAAAAGGGAGGGGGTCTGAAATTTCATGACAATAAAAAGTGCTTTAAAAAGTGATTTCTGCACGTTTTCTAGATTTATTTGGTAGGCATAGTGATATCTATTGAACATATCATATGCAGAGTATTAATGAATCACGATTATTGATGAAATTGTTTTAAAAACAACATATGTTTTGTAATAAAACGATTGTGGGGAGATAATTTTGAAGTTACCTGTACATTTTGACTATACATACCGTAAATACTACAAAACTGAAAGCTCAACAAAAGAAATCAATACTATTGAAGGAATGAAAGTGTCCAATTTAGCATTGGAAAGTAAAAAGGATTCTAACTAGATCCCTTGAAAATTACTTTTGCTTTGTTTGAAGAGCATAGCATGTCAAATGTATTTAAAGTGCCCTAATAATTATGGTATACATATACATGTTGAAAGCTACCTATATGAGACAATATATTGAACACTAAAGTATTTACCTGTTATAACTCTTTGCATGCCAGCGGGTAATTTTGTCGTCTGCCAATAGCCTTTTGCAAACAGTTTGAACCCAGATGAAGACCAACAGAATGTCGGTCTTGATCTGGATCCAAACTGTTAGACACTGCTGGGTGGTTTATTTGTAAAAAACTTGTTTTTGAAGGAAGTCAGCAGACGAAAATAAAAACACGATCAATTCCCTAGCATGCAAATACTGTAGATAAGTACAGGACATTTGCAAAAGAATGTGTCATTACAGAACAGTGAGATTTTTTCTTATGAAAACATGCATAAACCTTGCTAAATCTACTTTTAATCTTTATGTTCTTTATATTAAACTAGCACAGAATACAAAGCAATTTAGGAGGTTGGTTCTAGAGAGTTTCATCACTGTCATTAATTTTATTATTCGGTAGAAAAGGCATATTATGGGCTTAGGCCCTGGGTTTTTGGGCTGCTGAACATCTTCCCCCCCCCCCTTGTACCAGCAAGCCACTTCCAGACAATGTGTAAAATACGGTAACACATATACAGGCCAAAGCTTTAGCTGGCACACGGGGGGGGGAATGATATTTTAAAAAATGTTTTCTGATTTCTATATATTTTAATGTAAAACTGATCGTTCTACCCCAAATTTTACATCTTTGAAGCATTTAATATCGAAAATGGATTTCACTGCCATAAAGTACTCAGGCCAGGGTAGCTTCAAGGTGAAGAAAGGGACGATTGACAACTTTTATTTTTGCTGAAAACCATAGGCATTTACCCATAGCAAGTGTCAATGATCCTTCAAATGTCTTTAAATGTTTTAGATGTTTAAAAACAATTTCCTTAACTTTTTTTGTTAATGCTTCATCAGATTAATCTATTTTATAAGCATAGCGTCCTTTTGTGGGACATAGGCAAACAGTGCACACCTAGATCAGACGCCACAGAACGCGGCGTCTGATCAGGGTCTCCACTATTTGCTTACAGAATGTACTTTTGAAATGTGAATAAAAATGAAAAATACCACCCAATGACCCTGAAAACGGAAATGGACTGATCCAAGTGATAAGAGTGGGACATTCCATTCGGATTTATGCGATTATTTTAAAACGCTCACATCACACTTCGGTACCAACCTTGGAGTGATCAGATTACCAGGATTTTCTGCTTGATTAGTTATTGATGGAGTTATGGCTCTTGATATGTTGAAAAATGCACCAATGTGATTATTGAACAAGGGTCGTGTCATTCTTCACATTTCGATTAAATAGTTTAGCATTAAACACCCATATATATAAACTTTGGTTGTCCCTCACGACATTACAGGCCGTGTTGTCTCGCAATCGATGATAAAAATCCACACACGTGACTTGTTTTACACTTCTGAATGATCAATATCATGTGATTTTGTATTTACCTACATAGCCCAATATGGCGTCGAAAGTTAAAACTAGTTTTTTAGGTGTACTTTTTGAGTATGATACGCCAAGAATAGTTCATATACGCAGCAAAAAAGTGGGGGCGATAAACAGATTATTACAACTTTGTATAATTGGTTATGTAATAGGGTAAGTGTTTTTTCTCTTATCGTTTTCAGTCATTCACAGGCCCAGATAAGTATTTATCAGTTTATACTGCTTTAGGCGTATGACTGTGATTTAATACATGTATTTTCTCATTCCTATGTTTTGTTGACAAATAAGATCCGATCTACTTCAGTTGAAATGTCTGAAGATATCCGGTCTAATAAAACGAAAGTAGGTTTGTTGTTTTGGTGTACGTCACAGATCAGCTGATAGCAATTTTATACAAAAGGGATTCAGAAGGATTGTGAACTCGCAGGCCTTCAGATTTATGGTGGGCTCGGGTCATTGTCTCATGATATGGCCCAGCACTTTCCAAGGCAGTGGGCCCAGTGGACCCATCCTTTTTAGTTGTGAAAAAATCTCGCTTTGATAAAAAATATTCATCTTACAGCAAGTCTACGAACTCTACAAAACAGAAAGTACGTACATGTAGGTAGTAAATACAGTAAACTGACGTGCAACTCAAAAAAGACAAAACAATGAAGGTCAAAAGTATTGCAGAATTTTTGACCTGCATTAATCGATAATTGGTCTTCTTTTTGAGTGACCGCTTAAGACAGGTTTTAGTCATTATACATATATGCATACAAGTATCTATGTCAGTGTGTACGTAGGTAAAGTATACAACCCAAATGGCAACTGTGGTTAGTTTGATATGCTTTGGTCCATCATTTCAGAAAATGACCCACAATTTTTGCTCCAGGGTCACTTCGGCCCACCAATCTTGGAAAAATCTGAAGCCCTGGAACTGTACATATCCCTTTTTTTGTTCCCGCCTAATGGTGTGATGGGGGGTGGGGGGGCTAACACATTGAAGAGGCCCTCCGAAGGGGGTCCCATTGTTCCCCTGAAATAAATTGGCTTGTTCCCCTGTTCCCCCCCCCCCCCCCCAAAAAAAAATTTGTTTTCTTATGTTCCCTGTTTCCACATATTGTCTTTGTTCCCATGTTCCCCGTTTCCCTGAAATAAATGCCCATTCCCCCTGTTCCCCAAAGCCCCTGGGAGGGCCTCCTTGAAACTACAATGTACCCTGAAGATGCTTTTAAAAGTCCTTTTAGAATAGTCCATTTATATTGTCATCGTATGATGCTGACTTGTTTATTGTAGGCCTATCTAGTCTTAATGAAAACCCGTTTTTGTTACATGCGTACAACAAATGTGCAGACACGCAGACTGATCGGCGCCTTTATTAGTCGCATATGTAAAACTATTATATATTTATTCAAGTTGCTTCATGCGAAATTTCATCGTTCTGGCTAGTTTTTGTAACTAAACAAGCTGGTTTGAGTCTTACTACACACAGCCGGACACTCCGAAGACATAACAAGTTTTCAGCGACAATGCCCAAATTATTAAGCTTAAGCTACCGTGCAACCCCAAGACAAATTTTCATGGGTGCCAAATTGTTCACTAGGACCCCCTGGATGCAAAACAAGACCGTCCTCAAAAATTAACCTGTTTTGGTCTATGTGTAAATGCATGGTTTCTATGGCAACCAATAGCGGATTCGAGGATGGGGTGTACCTTCAAAATAACTTATATCTCAGCTGTTACTTATTTATCCTAGACTACTGAACTTAGTACCAATTTAAAGCTGAGACATTTTGTCGCATCATCAACACTCATGATTTGTATTTGCGAACAGCGAAGGCGAATATGCGCATTAGCCTTCGTTGCTTGATAAGTGATACACTTAACTAAGTACCAAAATCGCATGTGCTGGCTCAAAAAATTAAAGCTCATATCATTGTATGTCCAGTCCACGTTTATTTTGTTTGTTTGTTATTTTGATTCTTTACGTTCCAGTCAACAATTTTTCAGCTATGTCGGGACGGGTCTTCCTGGCTTAAACGAGTGCTAAGCAAGGATCAATGTGTCTTGCTCAAGGACACAACGCAGTGACGCGGTGAGGCTTGAATCCGCAGCCCTTCGGGTATAATTTATGTGATGAACATCCTTATATGCCAGTATGCTTAAAGTTTTTTTATGACTTCATTTTCATGTTTTGAATAAGGGGTTCATAATTAGCACACTGCTTGATTATGTTGTGTATATATGACATCCACGGTTTCAGATCACCGATATGACCTTGGAGTCAAAGGTCAAGGTAAATATACCAAGAGGAGCGCAGTGGCTCAGTAGTGGAGTGCTAGACTTGTGATCGAGGGGTCGTTGGTTCTGACTCACTGGGGGCACTGTGTCATGTTCTTGAGCAAGACACTTTATAAGTTCAAATCAGTTCAATTGGGAAACAGATTTACAAAAGTCAATAGACTTTCTTCTGAATCCCTTTTTTGTATTTCGAAATGATATGTATGTGAACTTATTGTATTATATGTACACATGTTGTTATACAAAAATGAAATAAAAGTTTAAACTAAATCATGAAATGTCCCTACATGACTGAAATAATGTTGACTTGGACGTAAAACATCAACACAAACAAACAAATATACACAGTTTGCCTTAAAAATCACAAATACAATTGATGCTTTTTTGATTTAATATAAAGTGAAGGCAGGAAGATAACAAATTGCAATAAAGGTCAAGTACATGTATGATGTGCAGTAAAACCTGTGTAAAACGGCCACTCTTAAAAAGACCAAAAATTGGTTTTCAAAAAAAATATCGCTTAATGTAGGTCAAAAGTATTGCAGAATGCTCCAAGGGGAGCATTCTGCAATACTTTCGACGTTCATTAAGCTATCATTTGTCATTAGATATTTGTTTTTTTGAGTGGCTGTTTTACACAGATTTTACTGTATCCCTATTGTTGTTTCATAATGAACTAGCCAAACAATAACTCCCCTGTGAGTTAGGATGGCATTTTCACCAGCGCAATGATTACCATTGCTTATTATTCTAATCCTGTCTGCTGGTCAACATTATTACTATATATGCATTGGCGACGTTTCTAGGTGAACACTGTACAAGAGACATTCTTCTTTCCATTCTAATATAAATCAATGGCCGCTGGCACCAGTCAAGTGCGTTCCGATGTTTTATGTTGCCAAAAACCTGTAGGAAAGTCCAAGGTGGGGGGGGGGGGGGTAATTGATTAAGCTATTAACGCCCAATATTTGTATAAGGAGTAGTTATCCACGAGGGATCGATACAATGTTAAAATGATGCCACTGCTTTTAAAATGCATCCTATTGAGTAAAATGGTTGTCTTAATTCTTAAGACAGAAAATGTCACAAATTTCATGTGTCACGGGAGGATTTCTACTGTGCCGGGAACCATAGTTTACTGGGCCGGTACACCCGCTCTCGAGGGGTTCGAGGGTCAATAGATTACAACCAGAGATTCTTGATCGTGGACATATTTTATTTCGACCTCTCGGCAAACACACCTGCAGATACAATATAATATCCTAACTAATAGGAAATCCTTATGCAAGGTAAAATACTGCTGTGGCGAGGAACGCGAGTTCCTCACCCCTTCACAACAAACAGAAGAATGAAGGAAAGGGCGCCTTAGGTGAGTTTGTGCATGCGCATGCATATAAGCGTGAATCTTGTGAAACGCGCAAATCAAACAGTGAGCAGTATTTACTGAATATGCGCTACTTATAAGATGACTTATATGAGAAAATGATCGAAATTGTAATGATTAAAGGCCTATAGGAGAAAGTATGGGAGTAGGATATGGGATCAAGACCTCAGAACAATTTGTGCAGAGTCCACATTAAATGACCCTGCGACATTCTCCCCTGCTTAGGAAAATGTCGTCCCGACTTTTAATAAATTTTACTAAACCAACTATGTACAAAATACCTACTATTTTCATTTATTGAAGAAATATGTATCAGATCCAATACATTTCTGTTATTTAATCTTATGTAAGCCTCAACACTCTACTAACCTATTATAAAACAAATATGCAGTGCTCACACGTGGAAAATGACAACATAAGCTTTTTTTTAAAAAATACATATGGTTATAAGAACCTTGAGGCTGAACTCTAGAGCTTTTTGACATCTAGCAACTTATACCAACTCATTTTTCGTGCATATCTTACAACTACTCAGCAAGACAGACAAGAATAGAGCCGTATTTAACTTTGGTGGCACAACCAACTAAGCAGAATACAGACAACCATCTGATTTAGACATGCAATACCTTGCCAGGTGCAGTCTACATCAATACTCATAAAAGTGATAGATAGATAGTTATCTACAAATTGTGCCAAAGCCTTCAACTGCAATAATATCATGTTGAACATAAATTCAACCTGATTCTATTAATGAAGCAGAATTACATGAATGAACAAATAAAACCTTGTGGTACATTCTGTGCTGCCAATGAGTCCATGGGCCACACATCCTAAGAGCTGCAAGTAATGCACAAAGATAGCATGTCCCAACCCAGGACATACTACAGTGATTGAACAACAACATAGGCTAATTCAGAACACCATAGATGACAACACCAATGAACCATAAAAAAAAGGCACAATATTTCATTCATATAAACGCAAAAATAGAAAAATACTAACACCAAAGTAAATAAATTCCAAGAGACTCAGCATAGTCATTTGGAACACTTATGAGGGATGGCCCAAAGGTCTATATACAACTCTTGACTTTCAATATTGTCATAAACATAGACTAATAATTATCAAATGTAGTTGCATTTATATATCAGTGCACAAGGCCTTGACATGTCCACCTTAGCTCAATTACCACAAGTGGACAGTTTTGTATCTAAGCCCCGTCTCACTGACATATCATGCAAAATCTGACAATTCATCCAATTTCAACCAGTGCATAGGGCCCTGATACTTCCACCTTAGCTCAATTACCACAAGTGGACAGTTTTGTACCTAAGCCCCTACCCACTGATGAATTGTACGCTGCCAAATAATATATACTCCCCTTCCCCTCTTTGAAAAATGACGTCTCGTCATACGTACATTTAGCTGAGGGATTAGGAAAAAAATTTAAAAACAATGAATTAAACACCAAATAAGAACCAACAACATGACATACCCGATGACACAACCATCCTAACAGCACTATTGAACACATAATGCATCCATGGCTTGCATATCTGTACCCCAGTGCTCATCAAAACAAAAATAAGATTATGGCAGTCTGACAGTTACAAAGAGCTATTGGTCAGACCACCACAAATGAATGTACTAGACAACACAACGGCTTATCCAACACATTCAAGACAATGTTTAGTAAAAAAGGTGTGTCACAAAGCATATCATCAAAACTGTACAGTTTGGTGCTGTCTATGAAGACACCGGGCAGTAAATAAAACTGCTCAAAAGTTAAAAACTAAATCAGGTATTGCCCATCCAGACCTGAAACAAACAGCACTGAAAAGAAACTGATGAATGGTAAAACACAGAGTAAACCTTTATGTTCTCCAGTCACCATTGATCTGCCACCTTGGCTTCCGCCTTGTTCTGGCTGGTCGAGTCCTCTGTGGCCCTTGAGACCTTGGAGTGAAAGGGGTGGCTAAAGGATTAAGTGTGGATCCCTGATACCCAGGTCTTTTTGGTGGAATCACATACTTATTTGGTTGGCTGACAGACTGTGTTCCTGCATCTTCTGACTTTGCAGAACTGACCTCATCGTAAGATGAAGTGTCTGCCAAATCCACTTGGTCAGCACTGTCAACTGTATCTGTAGTAACCACCGGCAACGGCTGGGTACTACCAGCTGGCAAGCTATTATCCAAGAGATTTGGTTTAGATGCAGGAAGAGCCATGAATGGGAGCAGCAGATTTCTATGAAGCATTCTGCGCTTGCCTCTGCCATGCTCACGTTTAACAATGTAAACAGGTATGTCTTTATTTGGCTGGTCCACCACCAAATAAACATCCTTCTCCCATCTGTCAGCAATTTTCCTTTTTCCTCTCACTCCAACGTTCCTGGCCAGAACTCGATCACCAGGTTGCAGCTGAGATTCTCGGACTCTCAGGTCATAAACTGATTTATGACGACGACCTTGCCTACGTGCTTCCCTTGACGCAGTCTTGTACGCAAAATCAAGCCGCTTTTTGAGGTCAGTCACATATTTTGACTTGTCAGACCTCTCTGAACACGGCTTGATGCCTAAGAAAGCATCAACCGCAAGTCTTGGGTGCCGTCCAAACATTAAGAAATGAGGCGAGTACCCAGTACTTTCATGGCGCGTTGAGTTGTATGCATGGACCAAAGAAGGCACGTAGGTCTTCCAGTCAGACTTTTGGTCATCCTCAAGAGTTCCGAGCATATTAAGGAGTGTTTGATTAAATCTTTCAGGCATTCCATTGCCCATGGGGTGATAAGGAGTAGTCCTCGACTTATCAATGTTTGCAATGGAACAGAGCTCCTTAATAACTTCACTTTCAAAGTTGCGACCTTGGTCGCTGTGCAACCGTGAAGGGAAGCCATAATGACAGATGAAATTATCAAATAAGATTCTGGCAGTGGTTTTCGCCGATTGGTTCCTGGTTGGGATAGCCTGAGCATATCTGGTAAAGTGATCTGTTATGACCAATATGTGCTCATAGCCACCAGCGGACATTTCAAGCGACAGAAAATCCATACAGACTAGGTCCATAGGATATGTGGAGTCAACAACCACTAGCTTGGCTGCTGTCTTTCCTTGAGCCTTTCTCCTGATGCACCTGGGACAGTTTTTAACATATTTCTCAATGTCACCATCCATACCAGGCCAATAAAATCTGGATTTCACCAATGACATAGTGCGGTCTCTCCCCTGATGGCCGGCTTCATCATGGAGACCCGCTAGAGCTATATCACGGTAAACCTCTGGCAAAAGAAGCTGGATGATGTCAGTGCCACTGAGAGAATGTTTGCGATAAAGAATATTATCTTTAAGAAACAAATTGTCCCAGTCTTTCAGAACTTTTTGACAAGCAGGTGGCTCAAGAGCTATCTGACGCTTGGTGGGCTTATGTCCTGAGGTTAACAGCTGTCTGACACGATTAAGTGTGCTATCAACTGTTTGTTCAGCAGGCCAGTCAATTTGACTTAAATTTAACCCTGCATTTGTGTCTGGTTCATCTACATTCAGAGAAGCACTCTGTGTAAGCAATACACATTCTGCAACTGGTGCTTTCTCACATGAAACCAAGACAGCTTGAGAAATGGCCTTAATGACGTCATTAAACAACGTTTCTTTATCAGTGGAAGGCAAACGACTAAGAGCATCAGCATCTTGGTTTTTCCTTCCAGCTCTGTATACCAAAGAAAAGTTGTAGCCTGACAGTGCAGCAAGCCAACGATGACCTGTAGCATCAAGTTTTGCAGTAGTAAGGACATAAGTCAAGGGGTTGTTATCAGTCCTTACTGTGAACTTGCTACCATACAGATAATCATTAAACTTGTCACAAACAGCCCACTTTAAGGCCAAAAACTCAAGTTTATGTGCAGGATAGTTGCATTCACTGGCACGTAAACCTCGGCTGGCGTATGCTATGACATGTTCTTTACCATCATGCTCTTGGTACAGAACAGCACCCAGACCATCACCACTTGCGTCTGTGTTAAGCACAAAGGGTTTGGTATAATCTGCATATGCTAACACAGGTGGAGATGTTAGCTTTTCAATAATGCAATCAAATGCAGTTTGCTGCTCTGGGCCCCAATTCCAAGGAGTGGCCGCCTTCTTTTTCTTTTTTAGTTTCTTGTTTGTAGGATGGCCTACAAGCAAAGCATTGAGAGGCTTTACAATGCTAGAATAATTGCGCACAAAGCGTCTATAATATCCAGCAAAGCCTAAGAAACTACGGAGTTCCTTTATATTGGAAGGAGGTTGCCACTCTTTCAATGCGGCGATTTTATCAGGATCAGTCTGCACACCCCTATCACTGACTATATGGCCAAGGTATTGAACCTGTCTCTGGAAGAACTCACATTTTGAACCCTTAAGCTTCAGGCCATGGTGCTCTAGCTGTCTGAAAACATTTTCTAGACGCACAAGATGCTCATCAAAAGTTTTGCTGAAGATGATTATATCATCTAGGTAGATGAGACATTCTCTTAAATGTAGCTCTCCCATGCAGCGTTCCATAAGCCTTTGAAAAGAGGCAGGGGCATTGCACAAGCCAAAAGCCATTCTATTACATTCAAAGAAGCCCAGAGGACCCACAGAGAATGCGGTCTTATGCTTGTCTGCTTCCTTGATCCCGACCTGCCAATAACCAGATCTTAAGTCCAACTTAGAAAAATATTTGGACCCTGACAGTGTATCAATGGTCTCTTCTATTCTGGGTAAGGAATAGGCATCCCTTACTGTTCTGCCATTTAACTTACGAAAGTCTATACAGAATCTAAGAGCACCATCTTTTTTGCGGACTAGAACCACATTAGAGGAAAATGGACTTTCAGACTCCCTGATAGCCCCAGCATCTAACATTTCCTTTAGATGTTCACGAACCTCCTCAAATAATGCAGGGGGTATACGCCTGTAGGGTTCTTTAAATGGAGTCCCATCAACAAGTTTTATCTCATGTTCAATGAGATCTGTAAATCCAAGATCTGTAGGCCCAGTTGAAAATATATGTTTCCAACTACCCAACAGATCCTTGGCTTTATGTAATTCACTCTGAGACAAATTTTCCTTAGGTAAGTTAATACCTAAGTCCTCAAAAGACTTTGAGGAAGAACCCACAGATACACTGTCACAAGATGGATCCATAGTTTTAATAACATTGACTTCTTGTAGGCTACACAACTGAGATCTGGGCTTTATTGTGATAGGCCGAGCTGAGATATTGCAAACCCTAACTGGTATTCTCGCTGTCTTACTATTTGCTTTTACAGCAACAACACGAGGACAAATATTAAGATCATTACTTTCATCTATATTTTCAGTCACAGCATTCTCATAATGAGATGTGCGCCTAACCATACCAGTAATAGTTTTACTTTCGTTAGGGTATACCACTATGGGTTTTTTGTTTGTGGACTTAACAAACTTCCTATTGATACAGGAAAATGCTGCAAAAGCAGTGCTCCAAGCTGAAGGCAAGTCTGCCCCATGAGCAACCTCACTTAACCCACCAATAATGTTCGTACCAACAATAACGGGCACCTGGCCAGAGAACCTCGTCGTTGGCACAACCAAAATTGGCACGTATTCAGGTTCATGCTCAATTTGGGGCACACAGACCTCAGCTTCAAAATATCCTATATATGGAATTGATGAGCCACTGGCTCCTGTAATATTTAATTTAAAATCTGACATGCTTCTCAGCTCAGGCCTTGGGTCCATTGAATTAAAACAAGTATCACTCATGGTGGTAATGTCTGACCCTGTATCTATGAGTGCACGAATAGATTGGCCATCGATAATTACAGTGGACTCATTTGTCCGGCCTATCATTCTATCAATGAGGGGTTTCTTTTCTTTGGAGCAATGGGATGTATTTACTGAGTCCTCAGTCTGCTCCGTTATGAGGACTCTTTCTAGTTTTCCTGATTAGATTTTGAAAAACTATTTTCATTTTTGTTTTGGTTCTGGTAACCACTTTGTCTGGAATAGAAGCCTCTTCCAGATCCACCTCTGCCCCTACCCCTTCCTCTACGTTGGTAGTTGTAACTACCTCTACCCCTTGGGGTATAAGAAGCTTGAGAGGAAGTTGTATTGGCTGAGCCATCACTGGAAGAAACAGCTTTTCCAGTCTTACATGCATCCTCATACTTCTTTTCCAGATCATCAAGCTTTTGTCGCAAGCTTTTCATATGATCAACAAGATTGTCTATCTTTTTGTCCATTGTACTAGGACTTGCTACATTTTGTAGTAGCTGTTTTGGCTCCTCAGTTGTGTGCCTAGAAGTTAACAAGTCTTGTTCTATAGCCCGTATATCTCTCCTGAGAATATTAAAATCCTTAACCGTTTCAAACTTATAACGGGATGAGTTTTTCAATAAAGGATCCTTCAGGCCATTCCATAACTTGGAACAAAGCATTTCATGCTTTACACTATCAACTAGTGTAT
Source organism: Loripinus fragilis (assembly GCA_964019695.1). NCBI lineage: Eukaryota > Metazoa > Mollusca > Bivalvia > Lucinida > Lucinidae > Loripinus > Loripinus fragilis. The sequence continues at coordinate 44,156,288 of OZ026525.1, forward strand.
TTGAAACTGTTGCCCTCCTCAACAAATTTTCAATCCTAACACTGTAGTCAGCAACAGATTCATGGTCATGTTGTGCTTCCAGGTAAAATTGTTGTAATAAAATCTGTCTGGAAGACACAATACCATATATACCCTCAAGTTTGTTAAGAATATCCGAGGGAGCAGCAGTGGCCTCCATGGTTAAAAGTATGTCCCTTGCTCTGCCCTTCAGTGATCTTCTAACTGACTGAAGAATAAGGGCATTGGGATATATACCATCATTTATGGCACAAAGAAGTTCATATTTCCATACCTCAAATGACACATCCCCTTTCTGGCTTTCACCAGAAAAAGGTGGAAGTTGAGGTGCTCTCATGGAAGCCAAAGCCGTGCTATTTAGCATACTGGCAGAATATGGGCTTGGTACTGAGGGATATGTCACTGTTTGATCACCACCTGGGTGATGAAATGAATGTGTGGTTTGCACATCAGGATAGTGTTTTAAAATTGGAGGGGGTGCACTAGAGATGATCTCTTGTTTCACATTTTGAGAGGGCACTGTTGGGGGATGTGAGGGCACTGTGTGGGGATAACTATATTGGGGTTTGGGGCTTGGTAATTGAGGCTGATGAGATTGATATGAAGGGTGAAAGGGAAATACAGGACTAAAAGTGGACTTAGGATAAGTGTCAACTTGTTCCTGTTTTATAGGGTGTGTATGGTGCACAGCTGTTGTGATTGGTAATGGTGTATTACTCTTTAAATGACTATAAATAGCAGAAGGTATACTACTGACATCAAACTGTGGTAGTGCTGGTGGGTTCACAGTTGTTTGTGAGGACACAGGCACTTGAAAACGGACATGTGGTGTGCTATGTCTGTGAAATGGGAGTCCTTTTGGGGGTTCTGTGATTGGGGTTTGGGATGTGGGAGCAAATTTCATAGAAGGAAGTCCCATATCAGGCTGTGGAGGTAAATAAGTGGGATCAACTCTATCATAAGTAGAGTTGAGGATATGGTGTTTCGGAACAGCAGGAGCATGAACTGCTTTCATATTTGTAGGTGGCTGTCTAAGCATATTTGCCATAGCTTGTGAGGGTGGCTGACCAAAAACTACATTGTCATATGTGGGGTTAGGGGTCTGGGGTGGAGGCATACCAGCTGTGTGGGCGGCCTTGGGTGTAGGTGGTTTGACAGCCCTGTAATTCTTGGCCTGACCACTAAATGACTTTGGAGTTGTTGTATCCATAGCCGAAGAGGTATATTGGGTTTCATTTTCCTCTTCTTCATAAGTTAGTTCATCCTCTGTTTCATAAATAGGGACTACATGAAATTTGCCTGTGCCCCTCAACATTGAAGCCATAAATTGGACATCTTTTTCGGGCCAAAAAGTTTGCAAATCAATTTTTGCATTACTATCTGAGGGACCACCAGTAGCCATTTCTTTTCAGATTATTCAAGTATAAATGAAACACAAGTTACTTTGAATCTGAAAGAATTTTCTTGCTACACACTATTAACTCTTACCAATCTAGTCTTTATCTAAGTCTTCTTTCCAAAATAAACAACGCAAAATTCTACGTAGTAAATCACACGCAAAAATAAAGGCGCAGCTCATACACTATGGTAAGGTCTATCTTATTTAACTTTACCATAAATGGTACTAAGTATATTAGTTAACCAATAAATTGATTAACTAATTAGTTAATTTTCATTAGTAAGTTACTAATAAAAATTTACTTCTTATAGTTTCTGTTTGACAATGTTTTCACAATTCAGAAAAACTATAAGTTATACAGAACATGGACTATGTTTACTATACAAATGAGTAAATATTAAGATATGAACTGCAAGTCATATATATATATAAGTCCAAGGGAGATAATCAATACCACTGCCAGGCGAAAGACGTTAAGTCTTGTTTCAATTATCACTGAGTCTGTCCAAAAGCTAAGTCAAAACACTTACTGTAGTGAGTATTTACTTTTATTTTGTTTTATAAAAGCTATTACTTGATTTCAGTTTTGTTAGAGCAGACTGATCACTGGCATCTAACAAACAGAATTAGTAATTTATTATCAAAAGTCCAACACTTTTATATAAGCCACTACTTGTTTTATAAAGCAAGGGACATAACTACTAAAAAGGTGACACCGGACGGACAGATGACAACTTATTTTGATATGTAATTCAAAATTATCAGCCTGTCAGTAATATATGATATTGCTAATCCACTATCAATAATGCTATAATATAGCAAGGGAGATCACTCAATTTGTTCAAATCTCTCACTTCATGTACTTTGAACAGAAATAATCTCTTTAAATATTAGCTATTCTTTTGTGATACAAGGGAGATAATTCGCTGTATCAGGTGACAGCTGACGGACATGTGTCAAGTCTAAATGACAGAAAATCAAAGAATTTCTGTATTGATCAACAGGTAATCAACTGTAATACTGTAAAACTGTATCAGGTGACAGCCGACGGACAAGTGTCAAGTCTAAATGACAGAAAATCAAAGAATTTCTGTATCAACAGGTTATTAACTGTAATACTGGATGATTAATAACCCCTGTTACACCAATTATTTTCTTGTACCACACTACTCTGCAATTTTTATTTGATACAAGCATGCATACAAACAAGTACGAAACTGTGTTGACTCTGATCAGATGACTCTGTTCGAAGCAACCTGATCTGGGTCTATACTGTTTTCAAAACTAAATAAATCTAAATTCAGCAGTACAAGGGTTATAACATTGTCCTTCAGACCCGTTGTAAGAAAACAATTCTGCTTACAAGCAAGTAGAAAACCGTGTTGACTCCGATCAGATGACTATGTTCGAAGCAACCTGATCTGGGTCTATACTGTTTTCATAAACTAAATAATTTTTAATTCAGCAGTCCAAGGGTTAATACCCATTGTAAGAAAACAATTTTGTTTCTGATTTGTAAAGACCAAGCAGGGATTTGGGATCATAAGTTCATTATAGGAATTGGGACGGGGGAAAATGATTCATGACTGATGATCGCAAAATGAAATAATATTTACAGTAAGCATTTGAAAATCTTAATCTTACCAGAATTCTTCAAAGGCTGTCATTCTGTGAAATCATGCAGGCTGTGAAACTGTTAGTATGTGAAATATGTGCAAGGTGCTTTCTGACTGAAAAATAATACAAAACTAATGAATATCAGAATACATAGCACTAACTTAACACATATAAACTATGTAAACACCTGCATTTTTAAGAACTTAACTATTAATGAATGATTAATTAATTAATGAATGTTCTATGACCCTTAAATCAACCTTAATAATATAGTACCTGATCAAGTATTTATGTTGGCTTGTTTGTTTTGATGCTTTACTTCACAGTCAACAATTATTCAGTCATGCCGGGTATATTTCCTGGTCTTCCTGGGTTGAACCAGTACTACGCAGGTGTTAAAGTACACAAAAACACAACACAGACTCCACGGGGCGATGCGATTTCCAGTCTAACACTCTACCAACTGAACAACTGCGCTCCGTGTAATGTTGATGTGTGGCAGCTCAGATTGTACCCAGTGACTAAATGAAAAATGATGCTTACTGCATAAGCCGTAAAAGGCAGTTTCATTATTCATGGCCATTGAACATGGTTTGACTCAGACAAGGCAACCCCTGCAGAAAGGCCATAAATGTCACAAGGGGAACAATCTATGCTGGTACTAGCTGGTCCATCTTAATCAAATGGTAGTTATATTTATGCAAATGTAAATTTTAAGTGCTGAACACCAACAAAACTTAAAATAAATGATCTGACAACTGTTGATGGAATAGTAAACCACTGGCACAGTCATTCAATGACTCATGATAAGGATGGTTTGATCACTAGATCTACAACACCAAGAATAACCAAACAACAACACCAGTAGTAGCAACAACAACAACAACAACAACAAAATACCATGGTTATGCACAAAAATGTTGAAATGAAAGTTAGTGTCACTGATTAATTATTCAAATCCAGGAGTGTCATTAAATTGTTGTACTTTCACTTTCAAATGTGGGTCAATCACGTGGGAATAATGCAACAGTTGTCTCAACACGTGGTTCAAACGAACAGTTTGTCAAAAATCACCAATGACGGGTTGAGAAGTTGGTGTGAATCATTAGAAGATTCTATAAATAAGTTCCACATACCAAAGTTCCGTTTCACAGAATAAAAGCCTTACATATTATCGTCGTGAAGGTCTATTTACATTCTGTACAATATCTAGGGGTGACGTCACAGCGACGATACGTCATAGCGATGCTCGATTGGTACTCTGTTCATCGCTGTGCCAAGCCAAGACTGTAAGTTGGGCGCCATTTGTCACGGGAGGATTTCTACTGTGCCGGGAACCATAGTTTACTGGGCCGGTACACCCGCTCTCGAGGGGTTCGAGGGTCAATAGATTACAACCAGAGATTCTTGATCGTGGACATATTTTATTTCGACCTCTCGGCAAACACACCTGCAGATACAATATAATATCCTAACTAATAGGAAATCCTTATGCAAGGTAAAATACTGCTGTGGCGAGGAACGCGAGTTCCTCACCCCTTCACAACAAACAGAAGAATGAAGGAAAGGGCGCCTTAGGTGAGTTTGTGCATGCGCATGCATATAAGCGTGAATCTTGTGAAACGCGCAAATCAAACAGTGAGCAGTATTTACTGAATATGCGCTACTTATAAGATGACTTATATGAGAAAATGATCGAAATTGTAATGATTAAAGGCCTATAGGAGAAAGTATGGGAGTAGGATATGGGATCAAGACCTCAGAACAATTTGTGCAGAGTCCACATTAAATGACCCTGCGACACATGTAAATCCACAAATGCCGTCATGGAATGGATTGTATCAATTGACTTATAATTGTTTCCAATTCATCATTGGTACAGCCCTTAAGAGGGATTGGTACGCTTGCTTTTGTTAGTGGCGAGATGGCAATTGTATATCCAGTGATTTGCTTTCCGTGTGTTTTCCACATAAAAGAAATAGCATAAAAAACTGCTGGAACTCATTAAATGTCTTACATAGTGGAACACATTGACTTTTTAGATAAGTGGTAAAGGACCTATTGCCCTATAGTGTAAAACGCCACATAACAGATAGATAACTTGTGCGGTTATTAGGGCACATGTAACTAAATACTTCCTTTTTTGAAATATTTCCAATACTTTGCATACAGTTTGTTTTCTGCGTGGACTATCCATTTATGAATTAAAAAGGACATGTCACCGTGTTCCGTTTTTTTCACAATCTCATATAGGGTTTATAGCATTTGACAGTTTTTTAACAGTCAGCCTTTTTGAATAGTATATCAAGCAAAACAGTTGCAATCCTCAGCCAGGTTCTTTCTTTTTATCTTTATTATTGCTCATGACCTTGAACTTTAGAAAATGTGCAAATCTGACGTGACAAGATGCTGCATGATAATTTTGGCAAACAATATCTTCAATATATAAAAATCTGGTGATATTTTTTTATTTTATAAACTCTCATAATATCTTTTAAAAAAGAAGGAAACAAATACAGGGTCACAGCATTAATTATCTTTCAGGAGGGGCCAAATATTCCCGCCCCATAGATTCCATGCATTCTATATATAAAAAGCTATTTTTTGTTTTAATATTTCTATTGAACTAGTATAAAATATATTCATGCTAATAAAAATAAGGCCACCCTATATCTCTGGCTTTATTGAAAATAAATACAGGCATGAACATGCTTTAATCATAAATTTATATAATTTAAGTCATATATTGTATGACCACCACCTTTATGAATGCATTCTGTGAGGCTTTTGTGCATGCTCAAAATAAGCCTGGGGTTGTACCCCACCCTCGTGGAATGCATTGGCATTGTTCAATTATTTTGTGTTCAAATTAAGGAAATGTGACAGATGGGATGCGATACAACCATGTATCTACCAGCCTAGAAGATCCTAGTGGTGGCCTATCAGAGATTGATTGGGACCTGAAAGGCCAGTCAAGGGGCAATGGCATGGCCAGCTTGCAAACAGTTCCTTGCCATATGCAAAGGTCTGCTGGTATTGTCTTGCTGGAAGAGAGAAATGTTTCTAACAGTCTGATAATTTTGCAGGACATGTGGGTGTAGGACTTCATCTACATAGCGTTGGTCTGTATGTGACCCCTGTATTATTATGCAAATTAAACGAACCTATACTAAGCTCACAGTGGCCTTCTTCAATTTAGCATGAGTATAATTCAGCTTTAAAATATATGCGCAGGGTAGTTAACTCAACATAAAGCAACACTTCTTATGCCAAGTATTGTTAAAATCCAATCAACAGAACGATGGCGGACCAAGAAACATAGTCAACTCACACACTCACCTTACTTCTTCTCCGCCACAATCCTAAACACGCTAAAAAGGGAGTAGAAAAATTATAATGAAATACATGTAGGTGTCCAACCTGGAATCGACACAGGTCCTCTGGTTCCATAGTCGACACACTAACCACTAAACCATAAGATCAGCTTATCTGTGGCTCACAATATAGTCAAAAGACAGGGGGAGAAAACATTCTCAAAGGATTTCCTGATTTCCCTGCGCTGGAATGTTGCGCATGGTAGTTAGCCGCGTATGTCCTTAAATGGCAACAACATACATTGGTTGAGATAATAGGTGATTTTTGTCTTTTATCAACATGTAAAAATACATAATACAGTGACAATACTACTGTAGTGCCAACCAAGAGTGACAGTGACGTAACCTTTTGTTTACAATTGTTGAGTCAAAACTTGTACACCCCACTTGCGCTAACACCGTAACACGAATCGATAGATCACTTGTGTGTTAATCCTATCCTGCGGATAGGATTAATACACAAGTGATCTATCGATTTTAAGTCCCTGATAACTTGGAAAAAACATGATGTCACTGTTACCCTTGGCTGGCACGGCAGTAAGCGTACATGTAGGGCAAATGCTGCACATCATAACACACGAAATGCTTTTTTATTCCCTAACGAAGTTGGAGGGTATAGTTTTGGCATTCTATTCGTCAGTCCGTATGTCCATACCAACCGATAATACGTAAGGGGCTTTACATAAGGGTTTTGGTTGCTTTAATGTATTTGGATGGGATTTATTCCGTTAGACTACGAATATCAATGTTTTATGTGGCAAAAAAGAATTTTGGGGCTAAAGTTGATAATATAAAGGGATAGGGACTAACCACACGAACGTCCATTCGTGAGGACGTCCCCGTGCCCGTCCGCATCGAACCCACCATTTTAACTCTCAGTACCCATTGGTTAGATTTGATGCATACTTGGCTTAAATCATTTCCTAAGGAGCTCTAGCGATAAGGCGTATATTTTCCCTAGTTGACATGATTACAAAACCTAAATTTTCAAATTGCCCTAATACTTTTAATATTGGACTGTTTCGGTAGTAAAATATGCATAGAAAGCATCAAAATAGGTTTAAAAGCGATCCATCATTTACAAAGCCGTGAAAACTTGCGCCTTCCACCCCCCCCCCCCCCCCCATTTTACGTCTTCAGACTGGGTGCCATTTAGACGATAGTTTTAATAAATCCTTTGCAGGTTTTCAAAAAGTAAAAGTGCTAAAATATTAAGGATATAAGTGCCCTTCATATCCAAAACTTTGCGGTACTCTCTATACTACATTGCCTCATAATCTAATAAAAGAAAAACAAACAGAATTAATTGAACAAACATTTATATTATATATTTAACAGAGAGGGCTCACTTTATTTGGCCTGTAATGATAAAAATGCCTTTTTTACTTCTGAACAACCTAAACGATATAAATTGTGGTTATGTCAGAAAATGTGTGATTCGCTCCATTATCTTTTGGACAATATATTTATAAGATTTGGCTCAAAATTATATAGACAAATCGTCGGTATTCCAATGGGTACTAATTGTGCTCCTCTTGTTGCAGATTTGTTTTTGTTTTGTTATGAGAGAGACTTTATGTTATCTCTGTCAGACAATAATCAATCTGATGTTGTTGAAGCTTTTAATTCTACCTCCAGATATTTAGATGACTTGCTTAATATTGATAATCCTATTTTGAACAAATGGTAGGTCAGATAAATCCCACTGAACTTCAGTTAAATAAGGCGAATTCTTCTGATACTGAAGCTCCGTTTTTGGACTTGAACTTGTCAATAACAAATGGCATAGTTTCTTCTAAAATTTATGATAAACGGGATGATTTTAATTTTGAAATAGTAAATTTCCCATTTCTTGATGGAGATGTTCCTCGCTCTCCTTCCTATGGTGTATATATTTCTCAGCTTATTCGTTTTGCTAGAGTATGTTCTAATGTTGATGACTTCAACAACAGAAACTTATTTTAACTGCTAAATTATTAAAACAAGGTTATAGATATCATAAAATTCGAAAAGCATTTTCTAAATTCTACCACAGGCACTCAGAGTTAATTGTTAAATACAACATTGGGTTAAAAACTCTTCTGCAACAAGGCATATCTGAACCTATATTTTATGGTGATTTAGTCTATAAATTCAAACGAATTGTTGGAAAACCTAATTTTAGTGATCAATTCAAAAAGATAGTTAAACGTTATATAAGGGTTGGTTATAACTTGGATATCATGCGACAATCTGCATGCCTAGTTGTAAACCCAATCACGGTTTATAGCTTTGGTTTCCTCTTTAATTGCACGACGGTGGGTCGGGCCTCAGACTCTATGACGGCTCTGACGTAAAGCTTTAATCGGTTGGTTGGAAACTTGATGCTTATCTGTAGCTGGACCCACCGTGGCTCAACTTGAGGTTTTCTTTAGCTCTGACTATCTGTGAGTCATGAGCCCTTTTCTTTGTTTCATCATGGTGTAGTAATTTGATTAGAGTGTTTTCCGTGATGATACATTGCATTAGTTAGATGGCCTCCATGCGAGCTGAACATTTTTTGTACTTCAACAACAGCAGAATCTAGGGCGAAGATTTGGTACCAGTAAAATGCGTTTAAGCCCCCCGGTGGCTTAGGCTGTTGTCCGTTCTAAGGCGGTGGTTCTGTTGTTGTTGACTTTCTGTTTATTGTTACTCCCATTGTGGGAGTCTGTAATTGTTCTATGTTTTGTTGTACGTTACTTTATGTCCATTTTTTGTATTGCAATCATCTTGATGGGGAAGAGAGAGCTGATTGTTTTGCTTAATTTGTCTTCCTGGTGTCTCGTGATGGTTGAGCGGCTCTTCCTCACGTTGCCACGGGGTTGTCTGCAGTTTGTGATTGTGGTATTTCCTGATCATACTCATTTACTATTTTTCCTTCTGCGCATGCGTACGAAATATACTTAAAATTGTGACGTTTGTCATTGAAAAGATGAAACTGACGTATATCAGTTTGTTTTTAGATGCTTTCCCCCCCTAGACCCAAGATGCACTTTGGACAATTAAATGTCGCTATACAAATATATATATATGTAAATGGCGTCTTGGGTCTAGGGGGGGGGGGGGAAGGGATTGTATAAGCGAAAGAAGACGTTAAATATCTGAAAAAAATAGACCACTTTGCAAGATGGTCGTTTTTATTGTACATCAACTGTATAAATAGTTTTACTGTACATAGCGTGGTTCCCTGTTTAATGGTCTAGTTCCCATATATGTTACTAAATAAAAAGCACAGTTGATGACCGAAATAAATTCTCATTCAATAAGAAGTGAGTTATTACATGCATGAAGGAAAACCCGTCTTAAATATACAAATTGGGGACAATGGTGCATCGACGGCTCATCTATATATATTTGTTGAACTCGCCTAGTTTCTCCAGTCGTTATTTCAACAAAATAAAACGAACGTTTGCACGCCTTATCGCTAGAAATTCTTTCCTATACGTTACTTCAGTATCGATTCATTAACATTTGAGTAGCTACCCTCTACTTGGTCATGTTGGCGATTTGTGCAACGATTTTCATATTTATTCAAAGCTGTTAGATCTAGAAAATTCTCACGTAGATTAACACAGCAGTGTCAATTTTTTTTACCATACCCCTTGATAAATCCAGGGTCAAATATTTAATTTTTGCAATACCTAGGTCGGTTTTCAATATTTTAGTTATAAGATTTTGCTTGCAGACAGAGAAACAAAAGATGTAAAATATATCAAATGGAATTTTAGTTTGAAGCCTGTGCCAGATCCGGTGGTAGAACGGAGGCAAAAATTCTATTTAAATTTCAGAATTAAGTCATTTTTTATCAAACAGCAATGACTGTTCTAACGCTTACTGTGACTACTGGTCCTATCGTGAATACATTTGTCTTCAATTTAATGATTTTTCAGGTTTGCTATTATATTCAAGAAAGGTTACCAAGAGTTCGACGATGTACAGGGTGCCATCACAACGAAATTAAAAGGTGTGGCGAAAACAGAAAATTTATTTTCAAACACAAGTGGGGCACGAATATGGGATGTAAACGATTATGTTGTGCCACCACAGGTATGTACGTTGTTTAAAAACTGCGACCACCGATCATTAGGTTAAATCAATTACATGCTGAATGCGTTAGAGCACAATATATTTTAAATGGGGAGAGGCATATGCGCTTATGGAACGCCAAAGCTGTCTAATGATGCACAACGCTCTTTATATAATGTGTAGGTTTTAGAGAGAGCTGGTTGCTTTGCTTAATTTGTCTTCCTGGTGTCTCGTGAGAGTTTAGTGGCTCTTCCTCGCGGTGCTATGGGGTTGTCTGCGGTTTGTGATTGTGGTATTTCCTGATCATACTCACTATTTTTTATGATCTGTGGCTTCAACGTTATAAGCACATTATGTTATGAGTTAACATCATTATACTATTAGTCGGAAGTTTTTATATGATACATGTGTATTGTTGTATTTTGTGTTACTTTTGTTATATTACACATTTTAATTTCTTTATAATGTACAGCAGTGTCATTTTATCTTGTGAACCTTTAACTATATGATGGGCATATTTCATTATATTATGTGTGTGCTTTTTCTTTTTTTTTCTTTATTATATACAAACATTGTTATTAAGCGTTATTTTCATTATTATGCGTCAGCCTTTTTATTATGCAACGTTTTCTTTTTTGTGATAATTTAACAACCTTTTATTTATTGAACTGACAAGGTGTTTGAAAATAAATATATATACAACAATCCAAAGCATGCTTTTTGCATAGACTCCCGAAGATGGAAGAAAGATCATTGAATATTCAAATGCCTCAGGTTAGTTCTGACAAACAAAAATATGTGAACGAAGCAGCTTATAAAGGATTGGTGCATCCAGTCCAGGAGTATGATGTGGGCTTGGCTTGGGACCCCATGTTGTGGTCCTCCAGGAAGTTTCAATAGTCATTGGCGGTTGAGGGTCTCTTCCATACCACAAAATATAGTACAATATATAACCAGTAAAAGTCGACGTTCATGCAATTTTATAATTTCACAATTGATTTAACCACATCATAAAGAAAACATATCATATTAAAGTGATCACATAGCAACAAAACGTCGTATCTTTATCATGTTTACACAAATAACGAAAATAATGCACAATAACAATGTTTGTACATACAAAAAAAAAAAGAAAAACGCACACAATAAAAAAGAACATAAACATAATATATTGAAATATGCGCATCATATAATTAAAGTCTCAAACAAAATAATGAAACTGTTGCACAAAATAAAAAATTTAATGCTTTATATAACAAACGTGTCACATTATATAGCGATTCACATTTATCATATAAATACTGGTAATACAATGATGACGGATGTTAACTCGTAACTTAATGGGCTTACTGCAGTTTATAGTTCATGACTCAATCGAGGCCTTTTTCAACCAAGGAAGACAGGAAAATGTCCTGACATGGCTGAAAATGTTGACTGAGACGTAAAACATCAACAATAGCGCTGTAGTCACATATATATCATAAAATCTACACATTATATAAAGAGCCTTATGCATCATAATAAAGTTTTATTACATTATCACCCATCAGACAGCTTTAACATTCAATAAGCGTAAGCTCTGTTCATGCTAGTCTGACATTCTGGTTATAAGAAAATTCAATTATATGTTCTTCTTGCATCGCTTGCATTCAGCAACCCACTGCTTTATAGTGGATTATGAAGTGTTTTTTCCTTGCCATCTTACTTGTCGTTAGTATCCATTCCTTTTATATGAGGATATTTAATAAAACAAAAAAGCAAGTAAGTAAGATCAGGAAATAATATAATCACACACTGCATACCAACCCACAGCACCACGAGGAAAGAGGGCCCCAAGGAAGATTGATTCGTCAATTGGGTTACCCTCACTAAATAAAGTCGTTACTTACTTACTTACAGAACACTAACAGTCACGAGACATCAGGAAGACGATTAAAGTAAAGCAGCCAGCTCTTTCTTCTCCATCAAGATGATTAAAAGGCTAGAAGGACATAAAGTACTGAATAACAAAATACTGGCTCCGATATGCCCTGTTGCAGAAGAGTGTTGACTCAATTTTTTATTTAGCAATCAACTCTGGGTGTCTGTGGTAAAATTTAGAAAATGCTTTGCAAATTTTATTATATTGTTAAATTGTTTTAATAACTTAGCAATCGAAAAGTGGTTTCTGTTGTTAAGTCACTACCTCGCAAAACTAATAAGCTGCGAAATAAATAAACCATAAGAAGAGGAGCATGAAACTTCTCCACCAAGAACTATTTCAAAAATTTAAATCATCCCATTTATCATAATCTGTTTTCTGTTATGTCCATCCAGTGATTTTGTTACCTGCGCATCCTGCATCTTTTGCGCATAAGTTTTTATTTCAGCGAGTCACGGCGAGTCCCGGGATACAATAGTATTGCAGATTTGTCATTAAAAATAGGGTTTGGGACTCATAAGTTTGCAGTTGGGACTCATTGATATTGGAAACAGCGAGTCCCAGGACCCATAAGCCAAAAATTGTAAATGAATCACTGTCCATCAAGACAAACTGTTCTCTCTAAAATTTATCATCTATCTTTGTGGACACATCAGTTAAATCATATTTCAGAGGAACAGATAAGCCGCTTTTTGGGGTATTTGAGCAATTAAATTTGTGAAAAAAGCAATTATTTTCAAATGAAGGGGTAACAAAAAGCAATTTAATTCTGGAAAAAGCAATTGTTTTCTAAATGAAGGGGTAACGAAAAGTAATTTAATTTTGGAAAAAAGCAAAAATAAACTCTTAAATATGAATACACCCCGTCATGGTAGCAAACCTCCTGTTCTGCATCATACTTTTGTTGTGATGTTCTCCTTTGTCACAGTCATTTACTTATTCTACTTTGATACAAGCAAGTCATTTGTCAGATACTGGCTAAAGTATTTGCGCAAAGCACTTCGATCTATGTGTTTCTTCCATTACTAAGATTAGGTACTTATAAATAAGCAATTTCAAAAATATCTGTGGGGGAATAATATTTTTAAGCAATTGTTTTTGAAAAAAAAAGCAATTGATAAAAATCTAGTGGGGTAAAAACCCAACTGAAAGCTTATCTTGACCTCTGAATTTGGTAGAGAAAGTCATAAGAGTTATTTATCATATGACTTTACTGCTATTCAGTGATAACTTCATGTCATAAATAAATTAAATGTTATGACCACACATTACATAACACTTTTGGCTGGAACAAGTAACGTCATGGCGAGGTCCGTTACAACAATGCAACTTATCATTAAAATAAATAATCTTTGAAGGCGATACAATCCCATTTAAAAAGTCATATGCTAAACAGAACCTTACACTCGTGACAATTCATAATAAATTTATCAAACTCGCCAAAGACTCGTTTAATAAATTTTATATGAAATGATCACTCGTGTAAGATCCTCTTTATTAGAACTGTATGCAAAAAACATTTACCTGCCCTTTTCTTTTCTAGATGAGGCCAAGAATTCATTGATCCCTTGTATTCACCAGATTATGCCCAAAAGGAATTTTGTCATCTGAATTTGGAGTTACACGTATTTACTTGCAATATTTAGAAATAAAATCGATTTTTGGTCTGTTCATGGAATCATGAACACTTCGGGTCTCTTGCAAAATAAGTGAAGCCCGAAGGGCTTTACGTTAACTTTGCAAGAGACCCAAAGTGTTCATGATTCCATGAACAAACCAAAAATCGAATTTATTACTTATATTTACATTTTATAAGTCAAGTATCAATTTTCACCTAACTTGGCTGGTTTTCTGGATATTTTGTATTAAATCAGACATAACGGAGGGTTTGGAACAGCCAAAACGCCAATTTCCCGCGCTTAACGTCATAACGATACGCGTTCAAAGTCACGCAAACGTCAGTAAACAAGCAGTGTTATTGGGTGGCGTTAACGTTGGCCCGCCCAAATGGCGCGTATGTGGGTGTGGCTTAAATCGATTTGGTTATGGAGGTATGAACGACATCTCAAATGTGATGGTTCATTTAAAGACTCGCAGTAGAAATGTAAATATTGGATAGTATACTTAAAAAAAATCAAGGATGCATGGATTCTCAACTAACACTGATTGTTTTGTTTCAGGAAAACAATGCATTCTTCGTGATCACAAATCTTATCATCACAGATAAACAACACCTGGAGAAATGTGAAGAGGTACAAAAATCAGATAGACCACCTTTATTAATCTCAACAAACATATGTTATGGGTATATCCATTTGACTCTGTAAATAACACCATATCACACGTTATCATAATGTCATGAATCCTAAAGTAATTGTTAGTACAGGATCTGCAGTTTTGAGATCTGCGGTCTTAACTTGATCACATGATTCCTAAAATACAAGGACTTTACAATAATGTATGTATCATCTGCACATAGTACTGTCTTGAAATTTGGAAAATTACTTCTGATTCTAAATTTCTTTTACCACTATCGGTGCACAGGTTTTTTTTGCTTATTGACTTTATGAGATGTGGTAAAAAGATTACGAAATGCTGTACAAGAAATTTTGAAAATCATGATGCAAACTTCCTTATACTCAGCCTACAATTTCAGCTCTGAGCAGTTTCAGAAGAGATGTCAGAACAGTTGTTTTCTCAATTACTGCTAAATGCCGGTAAAAATAATTTCTGCTGTGCTTATTCTTTTAAAAGCCTGATGGTTTTCACAGGTTCAGTAGCATCCTATAAATTAAAACTAATAACACTCTTGACAGTTTCATTGTTATAAAAATACAGTACAGTAGGAGTGTTCTTAGGCTATGGTATATGGTAGACTGAGGACATGCTGAGTCTGTTGATTTAAATAAATGTAAACTTAAGAGTAAAACGACATAAACATTTTGGGGTAAACGCAGGTAGAAAAGAACAACACAACTAGGCAGAATGAATACTTACTGAAAATAATGGGTAAACATTCCATGATTGGTTTACATTCTTTAAAGTTGAAAAAAACTGTCAACTTTTTTGAAAAAAACAACAACAGTGTGATCAACAAATAAAATTACTGTCCTGTAACTTCTGTGTGTGTTACGACATAAAGCCGGTCAGGAAGGAAGAGGGGAAATCTTATTGGAAAATTCCTTTATGCGATGACGATGCTACCAGGGAAAAATAATGCACACAACTAGCAAAATCTTTTCAGTACTTTATGTACTAAGAAAACATCAACAACACATTAATATTCAATGACACCACCTACGCTGTTATTTCTGGCTAATTGACCATCCTATACTAGGGCAAGTTGCCACTCCAAGATCATTTCAATTAGAATCAATCTTGGCGTGTCCTGCTCTAGATATACGTCAACTAGTCAGAAATAAAAGACGTAAAGAATATGATTAACATATAACTTAAGTTCTCATAGAAAAAATATTTTGGGCCCTTTAATATTTCAGTTCTCGTATTGATGAGAATTCTTGAGATTATACGCGTCCCGCGAACACTAT
The DNA here is from genome assembly GCA_964019695.1 of Loripinus fragilis. NCBI lineage: Eukaryota > Metazoa > Mollusca > Bivalvia > Lucinida > Lucinidae > Loripinus > Loripinus fragilis. The sequence continues at coordinate 44,172,212 of OZ026525.1, forward strand.
AACTGTTGATATTTCACGCGTCTCGCAAACACTATGTCTTCTTAGCCGCACGTTGTCTACTTCAGACCATCGGCGCTAAGGTGATCGAACCTGTACTTTGGTCGTCACTGGTTTCGCATAGTATTTCTTGCGCGTAATATTGATCGTCGTTCTAGACGTCAAGATTAGTATAAGTGGTTCTTCCTATACAACAGTCCCTGATCGTATCCCCACGTTGGGATGTCAGATTCACTTATAACAATTCAAGCCGGTTGGCTCCCAACTCGGGCTATTCTACGTGGTTGGATTTAACAATTGGGCCTGATCCACGCTGGTCGTGGCCTGAGGGGGATAGCTAATAAGTGCCCTCAGGTATCAATCATTTGGCTCACCAACATTCAGCCTCCAACGTAGGAGGGGACACAAGAGACGATTCTGCAAAAAACAATCTACTTTTAGAATCTCAGAATCACTCTATTGCGTCAATAATGGAGTTGTTCGTTTGAAGTTCACAAAAATAGAAATAATTTCAGTGGTCTTACTCTTTTAAATTACAGCCTAACCCTATAAGCGCACGATTAGCCCTCACCCGTGGGTGTATGGCTAACGGCTCCCATGCTGTTAGGATGGATCGGCTCTTCTAAATATCCACACTCAAAATTAAATTATAGAGAAGTATTTTTAGTGACTGGCCTATGTCAGCGCTAAACAATACCTCTTTTGCCAAACGAACAAACCCATACGTAACAAAATTTCCAATACACTGTCGTAACGTCACCCTGGTTGAGACGCTATCGCAGCCGCAACATCAAGATCCTGTGGCCCTTTTTCCCTTCAAGGTCACGTTATCTAGATAGTTTCAAGGTTTACAAATACTGATACCAATTCTCTTAAAATTCCAGGAAAAGGTTGAACAGTGTGGTGCCGACGTAACGTTTGGACGTTTACGTCAGACATCACCCTGCCCACGCGCTAATTTCGTACATGTATAACGTATCATTTGTAAACAACTAATTATGACCTCTCGGCAAACATATTTACATTAATATTGAGAGATTACATTCTGCTGTTTTATGTGTGTAAAACCGTACAATATTTTTTTACATTTATTTTGGTGTAACAAATATTTTTACATTTACTTTGGTGTAACAAATATTTTTACATTTACTTTGGTGTAACATTACACCTACCTAATCTCTAAACATACATGTCAGCTATCACCTTATTTATGTAAGTGTGTTGTAGTGTATGCACCTAACCCTTATTCTTATATGCATCAGATATAACTCAAGGTGACACATACAGGTCGCTACCGAAAGTCGACTATCACTGGCAGTTAAATCGTCTTTCCAACAACGCCATATAAAATCACAACAATTTAAAATCTAGCTGATAAAATTGTTTTTCACCTATCGGTTCCTGGTAAATCTTTCAGCATACCATTATAGTTTTATGTGCAGGCCCGACATGACCTGTGACTACTTTTGTCCAAAATAACCCAAAGAGTCCATCCGGACAGCTTTTACTATAGCCGCAAGAATGGTCCCAGCAGATTTTTAGGCATTACGCATGTGGGTAGCTTCATACGCAAGTGCGTAACAATCGCTATTTTCACCGAAAAAACGGGACGTTATTGATAACACCCGAAAGAACTCATACACGGAATGCTGGCCGATTCAACAGATGACAAAATAGAAAACGAGTGACTTATTATTTCAATACAATGTGACATGCTAGAGACATCGCGATTCAATGCAATAACACGAATCGCCATCGCCCTGTCATGTACAATTTCAACACAGTAAAAATATATATAACTTCACGTACCTTGTATAATAATGAATAGCGTCTCTATATCGAACCTTTCAACGGTATGTTTAAAATGTACCCTAACAAGAATGGGAAATTCCATCCTTTATATATTGAAAAATGCACAAGATTTCCAAGATATTCAAGAAAAGTAACGAAATCGTGCAAGCGTTGATAAATATAGACACAATGAATTCCATCTCAGACAAACCGACCTTTTATTGGGACTATTAGTAGAAAAGGTACCGTATCATGCTTCGAATAGGTGACCAGGTGCATACCTAAACCTTTGCGTATTTGTGCGTATACGCAACCATCACTGATTCTGTTGTTCCATCTATTCTGCATCGTAACAGTGTGGGGCTATAGATTTAATAACCATTGTAAGTTACTTAAATGTACTTAAGTGTACAACCATGTGAAATGTACAAAATATGAAAACTGTGCAATTTTGCACAGATTTCAAATTTTTACATTCCACACGAGTGTAACAGCAAACTAGAACAATCACATGCGTTATAAACAGGTCAGAAGTTAGTTTTAAACATGTTGTACATGTCAATCATTCTTGAAAAATGGTGCATTAAGATTTTTACTGGACACTTGCATGCAATGCCAAATCTACCTATTAAACGGATACTAGCGAGTAGGCAAATATGAACATAGTAGATTTGGGTGAGAAACGTGACCAACTGTTTAAATCTTGCCAACAGTTTTTCAGTTTACCGAGGATCTGCCCTTATATTGGCACCAACTACTTATTTTTTATCACCTTTATTGTACCACAGTTGCTTGTTATTCACTTGAAAGCAGTATAAATGCTTTGTATATTTTAATACTTTATACAGGATCTGGGTGTGGTTGGGGCAAACTGTACAGTAGATCCTACAATATGCAAGAAAGATGAGCCTCTTCTTACTGGTGATGGTAAGTGATAGGTCAGAAAGGGTTGGAGTCATATAACCAGTGAGTATGACACGGAAATGCCACAATCAAACACTGCAGACCAACCCAGGGCACTATGAGGAAGAGACACAGAACACTAACAGCCACACAACAGCAAGAATAAAATTGAAGTAATGCAACCAGCTCTCTTTTCTCAGCGAGATGATTGCAAAACTAGGAAGGACACTAACTACTGCAGCATCTACTACTATGAATCAACATCAACAGGACCTCTGCTTAGGACAAACAACAGCTGAAGCCATTTTACAGATAAAGTTTTCTTGACAGGAAAGCTGTAGAAACTGACAAATTTACAAAAATTGTAGAACCATGTGAGTTGTGACAGAACACAGCATCTCAGGGTCTAAATTGTCCTTTGCTGTGTCCTTACCCAGCAGGTACACAGCATTTAAACAACTTATCAGCATCAAAGCGACGTCATGGCATAGCATCGACGTTATTTTGGCGTCAAGTACCTGCTGGGTATAGTCTATATCAGACTGGTGGACAATGAATGACCTGATCAGTATCTGTAAGGATGCATAGACTGATATAAGCATTCGTTTTCAGCATTCAGCAGTATTCTAGCTAATCTCTATAACTGAGCTGGCTGGTTCGAGTCTTACTTTGTGAGAAACCATGAAGACAGGTTTGCTTTTGTCGATGCCAATATTAACCAACACATGTAATTTTGGTACTTACACATTTAGTATTGATGTAGATAAAAAAACTCAGACTTAAATGTAGACCTAGTACAGTTGGAAACGTCAACAATAAGATAAGCGTTTAACCCTTTGTTTACTGGAAACAACTAAACGGGTACAATGTACTTTTGCAAACAGTGAAGACCTAGATGAAATGCAGCATATTGCTTTTATGCTGCATTTCATCTGGCTCTTCACTGTTTGCCATAGTACTGGTTAAGGGGTTTCCAGTATACATCTTTTTAATGCAGGGTTTATGACTGGTGAATGCATCGAGTCAAAGAGATATCCAGGGAATAAGGCTTGTGAAGTGTTGGCTTGGTGTCCAACAGAAGATGGGTCAAGAAAAAAGTAAGTGTGAAAATATAATATGAGGCGCGACATGAGATTTTCAACAATGTGGCATTTTGACAAGTGTAGACTCAGAAGAGCCTGGGCAGCCTCCTTTTCGCTTAGAAAATCCAAATGGTGTTCAGTCAGTAGCTTCACAATCATAAAATACCCAAGCGACTAGCAAAGGCTCTGATCAGACTGTGCATAATGCGCAGGCTGATCTGACCCTTTGCTGGTCCCGCATACCACATTGTTGGAAATCTCATGCACTGGCTCATTTCAAATCATGGTAGCCCAACATATACCTGCCAGCGTCTTAATAATCTCGAAAACAGATCCTTATAAGTTACAAAATAGAGAGAACCTACAATATAAGAAAACAGCAGACTCTGTTTTAATTGAGTCTTTTCATGAGAACTAATGGAAAGTGCAACATTTTTCACGCCCCCTAGCACCGGCGTAAGCATTATTCTGCTTTCCGTTACAACCCAATATTCATGAAGGACCAGAATATGAAAAAAATGAACACTATATCGATGCACTGGGAGAAGTTATACCAACTCCACACAGAAACAACAACAGTAAGTTTGGAATATAGCGAAAAAATTTATCATTCCGCGGTTAAAAATAGTAGTGGACACTTGGAGATATACAGTGTAATTTCATCACTTCTACTTTCGTTGTTATAACTGCAAGCATGTACAAAACATATGCACAAATGGCCCTGCTTTCATATTTTGTAACTTTTCTGTGATTGTGTACATTTAATTTCCTCTCTCATAGTTCTTAATGAGATTAATCTTTTAGTACTCACAATGTATTGTTTTCCTAATAAAAACACCAACAATATGTTTGGTGCCCCCATCAATTATTAAGATCAGCTTGGGCATTGACCCAGTCTGATCAATCTTTACTGGCTGTCTAAATATATCACTTTGTAATGCTTAAAGAGCTCACATCGAAGACTGGTGAGATAATGGATAGTCAGACTGATCTAAATCTTCACTTGGCACACATGTCCCTTTGTTGTTTTCTTTTGTCTGTAGGACTGTTAAAGTAAATTCGCCCTACCATCTGTTTAAGCAATAGTCATTTTTTCTGTTTACCCCACCCCCACCCACCCACTCTCCAAATCAGAATACGAACAGATAACAACTCTATATCAACTGAAAGTCAACACACATATATATTTTTTTGAATTGGTGTAGTCATATATAACATAATCCATAGTGTAGATACTGTGTTTGGCCTTTGTAAACGGTAAACGTTTAAATGTAAGGACTCCAACTAACAACTGATGGAAATTATGTCTTATAATTATATGAGTGATGATAAATAGATTCTATAAATACTTCTCTCTGACTCACGAAAAAACATTTTGCTTACGTGCATAATACACTTTTAATTGTATTCAATACCTCTTTGCTTTTTTATTATTATTTCAGGCCCTCACCCCCAGCATTAGCAATCGCTGAAAATTTTACAGTGTTTATCAAAAATAATATAGAGTTTCCAAAGTTTAATGTGAAACGGTAAGTGTACACAACTCATTTCCAAACATGCCTTGTTTCAACCCTTGTCATGCTGTGCCCAGATGCATTCTTTTTGGAAAACATTGTAGACACAGATCATTTGGCTTCTGAACAAAGTCATCTGATCATGGATACACGCTGTTTTCCACTCTGATTGAAAGTACATGCTTACAAACTGGTATTCTACAGATTAATAGGATAAAAGTTTTAGCCTAGAATCTGTGCTTAGCCAACGAATGCATTAAGCAAGCATATTTTTCAAGAGAAAAAGCAAAATATGCTTACTGAAGCCAGATGCTAAATATATACAAACATATGGTTTTTATCAAATGTGTATCACCTGATTGGTTAAATATCTAGTCAGATGCTAAATTTCTAATGATTTCAGAGGGATACTAAACACATACTGTCATCGTTTTACCATCTAGCACACATTTTGAAAATTATTCAGGTTTTATGTAAGATATGCACATGCAGACTTGGTGTAACTACTTTTTGGTGCAAACTTGGCCTAACTATTTTGTGGTCTTGTTATAATTTTCTTATAAAGATTATTACTAGTCTACAGTGTTATAGGCTGATCATAAGTGCTCAAGACAAAAATCAGCTTATAAATAAGTAAATAATTTTACTTTCAATACAGTCGTTGTTATGACAGCATGGGCCGGTTAAGACTTGCAGGCGACTGATTTTATCCAGAATTATTTGCAAATAGCTGTCGGGTGCATAGCAGAACTTTTGAACCCCAGATCTTATAGACGTTTCTCCATATTTACAGCACATATTGGTTTATAGTTGAACTATGAGCAGCCATTAAAACTAAAGGCTGAGACCGCTCTTGTATGAAATGTAGGGTCTCTAATGTGGACTATCTGCTTGTTAAGTCAGTGCTTTAAGGGTGTAGCTGTTTCAATGCAGATCTCCAGTTGCTCATTCGAGTTACACAAAACCTTTTGGAGCTGTGTTTAGACAAAAAATATATCTATATTTGATACAATTTGCAGGCATGTTGTGATGCTGGTTACAGATATATTACACCAGGATCAGAACTTTCGGAACGACCCTCATAAATCTTAAAACAAGTCTTACTATGAGTACAAATAACAATTTAGCTGAACCTGCATAAATGTTATTGCTCTGTTGTAATAAAACCGGTGTGTGTGTGTTTGTGTGTGTGTGTGTTCTCGCGCATGTGTATGAGGAATTGGATAACAAAATAAATGTGATTGGAAATGATAACTGAGCATCGTCGCATGCGAACAACATAGGCGCAGACCAGCATGCGCATCCATGTAGTCTGATCAGTGCCTATGATATTTGCTCGCTGCCAAGTATAACTAAACTTGTTTCATGATAGATTTTGATATTCTAACCAGCCTCTGTAGCTGAGCAGGCTGTATTTAACCATACATGGTCACAAATCTTGGAGTCAGGTTAACTCAGGACAGAGCCTAAATGGTATAGCATGAAAATCACTATAATTGTACCTGCTGAAGAAATGAGGAAAATATCAAC